>CM037788.1:9826588-9876588 GCA_021229015.1 Solen grandis | reverse complement strand
AGGCCTGCATTTAATATAGAATTTAAAATTGGTCATATAATCACATAATTGCCATTCGAAAGTGGTATTGTTGGTAATGAATGACCTGGCGCATCGCCGGTCTGAAATTATTGTTAAAGACGACATGTACTCGGCATATAAGCCAGTAGCGAAATAACGGTGCCCTGCGCCAAACTTTTATACTGCTAGTGTAACAACGTATTATAAATCGAGACGTAACTGTCTTCTTTTTTTTTTCAACAGACAGTATAATTATGTATCTATGTTTGCATGGAACTTCTACATCAATATAAATCACTGATGGGCATCAGTTTCGTGCAGTATTTTTAAAGCAGAGAAGACGGATACAGTATAACGAATTCGTTCAGTGGAAAGTAAATTAATCAAAATGATAATTAAAGCTTATTTGAAAGCTGTTGGTGTTGGGATTTCATGTGATTGTTGGGAGGGAATAAAAACTTGACTGATAGCTTTGTGGTACATCTAGATCTCATTAATTGTGTGGTAATTCGTCACTGCCTTCAGATAAAGGGCCCGGAAGGGTCATTTGGATTTTCATTTGAGGAAACCTTCCAGCTGGCTTGCGATAGGTCGATGGTTCTACCCGGATGCCTCCGTGCATTCGGGGTCTTCCTCCACTTGTAATTAGCTGGACGTCGCTATATGACTGAAATACTGTCGAAGTGACGGTAAACTCAAATAGTCAAGTCAGATAATGGGTTTGTAACATACGTTTCTTTTTAATAGAATCTTTTCAACACTTCTGAATCGTCTGATCGGAATCGGAAGGAATCAAATCAACACTTTACAAACGGACTGAACAAAAGTATGAGTCATTTATAACAGCATATTGGTATCTAAATAAGATGATTCATACCACATAATTATAAACATATGATAAAGCAAACGATCAGAAAGTAGCAATATAATGTTTATGCCAAAATATATTAAGTGTTTAAAATCATTCGTCGACATATGTCTGGCGACAATTTGCCGTCTGCTGGATGTCAGCGTAGCATTGTCCGTCAAAAAATGAGAACATTTTAAACATGTACAAATTAGATCGATCACAAGATCAAGTGTTTCCATAAATTTAGAGTGAATTTTTTAGTCGGACAGAATCTATTCAGACATTTATTTCGCTACATCTTTTATTGTCTAGATTTTTTTAGATTCTATCCTATACTTATACTTCGATTATACTTGTTTTTACCTGTATTAATGACGAAAAGCAGAACCGCAAAATATTTTTGTCCACGAAGTCACCAGAAAAGTATCCTATGTCTTGTAGATGACTGAACTTTTCAATCCAGTAATTCATATGTTCCCGTCGAAGGTATGCCCACCAACATTCAATCCGTTGATTTGCTGTACTTGTTCCTTCAATATATGATCTTTGGTTGCTCTCATCGTCTCTCCTTAAATATCGCTGAAAATCTCGAACTCTAACATTTTCTGTGCCATAGTCACCCCGTAGCAATAATGGACAACCGCCCAGTTCTTCCACGACTTCTAAGTAATACCCACCAATTACACGCGGGTCATTGTTTGTGTGGAAAACATTGAGCCAAATGATATTTCTTGAGAAGCCACAGATACATCCACTAATACAAATGCCAAATGGTTTCAATTTATCATAACCATCCACGTGCCATATAAAATTTGGACCTGGTGCATAATACTGCCTTCTTTGTAGTCGTCTTGCTGACCTCAGAGATGATCCAAGAGGGTCCAAAAACTTCAAAATTAAACGAACATCGTTCATTCTAACATTAAGTCCATGGGCCTGGCAGCGTACATACATGATGCGATAACCATGCTGCTGTCCTGATTCCTGTATCTGACTGTGAATAAAGTCAACTACTTGCCCCAAATTACTGTAATTTCTCCGACCTAGTTCCTGTGCTTTTAACAGTCGTTTTAATTGTCTCAGTCCAATGCAAATACCATGCCTCTCTTGTAAGCCACTTAAATAAGCTGTGGCCACAAGCCCAGTTAAAAACAGTATCTAATCAAAAGATCTCGTTCCATATTCCCTATATATCATTTAGAGATGGCCGATACTTAGAAATTGGAAAGCTCTGATTGGTTAACTTATCTTGAGAGAACAAGATATTAAGTTGTGGCCACAAGTTAGTTAAGTTGTGGCCACAAGTTATTATCTTGAGGGCACAAGTTATTAAACTTCGGAAATTAAGTTGTGGCCACAAGTTAAAAATAAATCTTCTGAAATTATGTTGTGGCCACAAGTTAATAAAAAATATCGACCATGTGACCATATGATGTTTTCTCAACCCTCTTAGTTTGATTACTTGCCGGTGACCCCACCTACCGGTGCATGACGGCATGCTTGTTTATTTTGTAAGTTGCTTCCATATTAATCGATTTAAGGTATTGTAGTTTTAATCATCGTCCTGTAAATCAATCAGTCATTATCCCTCGCCATATTTGGTGTCAATTAATATGTTTAATCACTGACTTAATTCATAAATTGGTAACGTTCAAGGCTGCAGATCTTAAGGTTGTGGGTTCAAACTAAATGGGGGGCGGGGGCGGAAGTAACTAGAACGGCTTTCTAAGGCGCA
This sequence comes from Solen grandis, assembly GCA_021229015.1. Lineage (NCBI taxonomy): Eukaryota > Metazoa > Mollusca > Bivalvia > Adapedonta > Solenidae > Solen > Solen grandis. The sequence goes on along the minus strand of CM037788.1, from coordinate 9,874,003 downwards.
AAGTACTAGTCCAACCCAGGAACAGTCGAGAGGGATTTGTGTTAGTTGTAATAACCTGTCTCCGAATCAACATAAAAATATTTCTTTTAAAAAATCATACAAAAATTGTATATTATTTTGAATATATAGGCTATTTCTGTGTTATATGATGAACTGATGAATGATATACTAAAAATATTTGAGCTTCTTATGCTTATTTAAACAAAGCATTTTTAAGTATTTACTATCTTTGTGTACACTTAAACATAGAGTTTAAAACTGGGCTTTGCAGTTTAACAGATTTTCTGTTTATTCTTTTTTTTCATAATACATTATACATACATATGAACAGTAGCAAGCAAACATACAGTATATTATATACACACATGTAGAGGATCACGTGTGTACGTCACTTTAAACATACAGGAAATGTAACGGCCTATTATAAGTAACCCTCAATTCCCTTATTGGTGAGAGATCTGGTAGCTCAGTCGGTAGAGCACTCATCATGTAAGCGGTCCCGGTCTGGCTGCACATTTTTCTCACCTGGTTACATAGCAATTTATTCTCTTTATTATGAATTTGGGGACAAATTCCAAATTGGCAGGGGAGTATGTAACGGCCCTGCAAGCGAGGGGTATAGGGTTCAAGTTCCATTCTGGCTGCATATTTTTCTCTTGGTATCATTTACTGCACCTTACTACAAATAAAAATGCAACTCAGCCATGTTTACAACCCCCCGGGGGGGCCTTCCTTAAACATTGACACCCACCTGGCAATTGTACAATATGGAAGGGCAGTTTTCTCCATAAACTAAATCTAGATCCGTTTTTATTTCTGACGCGCATTTACCCAATAACCCACGAATTTTGCAATAAGCTCTTTGCTCCTCTCTCAAATCACAATGCAACTCAGCCATGTTTACAACCAGTATACAAAACCACATGTATTTAAATGACCAGCTAAAATTTTATTGCACGTACAAATCGTGCGAAAATAGGCTGTTTGTTAGAAAATTCAATACTCTTTCCAACGGTATTTTATACATGTACTTTCACGTGCAAATCATGGTTAAAATGAGTTGTTGCCACTAATTAAAATATGCCCCTCGTATAATTTATTCTAGAAGCATAAAATTAGCCGCTTTCACTAGAGCCCAAAGGAATTAATGAAAAAAATAAACTACTTCAACTTAATCTACTCAACGAAATTTTTAATTCACTTTTCTCGTTTTAAATCTTGCATTAAAAGCGGGCTAATTAGCTGCCGGCAGGTTGGTGAATCAGAAATGGGTTGTGTTTCTAAATGTCATCAGCTTTACTATTTTTTACATAACCTTTTAAGTTTTATTTTTATGAAACTAACTCTTCTAAATATTTTTTCCTGAAAATAATAAATACAAACAGTAGGCTGATACATCATCATGTTCATTTTTTAATATTTACAAATATAATCATCTACGTGTATTAACGGTCTCTTAATATAGAAAACCTGGTGTATTTTAAGTTTGTAAAAAAAAAAAAAATAATAAAATGAAAAAGAAATGAAAGAATTGGAAAATTTACATCTGCCATAGTTTAGGACAATCCATATTTTGGGACAATGTGCATGTAGATTATGCATGATCACTAATTCAAATCAAATCCAGGTAATCAGTCATTGAACAATGTTACTGATAAGTCGATGAATACGAAATACTAATGAACTGAAAACACAATGAACGTGCGAAATAAAACGGATATTAAAGATTTTATATTAAATATCAACATCTTTTATTACTGAATATTAGTTTTGTCACTGATTTAACATTTAGAAAAAAAATGTACAAAAATGAACACGCAGAAGGGGCCCAAATCTTCTGCAACCGTCCAACCCTAAAACGTGCGCCTGATTTTTTTTTCTATCTTGGAAGTCTGTGTGTGAAGGCTGCTTCTAGATCGACAATTAGACAGTCAAGATTGCCAAGTTCTAACCTTATACAGCATATACCCAGTATTCCCTTCCACGTATTTGACAATCATGTTTAAAGTGATTTTTGTCCTCAGACTTAAACAAAACTGTCTTTTACAATGTTGAGTCTAAAACTGATGATTATTCAAAGCATTCACTGATTGAAAGTGTACACAAGTCACTTTTTTTTTTTTGGGGGGGGGGGGGGGGGGGGGGGGGGGGGGGGGGGGGGGGGGGGGGGGGGGGGGGGGGGGGGGGGGGGTGGGGGAGGGGATTAAAAAACACATATTAATTTCTTATGCCAGTTTGCGGTTGAAAATGCACGCGACACCTATATTTTTACCCTATCCCCACAATACCGGAGTAAATGCCCTTTTCAGTAATATCAGTGTCCCAGTCTGCCCCCCATCCCCTACTACCGTCAATTTTTTAAATACAAATGTAGTCAAATACTATTGCACAGTAGTTATTCAATAGTATGGCTCTGCGAAGGTTAAATATAAAATTATATAGCTCAAGGCTCAGTCCCACTGGACATTTTTTGCCTTGGGGATGTACTCCCTCGGGAGAACTTCATTGCTTGCATTGAAATTTTCCTCTCTATGTTCGCGAAGTTTTATCGGAGAAAACAGGCCGGGAAAACATACGCATAGCCTCCCGGAAGCTCATGGTAAACATTCACGGAGCTTCCGCGAAATTTTTTTTCCTCCTAGGAATCCCCTAGGAATCGGTGATGTCTAGAAGGTTCGGCGACCTTTCTGTGAAACATTCCAGATCTTGTGATAGAATATCAGAATATTCGCAGAAATTCGGCAAGCGCACTCTAAAATATGTTGCTTTTATGGTCAACCTTAGACTGAGATGGTCAAAATGACCACGGGACATTGCTGGGGACATCCTCATAAACCCCCAAAAGTCTACCCTTGATCTTGTCTCTTAATTTCATCACCAAATTCTCATTATCTCTATAATCTTCCCCGAGGCACCTAGGATGGTTCGACACAACGATACATCCCCTAATCTACGGGGATATTTCCCCGATGATGTTTCAACTTCGGTGAAGCTCCGGGTCACCTTCCCCGATCATCGGAGAAATGTCCCGAGCATCGGGAGCCATCCCCGATACAAGGTCATTAATTGTACAATAGTCGAAACATCAATGAACGTTTTAACGGATCAATCCCGAAGCTTTTCATGGGACTGCTCCGTCTTTTTGGCTCAAACATTTGATGCCATCGGGAGAAAATTTGTGTATTTCCTCATTCTCCTGTGGGACCTAGGCATTAGATACATGGTATTCAAGTTTCAGGTCACGTACTACACGAGGTCACACATACAAATGTGTTCCTAACACTGGAATAGTATGAAAGTGTTATCCTCACGAGACACTTTTCAAAATGTCTGAAACGATGTATAATATACGAGAAGCAACATCGGCCGACTGTGATATTTCAGGTAACTTTACGACTATAGCACTGCGATTGTTTTAATAAAACGAAGATAAAAGTCTACAAGTTTTAGCCTACCAAAATTTCCTTCCAGGGCATTTCTAAATGATGAAGTATGAAGTGAAAGCCGTTTTTCAGCATTTGCATATGGAAGAGATAACCTTAGAGTACGAAAAGGACAAACTGTAGGTGGTTGAACATTTCTCTCCAAGTCAAAACTTTCTTATGTTTTTTTTTTCTTTAAGTCATGGTAGCACAGGAAATGAAGCAAGAAATTCAAGGACTTTAATAGGGCTAAGTTCAATTTAGGCTGATATCGTGTTTTCTTAATCGGGACAACACGAAGCCGTAATTTAAACCTGCACGCACCTGCTAGACTGACTAAAAATGGTCGATAAAATGGCGTATAAATGGCGCACATCACGTGATATCACGTAATGGCCGTTAAAATGGCGGATAAATGGCGGTTTCTGGTGTCACACCACTACTTTTTGTCCCTATATAATCTATAGTAACTTGGCCGACTTTCGAGGCCTGTTCCTACTTTCCAAATGTTCGTTGGAATATTTCTGGTCTAGTTTCATGTAGACCATTCATAAATCAACAGATTTAGGCACAAAAAAATATATCATTAAGGAATTGGCGTTTCACAAATTTCACATTTCCCGGCTACCTGTCAAAATTTCCAAAACAAACATGACCTCTGAGCCGCATTACCTCTGCAGCTCTCCCAACATCCTGTAGGAAAGTAATCCCTTAATACAACTATTAAATGCAAGTTGTTGGTCAAAAATACATGTATCTCACCACACAGGCTAAATGTGTTGCAGTTATTCAGTGTTTTCTGGGGATAATATGACTTTGATGTCCACCCTTTCATTTTTCATTAGGTACTACTTCAGCACCCTACGACCCGGAAGTACTTTGATAGTGGTGTGACACCTATATAAAACCCAAATTTGAAATATACATGAAAATTATGCCCAAAATAACTTATTTATTATATTTGCAACAAAATAAAACCCTGATCAGATTTCTCAGTCAAGTCTAAGGTCACATTAAACTGTTTTAGAGAGTGGCAGATTGTGCACTGTATTTGGTCATGTTAAATGCATTCTAATCATGCAGGGGTATACTTTCAAAATCAGTCATATTTTAATTAATAACCAATGGATTTTGATGAAATAAAGTGCACTCTGTTTCAAACATCATATTTTATCATTTAAACTCCATTATTGGTCACCTGATTGAAGGGAAATACCCCAAAAATTAGAAAAGCAGAGAAAAATGGATTTTTTTAGGGCTAAAATAAGAAAAAAATACTATTTAATTATTTCTTTTTTTTTTTTTTCTAATTTTTTTTTATTTGAAAGTGGGCCAAAATCAATCCCAGACATGTTACTGCATCAGGACATAGACAGGGGTTACCTAGGTAGCTGTACTTAAGCAACATCAAAGGACCTGTGTATAGGTCTAGATGCACGTCTAGCCGGGGCTGGGGAGGATGTCTCCCCTCAAGGGGCCCCCAGGGGTCAGCTACTGGTTGGGCAGCATTAAATCAGTAGGTGTGGCTACTGTCTGGACCTTGACCTTATATAGGGGGTGGTACTGAGTTAACCCAAATCATATCTGAATGCACCAGAGAAGACTGACTGCCAATTTCTACAATTTCTACAACTATGGTCCTAGGCGAGAGGAAACGCAAAGCTGCTGGGATTTTCTTCCAGAAGAACAACCAACTGAGCCCATTTAAGAAGAAATTACCTTCTGAGGCAGGATCTGAAGGAGACGCCTACAGCACAGCATCTACAGGCCACCACCCAGACGATGAAGAAGACCACCATCCATACAGGCTACGACGTAATCTGCAAATGGAAGATAACTTCATTTCAGGAAACCGCGTCATACACCTTCCACGGCTCCTCTCCATGATGAATGCAGTTTACAGCGACCATGAAGGCACAGGCAGCTCTGTCACGTGACGTCAAGGCCAGATGCAATGCTGTTATAGAAGAGATGGCAAGATTGGGAGGCAGAGATATTACGAAATTTATATCGTGCTTACCTGACATCCAGCGGGCCACCATTGAATGCTATGCCGGGAACTGCAGCTTCTGTCATCAATCAGCCCTGGTCTGCTCCGGTGAAGGTCACAACTCCTGGTGGTACAAGTCCATGATCCTGGGCCCAAATGACATCACGCACCTGAAGATGAACAAAAATGACAAGTCACTGCTTGCTGTGATACTAAAAATGAGATTGAGTGAAGAGGCGGTCTACAAGGTGTCACCTAGAACATCAACACAGAAGTGCGAGGCCTTCAACCGAGCAACTTTAGCCACCATGCCGAAGTCCCAGAACTACCCCAGGTCATTTGAGGCTCGGCTAGCTCTTCAAACCCTGAGAGCGAACAACTCAGTTTACTCAGCAGTGAGGATGAAGGTGGGCCGCCTCACAAGGACTTGTCTATCTGCAGCTTCAAGAAAGCGCCTTCTTCACATATCAAGGAAGGCAAGCTACCACAAGTTGTACAAGACAACGAGAAGGTATAAGGCAAAGCGAAGAGCTCAGAGGGCCCAGATGGAGTTCGAACACGGGCGGACTCAAGAAACCCACCACCAGGAAGAGCCTGATTATGTAAAGGGACTGCTTGACAGCAATCTGCACTCCTACGCCTCAACTTCTGCAACAAACCAGTAGCAGCAGCCTGCCCTATAGAACAGAGCACAGCAGGAAAAAAAAAAAAAAACAAAAAAACATAAAGAAAAAAAAAAAAGCTCTGTCTGGTGCATAGCAGCACCACTGATGAGGTCTGATGCTGACCGAAACAGTGCTATATGAAAGAAAAATATAAACTCATGTATCAATATCTGTTTGGAAAAATCATGGGGTGTGTGGTGGGGGGGGGGGGGGGGGGGGGGGGGGGGGGGGGGGGAGGAGGAGAGAGAGAGAGAGAGAGACCGGGTTCAAAATCAAAATTAAAGATAATTAAAGAAGATATTTATATTTGAGTATCAACACAAAGTAACCAACATAAAAACATAACCCTACTTCATTTTAAAACAATTAACCTCTAAAATCACTCCCTGCCGAGGTGCACAAGGCACTCAGGCTCACGCCCACCACTCCCGTTTATGTGACCGGAACACACCCCCAGCTCAAAACAATATCAAAATAACATGTGGTCTGACTGCAGACGATGTATATTTCAAACTGGAAGCTACCCGCAGCATGCTGGTTAAAAAGAATATGAAGGAAATCTAAAATTAGCCCAATTTCATATATAAAAATATTAAAATATTAATAATTTAAAAAAAAATAAACATACCATTTTTTTAAAACATATTATCCAATTTCCATGTATTCAATGTACATGTTGTCCAAATTTGATGTCAATCCATTGAAAAATGGCTCCGTAATTCAATTTATTCTACTTTCATTTTCTATTCATATAGGTGTCACACCACTACTTTTTGTCCCTATATAATCTATAGTAACTTGGCCGACTTTCGAGGCCTGTTCCTACTTTCCAAATGTTCGTTGGAATATTTCTGGTCTAGTTTCATGTAGACCATTCATAAATCAACAGATTTAGGCACAAAAAAATATATCATTAAGGAATTGGCGTTTCACAAATTTCACATTTCCCGGCTACCTGTCAAAATTTCCAAAACAAACATGACCTCTGAGCCGCATTACCTCTGCAGCTCTCCCAACATCCTGTAGGAAAGTAATCCCTTAATACAACTATTAAATGCAAGTTGTTGGTCAAAAATACATGTATCTCACCACACAGGCTAAATGTGTTGCAGTTATTCAGTGTTTTCTGGGGATAATATGACTTTGATGTCCACCCTTTCATTTTTCATTAGGTACTACTTCAGCACCCTACGACCCGGAAGTACTTTGATAGTGGTGTGACACCTTCTGCTATCACGTCACTTCCGATTGGATCCCATCTCATCGTAGGTATCATGAGGCAATTCAGATACTAAGCGGGATAACATCTCCGCAGGAAGCGAATCTGAAACTGTCAAGTTGAAATGTATGACTATAGATGTTCCTTCCCATGGGAAGGAACAATACTTATAAAGTAACCCGATATAGAAAAGGGGATGGGCCACAGGTGCTTGAAACAAACTTTTTTTATGTTCTATATGGGCTATATAGGTATACGGTCAATTTGATTATGTGACTTGCGCCTGTGCACTAGGGTGGTTTCCGGCGGTATCGCGGGTTCTCTGGTATCGCGGTATTGTCAGTTTGGTAGGAAAGAATTTGCCGATCGCCACCTAGTGACGCCATTTTGTAAACAGGAAGTAACGATTTTAATTAAAATAAACAAAAAGTAATAAGTCTCCGCAAACACAGGCGCAAGTCACATAATCAAATATTTTACATAATCGGCCTATATATGTATATTAAGATATAAGGCCCCCAATGGAACAAAAACATCATGCTGAACAAACAAGAACACTGCTGCAAGAAGCGACCAGATCACGGCTATCTCTTTGTGGTCGCCATTTGAAAGCATCAATCCAAGAGTTAACGCTTTTTATTTCATTAAAATCCCTCAAATAGCGAAGAAATGGGGAAAAGTTTCACAAAATGCCATTATTTTCAATCCATGTCGTTTTCGACGTCCACACAATTCATGTATAAAAACACGATTTCTGGTCGATTCTTACGAAATAAACCAAAAACGGCTAGAATTTCCACGTACGTTCCATAAACAAACTCTTTTCCTATCGATCTGCGAAGTCTCAACTGAACGAAAGCCCTCTACATACGTAATTCTTTTTTTCGATTTCCTGTTTGAGATTTTCAGTGCAGTTGTCAAAAATTACGTCTCCATATTCAAGAATGGGGCGTATAAAGGAAAAGTATGCAATTTCTAAAGAACGACGGTCTAAAGTGAATTTCAGGGAACGAAGAACATTTAATCGACGGTAAGCTTTTGATAGTACATATTCTATATGACATTTCCAAGTAAGATCTTTAAAAAAGTAGAGACCAAGGTGTTTATGAGAAGATATCTCCTGAATAGGTTCGTTTTGCATATATATAGGAGAGTGATATACTGGGTTTAACTTTCGAGATATAAGAAGGGACTGCAGTTTTTTAGGATTAAATTTGACTAACCATTTGTTAGCCCAGTTATTTATTTTGACTAAATCAGAGTTGAGTATGTTTGCCGTAACGGTTGGGTCATTTACTATGCAGAAGAGACTTGTATCGTCAGCAAATAATCGGACGTTAGAATCTATTTCGGTTACTATATCATTAATGTAAATAAGAAATATAAAGGGCCGAGAATTGATCCTTGTGGTACACCAGATTTGATAAAAGTCCAGTTTGATTTAGATTGAGGAAGTACAACTCGTTGTTTCCTTGAGTTTAAATAACTAGAAAACCAGTTAAGTAGAGAACCAGATATCCCATAGAGGTTAAGTTTATGCAAAAGACCCCTGTGCCATACCCTGTCAAACGCTTTGCTAATGTCACAAAAAATCGTTCTTATTTCTTTACCAGAGTCAACGGCTTGAGAGAAAACATCATAAAGATATGTCAATGATTGATTGTCGAGCGCCAGGGTAAATCCGGATTGGTAAGAAGTAAGTAATCTATTCATATGAAGATGATTATATAATTTATTAAAAATAAGTCTTTCAAAAACTTTACCTAATGAGTTTAACAGGGATATAGGACGATAATTACAAGGAAGTGAAGGATCCCCACTTTTAAATATCGGAGTTATATGAGCTTCTTTCCATGAATCAGGATATTGTGAAATAGACACAGAATAATTGAATAAATCGGTTAAGGGTCGAGACAATTCTTTTGCAGTTTCACGAAGAGCTTTGTTATTAATAGTATCAGGACCTGAAGCTTTGCCAAGAGGTAATGACTTTAAAATAATGGCCACTTCATTAGCATCAATAACAAAAGATTCTAAAGCAGTTGGGGAAAGAAAGTGCAATTCTTGCAATTCAGAAGCATTTAGTTCATCTAGTTTGATTAGCAAAATAGTTGTTCATTATATTGGCTTTAGAGACTTCATTGTATATTACAGAGTCATTATATTGAAGTGGTGGGATATTAGAATTAGTGCCTGGTTTGATAAATGTCTTTAAACATTGCCAACACCCTTTAGAAGTATTAATATGAGATCTGAGTTTCTCTGATTGCAGTTTAATATGGGGTTCTGATTTAGCTTGACGTATTTTAGTAATAATGTTATGTCTTAGTTGCTTGAATTTCATCCAGTTTATTTCCGTATTTGTTAGTTTAGCTTTTCAAAACGCTCTTTTACGCTGCCGTATTAATTTAGCAAGGTGTGAGGTGAACCATGGCGGGTTACTAGGTCGAATGGTAACTGTTTTGTGAGGGATACATTCATTGGAAAACGTTAGTAGTTTTTCTGTAAATTGTTTCGTATATACATTTATATCACTATTTTTTATATCATCCCAGTTGTAGGATAATATTTTTTCTTTTAAGAGATTAAGATTACCCCTGTCAAATAACCATATTTGCCTTTTAAACGCTGATGTTTTTACTCTTTGCAAGTTTAGGAGACCAAAGATAGGACAATGGAATCTGACGTCTTGAAGGAAAGGATCTCCAACTCCGCTCAGGGCAATAAGTTCCTTTTTAGAGGTAAGTATGATGTCAATTAAAGAGGACGCAGTTTCTGTAAAGTGTGTTGCATCAGCTATACACTGAACAAGAGATAACTGGTTACTTAGGGACTCTATTTTTAGCTCACCTGAGCACGAAGTGCTCAAGGTGAGCTATTGTGATCACCCTTCGTCCGTCGTCCGTCGTCGTGCGTCGTGCGATGTGCGTCGTGTGTCGTCAACAATTTTCTTTAAACGACATCTCCTCTGAACCCGCTGGACAGAATTTAATGAAACTTGGCAGGAATGTTCCTTGGGTGAGGCTCTACAAAAGTTGCTAAAATAAAGTTGATCCATGAAGAACTCTGGTTGCCATGGCTACAAAAAGAAAAATAATTTGAAAACTTTAAAAATCATCTCCTTCAAAACTACTGGCCAGATTTCAAAATAATTTGGTACAGATGTTCCTTGGGTCAACCTCTACCAAAGTTGCTAAAATTATTCTGATCCGTAAAAAAACATGTCCGCCAGGGGCGGGGCTTATTTGCCTTATATGTATATAGAGAAACCTTTAAACGACATCTCCTCTGAAACCGCTGGACAGAATTTAATGAAACTTGGCAGGAATGTTCCTTTGGTGAGGCTCTACAAAAGTTGCTAAAATAAAGTTGCTCCATGAAGAACTCTGTTTGCCATGGCTACAAAAAGAAAACTAATTTGAAAACTTTAAAAATCATCTCCTTCAAAACTACTGGCAAGATTTTAAAATAAATTGGTACAGATGTTCCTTGGGTCAACCTCTACCAAAGTTGCTAAAATTATTCCGATCCGTAAAAAAACATGGCCGCCAGGGGCGGGGCTTATTTGCCTTATATGTATATAGAGAAACCTTTAAACAACATCTCCTCTGAAACAACAGGACAGAATTTGATTAAACTTGGCAGGGATGATCCTTGGGTCAACCTTCACAAAAGTTGCTAAAATAAACTTGATCCATGTAGAACTCTGGTTGCCATGGCAACAAAAAGAAAAAAAATGAAAACTTTAAAAATCATCTTCTTCAAAACTACTGGCCAGATTTCAAAATAAATTGGTACAGATGTTCCTTGGGTCAATCTCTACCAGAGTTGCTAAAATTATTCCGATCTGTAAAAAAAACATGGCCGCCAGGGGCGGGGCTTATTTGCCTTATATGTATATAAGGAAACCTTTAAACAACATCTCCTCTGAAACCACTGGACAGAATTTGATTAAACTTGGCAGGGATGATCCTTGGGTCAACCTTCACAAAAGTTGCTAAAATAAACTTGATCCATGTAGAACTCTGGTTGTCATGACAACAAAAAGAAAAAAAATATGAAAACTTTAAAAATCATCTTCTTCAAAACTACTGGCCAGATTTTAAAATAAATTAGTACAGATGTTCCTTGGGTCAACCTCTTCTAAAATTGCTAAAAAAATTTCCGATCCGTAAAAAAAACATGGCCGCCAGGGGCGGGGCTTATTTGCCTTATATGTATATAGGGAAAACTTTAATCAACAGTTCCTCTGAAACCACTGGACAGAATTTGATTAAACTTGGCAGGGATGATCCTTGGGTCAACCTTCACAAAAGTTCCTAAAATAAACTTGATCCATGTAGAACTCTGGTTGCCATGGCAACAAAAAGAAAAAAAATATGAAAACTTTAAAAATCATCTGCTTCAAAACTACTGGCCAGATTTAAAAATAAATTGGTACAGATGTTCCTTGGGTCAACCTCTACCAAAGTTGCTAAAATTATTCCGATCCAATTAAAAAACATGGCCGCCAGGGGCGGGGCTTATTTGCCTTTTATGTATATAGGGAAAACTTTACAGGGATCATCTCCTTTAAAACTACTGGCCAGATTTCAAAATGTTTTAATACAGACTGATGTTCCTTGGGTAACCGTATACTCAGGTGAGCGATCCAGGGCCATCATGGCCCTCTTGTATTGAAAAATGTTTGCTTTTTTTTTTTCTTTTTTTTTTCCACAATTGCTTTTTCCCTACTGAAAAAGAAGCTTCAAACTGTGGCTTCTTACAAAAACAAATTCATGCAGTTGGTTGAGCAGCCTTCCCATGAACTTGGATCTGTCCTGGATAATCCTTCACTAACTTTACCAGGCTGGAAATTGTCACGAATTAAATATGCCTGTGTACTATGCCGACCACCACCTGATCTCTGTCCACATGAAAATCTGTTATACAAGACATATCTTCATGTATATTTAACAACAAACTATTGCTTATTGTCAATATTTGAATTTGGATCGATTTAGTGAAAAAAGGCCCTTTCTGGTAGGGGACTTTAATTGCTTGGCAGTAGTCTTACTTGTTTGTTCAATACTTATCTCAGGGCTTCAAGGGCATTAAATAAATAAAGATGACTTGATAAAATTTAACACAAATTACTTCCCTTGAGGCCATAAAGCAATATGTAGGTTCCTCATAAACAGTGTGACTTTGTCAGTCAATCAGTGTATTACACTTAACCCCAAACATCTCAAATGAGGTCTTAAACTTATTTACCACTACAATACTGATTTATTATACCCCCACAAATGAAGTTTAAAAGGGGTTATATAGGAGTCAGTCTGTCGGTCTTTAAGTTTGTCCGTCCATCCCAAAAACTTGTGACACAAACTACTTATACATTTCCAAACCGATTCAGTTCAAATTTTGTGTGTGAATTGATGGAGAGGTGCGTGACATAAATTTCACTTGAGTTGTCGCAAGGATTACAGAATTATTCCCCCCTTTTTAATTCCCTTTTTTTTTTCCCAAATTCTCAAATATTATACAAGGTTTTGACTTGAAATTAAAAAAACAATGGCTACTAGGAAAAGTGCAGTGTCCAAGAACTGTAACTCATTCTGCTTCCATATTTGAATTATCTCCCTTTGTTAAAGTGCTTTTTTTTCTTGTCCTGAACATAACTCGATTATTATATATGGTATTTACTTGAAATTTAAAATGTAAACAGATGGAAACTAGAAGTGCAGTGTTCAAGAACTGTAACCCTACACTTTTAAACTACTGTGCCAAACAACTGAATCTGACTCCCTATCAATTTTAAATAAAGACTTTACATACTTATTACTTACTATCATAACCAATATTCTATGTATACAGGTTTTTAGACGGCGATAGCTGAAGAACGAAATCAGGCCTTGCTAATTTGCATATTTTCCACAACATTTTTTAACTGTACCTCTCCGCGCTTAGTGCGGATCCATGCAATGCGATTCTGCACGAACGAATACGAATGGAATATGTTACATAGACGTTTAAATCATTACCGTAACCGCTTTTAGTGTGTTATTGTTTGTTAACATGTTTTCTTTTGCCATTATTTTGCACTGGAAGCATCAATTTTAAGCGTGAAAAAAATATCCGTGACATTTCTTAACCAGAACAGCAACCCATCTTACGAACATGAAGATCGACTCCTGTAAAAAGAAAAAGTAGTGCTCCGTATGTATGTAATTGACCTAAAGTAGTCCACACAATATTTTTTTTTTTTTTTATTTATTTCCAGACATAAAAAACAATACATTAACACATACATATACATACACACAAACATTTTCATATACGTACACACACTCACCTGCACATATACATATGAATAAGTTATCATTTAATATTTTGCATGATGGCGAGTTAGGTTCCTCCCAGGGCATTTCTTAACTTTGAAATAGATAGGCAAACATTCTAGTATCTTAAATAATCAAATACCTGGTCAATTTCTACACATACAAAACAACAGATAGAATTCGCTATGACTAGAGAAAGAGAATGACCTACTTAGGTATGCAGCTCTTTATGAATGAAAGGTTCATGACTCCGGATTATTATGTTACAAACAAAACTTCTGTAGCAACAGCGGATGGAGTTTTTGTCGTCATGTGACTGCTTCAATAACTTCAGAAACACTGGGTTTAGAATGTTGATCCCGTCGCCGTCTCTCAGCGCATTGTGCGCTTTGATTATCTATGCTCCGTCTGAAGTCTGGCTTCTCCTGTATCAAAGCATTTTGTTGGGATATTAATCACCTTCAGTGACAGCTCTAGATTTAATAACAACATTTGTAGTATTATGTGTATCACTGTATTATGTATTACACCATACAATGTAAGATTTTGTTGGTGTATGATGAAAAAATCATGGGAAAGTCATGGAAATTTGGGTCCAGGAGTCTGTATAACTCCCATGCTTGGTCTCATCATATAAGTGGTCGGATAACTCTTGTTTAATATTTGTTGTCTACTCCATTTCTTTTCTTAATATTTACTTTGTAGGAGCATGATATAATCTTCTGTGATTTAATTTTTCTGTTAGTTTATACAGAGTCTGGCTTTCTTGATTTGTTGTTTCAATATCTTGATATAAATGTATATTGTCTGGAATGAAATCCTAGTGTAAGCTTTTTAAAATGTATGAAGTAGCAGGTATGATATATAAGATTAACTGCTGCAGATGGAGCTGGAATCTACATACGATACACTCTCCATCATGGAGAACCTTAACCTGGAGCTGCTTGAGACCAGCACCAAGAAAGACGAGACCATAAAGGACCTCACTGGCAAACTTCAGGTACACAGAAACCTCCATTAACACTTTACTGTACTAGGCTTTCTAACTGATATATTAGCAGCCAAACTTTGATTCCAGCAAAGACCTTAACCCAAAGATGAGCAACTCGGCAAAATGTAGTATAGAATGAGAATGGGGCAGGTGTATTCCATGGAAAATCCAGTTCAGTGTCACTAAGTCATAGAATAAAACCAATCAATACAACAATTTGTTATTTTGTCAAGTTGTATAAAGTTTAATTAAAATAAATTATGGTGTTTTTGTCCTATTCTTTATTTCTGTTAATTTTGCACAATAATAGTGTGAACATATCTTATTATTTCAAAAATTAATTGTAATAAATATTTTACTTGATAAACTGTCTGATATCTGATTGAACATGTAGACTGACTATGTTAATGCAAAAGGATTTTTGTTAACACATTCTTAAAACAAGCTTTTATTTTTATGCCCCCACATCGACATATTTGGACATATTATTGTTGTTCTGTTTGTCTGTTTGACTCTCTCTGTTTGCCAAAAAAACTTTAACATTGACCATAATGCGGAAATCCTTCCACCTACGGCCTCCAAACTTCACAGTTGTATGCACCTTGATTAACTCTACCTGTCAGGTGACCTTGACCTTCATATGCTTGACCCACAAGGTCAAAGGCCTCTGTGGGGGCATGGCATTCATTTGAACTAAACACTTGTTCCAATATATAAAAAATCATTGTTATAGAAAAAATACTGTTACTCGCATGGGTAAAGCATGGCTGGAAAAAAATATATAGTAAATCTTTTTAAGTACTGATTGCAGTCAATTTTGTTAACAGCTAAAATTGACATCAAATGTCAAAAACATTGCAAATGAATATTTTAACTAGACAATTGCATGGGTCAATAAAAGCCAGACAAATTTAAATACTAAAATGGCAAATTTAAATACTAAAATGGCAAATTTGAATACTAAAATGGACATCCTGTAAAAAAAAAAATGTCACGGCCGGGGATCGAACCCACAACCTTTCAATTTTAGGACATGCGGCAAGTGGGATTACAAAAAATGCCGTTATGAAGAGGAAAAATACATTTTAAAAAAGAATATTGCAACAGTACAAACATCTACACTTGAGCATTATTTTCACTTTTTCATCATATAGGCAATATTTACCGATTGGCAAAGATTATCTTTTTTCATTAAGCTGTTTCCTTCCTGAAAATTGCTCCTCCAGTCCTTAATCAATTGTAAGGACCTTACATTGACTACTCTCAGATTTAAACAGTCATTATTTCACTTATATCTGCCATATGTAACCAGTAGCTTACAGTCAGCTGAGATTGTTGTAGGACCATATACTGTGAAATCATTTTATTTCGTGTGCATACAATTTTGTTGATTCAGTGAAATAAAACATGTTCGTTGACAAGAATTTGTGGATTCATGTGTTAGAAAAATATATTCTTTTAATATATTTATTTGGACGTTATTTATTTGGATGTTGATTAGATGACCTTTACAAAATTTAAGTTGACGAATTCAGCCTGATTTTTGTCATACATTAATGACAAGGTGTTTAGAATATGTTAAAATATGTTTTTATACTTACTTTTACAGAATGACCGTATGTCCTGTAGTGTTTGGGGGCAAGTGGACAATGGGGGCACAGCAGGTGTCAGTCAGTCGTATTGATGACGACAGATCACTGTTATTGGCCATAATGCAGAGTGAATCCCTCCTACCCATGTAGCTTATCTACGCAGGAAAGACATTCGTCTACACACAAAAAATATGACATAAATTGTAATGAAGCTTAACTAAGAAATGACAGGAAAGGATAAGCAAGAAATATATATACATGTACATATGCCATGTATATATTTTATAAAACTATGTACCATAAAACAATACCGCATTATAAACAAAAGTGGATAAAGTATGGTAAATTATGGTGGAAAGTTGAAACCAACTCAAAATTAGTTGCAGTTGTACATTAAACACAATAAGAAACACAACTTGCATTATGAAATTTTGTTTGGCAATTTGTTTATTTGCATTTTAATATGTTATGTTCCAGATTCAACATAAACTTATCCATTTACATGCACCTAATGCTGTAGATGATCATCACAGTTTTTGACAGTTTATAATTAATAGGTTAAGATAGTTGGAATGCTGTGTAATACTTTTGAATGGCATCGGAACACAACTCCATGCAGTAGTTACTGAAAGTTCAAGCGCACCGGCTTTATCTCACTATATTAAGGTGGCGCCGAGAGTACCAGAGATTTCCTTCACACGCTTATTTGAGTTGCTTATCTTTGGGTTTAGGTCTTTGATTCCAGAAATGACATTTTATCACATATTTGATCGGTTGTAACCTCTCTGGCTAAGCAGCCATTTTCTTGCTCTCAGTTTGAAAGGGGGAGGGGCATTCAGATTTTGTCTTCCATCCATCACAAAATATTGTGTGGCACATATCTCCAAAACCATATGAACATAAGTCACAAGACATTACAATAGTATTCACTAGCATGAGACGTCGTGCATCTTGGGTATATTCACGTTGATGTGATGTTCAAAATTCATCTAACCTTGTGAAAAATATATTATTGTGGTATATTATTTTGTGGCACACAACTCTAAGTATTTTTTTTTATTGACCATAAGAAATTAAAAGATACAATTATTTTCACCTTGATATGTAGTTGTGCTTGGGTTTTCTTTCAGAATTCATTGAGACAAAGCATGGTTAAATCCCCGGACTATGGTTTAGTATTATTTGATGCTGCATATGTATTCATTCTGAATTCATGAAACTTCTCAGGTTATATTCACCTTGATTTGTAGATGTGCACCTGGGCTTTAAAACAATCGAGATATATATTTATTCAATGATTTCAATATGGAAATTGCACGCTACTCTTTCATAACATGAAGCAGATATGGAGGCTGTATTTATGGAACGCCATAGCTGTCATATGTTAACGCATTTTAAGTTGTCATGTCAAAGCGTCGGTTTGTTATGTTAAAAAGATCTGTTATTATGTTCATCGGACATGTGAACATATCATGGCATCGAGTTGTTATGTTAACTCACGCTGTTGACTTGTCAAAACATAGTCTTGTTATGTCTTCACTCTGTATTATTTTGTCAAAACAATTTTTGTTAAAAATAACTTAATACATGAATATCTCAATGCATTTTGTTATTTTGTTAACTCGCACTACTGACTTGTCAAACCATGCTATTATTATTTTAATATTCCAGGTTAATTTGTCAAAACGATATATATCTCGGGGGCCTCTCAACCAATCTTAATGAAACTTAACATGCTTATAGTCCACTATGAGTAGTGGTACCTCCCGAACATTGGAAATTGTGGGGTACCTGGGGAGTTAGGCCCCCACCTTCTCAAAGTTGAATTTTGCATAAAAAATATTTTTGAATGTTTCATATTTTCATCCTGACTCGTGATAAAATGGATTGAATGGTATTACTTTGATGACCCAGAGAAAGTCATTCAGGGGTCAGGCCCCACCCCCTCAATTTTTCTAATGACTTAATATTTCAAAACCGTTCAGATAACTATCCCTAATCCACATATATTTTAAATTCCTATGATGAGTTGAATTATGCCATTTTGGGTCCCCGGGGATCACCCATGTGTCATGCTCCGCCCCCTCAATTTAGTTACGTTTTTATATCTCAAAAACGGTTCAGATACCCACCCCTAAACCGTATATATTCTTAATCGTGAGTTGAATATGAACGATACTATTTTTGGTGTGTGTCACCGTGTGTGTGTGTGTGTGAGTGTGTGTGAGTGTGTGTGTTATTGTTTTAATAAGACATTTATTACCAGAGTATAATACTTCTTTCCAGAGTTTAACCGTGTCCCCTTTTGGTGGAATGGAATGCTTGCATATTTCTTGCAATGAGCTGAAGTGCAGTACACATACTGCTTGGATATTTATGTACATGTATCTTGATTTCCCAGGATATATTAATCAAATAAAATATGCAAAATGTGGCATTTATACTAAACTTATTATGGTCTATACATTCTGATCATCAGCTCAAAACGGAACATGAAAAAGAAACATCTACCTGTAATATGGCTTGCAGTAGAAAGCATTTATAAAATATAACCATAGAAGAAAAATGCTTTTTTCCAATTTTGATCAGTTGCCCTTGCCATGTTTCACTAAATATCTCAAGCAGTTTTTCCTCAACCTGCAATTGTTAAGATCTAGACCTCACTTATTCAATCAACTAAATGAGTAATGCTTTGTTGATAATGCACTTATAAAAAGGTTATATAATTGTTAAAATTCATCCTCATGTAACAAAAATGTATCTAATCGTATAAACTATGTAATCTCATAATTACATAATAATAATTTTCTGTTCCTGAGGTACACCATGAAAATTAAGAGTGTTTGCATAGGAAAGTATTTTGATCATCTTTGAATATAATTATATGAGACTGTCAGGCTAATTATGAAACGTAGAAGGCATTGCACAATGCCAATTGCAGTAAGGTCACAAATTATTCATGAGATTTCATCAAAATGTTGGTGCGAAAAATAAAAGATAAGCATTTTAACTTTCTTCTTTTCTACTCGTATGTGTGTGTTTCAACTCAGATTTTGCATGCATAATTTATCATTGATGTCTTAAGTTGTATGATCAGTCTGTAAATATGTTTTTTTCCCGTTTTTAACTTTAACTTCAGATGCTCTTACATATGTATGTAATATGTTACACTATTTGCAGCTCTTTGATAAACATTAAAATATAAAATATATAATATATAATTACTTTTTTAAAAGAAAAATGCATGTTGAAAAGATGAGATTATGTAAAGGCATATACAACTTGCTGATTGACAAGTCATCAGGTTAGTTTAACATAATAAAGTGCATTAAGAAAACCACGTATCCAGTTGATATAACAACACGTGTATTTAACATAATAAGCTGATTGTTTAACAAAATAATGTAAAATGAAGACGTAATAAGATGACGGTGTGACATCATCAGTGTGGTTTAACATAACAAAACGACAGAATGAGTTCACATGTCCTTTTGACATAATGATAACACTTATTAACCCTTTCCCTCATAGAGGAAACCATGAAAATACCTATGCGAACAGCATAAAACCAGATCAGCCTGCGAGTAACTCGCAGGCTGATCAGGTTTTATGCTATCCGCTGCTCCTCAGTGATCTGGAAATGAGGACTTTATAATTAAATTTGGTACGGTTTAACTGTGGTTTTCTGCAGATCAGGCTTTATGTGGTACCTATTGAGTGCGTCAAAATGAGTCTATATGAGGGAAAGGGTTAACAAGATAAACCATTGGTCTGACAAAATTACACGGACTGTAGACATGATAAGATGACGGTTTGACAAACCAACAGTGCGGGTTAACATAACAACACGATGACATGAGAAGTTCACATGTCCTTTTGGCAACAGTAATGATTAACATAATAAGTTATTGATTCGATAAAACAACATGGAATGTAGACATAACAACACCAATGTTTGACAAGTCAACAGTACTGGTTAACATAACAGCATGATGCAATGAGAAGTACACATGTTCTATTAACAAAATAGCACAGCCTTTAAACATAATAAAGCACCGCTTTGACAAGACTATTTGAAATGCGTTAAAATATGACAGCTATGGCGTTCCATATGTATTGGTCACCTTAAGTGATAATTCTAGTTGTCTTTGAAGCTCATTAACCCTTTCCCTCACATAGACTCATTTTGACGCACTCAATAGGTATCACATAAAGCCTGATCTGCAGAAAACCACAGTTAAACCTTACCAAATTTAATTATATAAAGTCCTCATTTCCAGACCACTGAGGAGCAGCGAACAGCATAAAACCTGATCAGCCTGCGAGTTACTCGCAGGCTGATCTGGTAACTCGCAGGCTGATCTGGTTTTATGTTGTTCGCATAGGTCTTTTCATGGTTTCCTCTATGAGGGAAAGGGTTAAGACAACAAAATTATGACCCTCTGACTTGGTAAAATGCCATAAAGTTTGGTCATTCATGTATAGTGGACTTCTTCCTATTTTTAGCTCACTTGAGCACAGCTGCTCATGGTAAGCTGTTAGGATCACCCTGCGTCCATCATTGTGTGTCGTCAACAATTTGCTTTAAAATTATTCCGATCCATAAAAATACATGGCCGCCACGGACGGGGTTAATTTGCCTTATATGTATAAAGTGAAAACTTTAAACATCTCCTCTGAAACCATGGAACAGAACTTGAATAAACTTGATCCACATAGAACTCTGGTTGCAATGTGCTGGAAAGAAATTAATCATGAAAACTTAAAAAATCCTCTCCTCCAAAACTATTGGCAAGATTTCAAAATATTTTAGTACAGATGTTTCTTGGGTAACCCTATACTCAAGTGAGCAAATCAGGGCCTCTATGATCCTCTTGTTTGGTCTATTTGGTTGCTTATGACAGGATCAACTGCAGAAACCACTTTACTGTGTAAGATAAGTTTCATTGGCCAGGGTAACTGGCTGGCATCTCATTGATGTAGTTTGATTTACATCTATATATACATCTGCATTAGTGTTTCAGCTATACATAATAAATTGTAAGTGCTATGTGGAGAAAGGATTGCTGATTGATTGATTGTGTGTGTTGGATTGATGCAGGAGCTAGAGACCAAACAGAAGAGTGAGATGGCAGAATCCCAGTATCTGGAGCAGGTAGGCTGCCACAAACCTTGTTACCCAACAACTTGCATTCACCAAAGTATTTATTTTCTTAAATTGAAATAGAAAGTTATATTCTCACAAGTAGCAAATTTATAAAATACAACAAGTGAAAGAAAGTATGGTCATTCTAGAAAAATTGAAGAAAAAAAAACAAAACAAAAAAACCCCATACATTTCATACTTTTTAGCACACTTTAGAACATGTGCTCAGTATGAGCTATGAAGGATGTCTTGTTTTGTATTTTCAATGCATATTTGATAGCATTTTTATCTGTAAGAATACATTATAAGTTATAAATGATGATAAAATATTTTAAAAATATCATTTTAATATGCTGTTTCAGTATCTAAAAACAAAATCTTTCTTAATTTTAAATGGCATGTTTTTTCAACGAATTTTAGCAAATAGTGATGCTCTACAATAAGCTTGATCTCTAAAACAAGCATGGTGACCCCCTATTTTTAATTCATATATCTTTTAGTTAAGTCTAAAGTACTTATATGCAAATTTTTAGAAAAATCTGTTAGTTAGAAAAAACCTGCTCAAACGCCTTTAAGATCGTTGAATGACTGTTGTCCACAATTAGTTTTACACTCTAGCATCTTCATTTTACAAGCAGTCATCTTCAAACTTTATGGCAGTGTTTCAAGCCATAATAATAGTCTCGGCCAAGTTTGATTATGAGTGATATGGACCAATTTGGACAGGAGTTATGCCCCTTTTAATATAAAAAAAGCCAGATTTCACCTTTACACTCTAGCATCTTCATTTCATGAGCAATCCTCTTCAAACTCTGTGATAAGGTTTATAGTCATAATCTTTTGGCCAAGTTCAAGAATTTCTGATATCGGCCAATTAGGTCATTAGTCATGTCAATACAAACATCTACTGACTAACAACTTATTGAATATGACCAATTACACTGGAAACTATTTAAAACAAATACAAATCGCGTATTTGATACCCCCTAACAATCACACAGAAAAATATTGGTCACTGAAAATTATGACAGTCACAGCTTTACATTCGTACATGCGCCGACGGACGTGTAAACCCATTTTAATTGGACTTACTAATATATAGTACTTAATAACAGTAGTATATTTACAGTACTGAATAACATCCAGAAAATATGAATTTTTAGCTCACCTGAGCACAAAGTGCTAAAGGTGAGCTTTTAGGATCGCCCTTCGTCCGGCGTCCGTCGTCGTGCGTCGTGCGTCGTCCGTCGTGCGTCGTCAACAATTTGCTTTAAACGACATCTCCTCTGAAACCGCTGCACAGAGTTTAATGAAACTTGGCAGGAATGTTCCTTATTTGCCTTATATGTATATAGGGAAACCTTTAAACAACATCTCTCCTCTGAAACCACTGGACAGAATTTGATTAAACTTGGCAGGGATGATCCTTGGGTCAACCTTCACAAAAGTTGCTAAAATAAACTTGATCCATGTAGAACTCTGGTTGCCACGGCAACAAAAAGAAAAAAAAATGAAAACTTTAAAAATCATCTTCTTCAAAACTACTGGCCAGATTTTAAAATAAATTGGTACAGATGTTCCTTGGGTCAACTTCTACCAAAGTTGCTAAAATAATTCCTATCCGTAAAAAAACATGGCCGCCAGGGGCGGGGCTTATTTGCCTTATATGTTTATAGAGAAACCTTTAAACAACATCTTTTCTGAAACCACTGGACAGAATTTGATTAAACTTAGCAGGGATGATCCTTGGGTCAACCTTCACAATAGTTGCTAAAATAAACTTGATCCATGTAGAACTCTGGTTTCCATGGCAATAAAAAAAAAAAGTATTTGTATTACAGACTTGATAGTTCATGGATATATTATTCAGGAATGAACATACACTCCTGGGTATTTTCATCGAACCATCGTTGTAGTTGATAGAGTTATTGACCTTTGTTTTTGAAAAAAAATGGAAATTTTATGCTTGTGATGGATGTAACTCTGAAAGTATTTGTAATAAAGACTTAAACTTCATGGATATATTATTCAGGACATGAACATACGCACCTGGGTATTTTCATGGAACCATCATTGAAGTTTATTTGGTTTTGAAAAATATGGAATTTTATCCTTGTGATGCACATAACTCAGAAAGTATTTGTACTACAGACTTAACACTTCATGGATATATTACTCAGGACATGACTTGCGCACCTGGGTGTCCTCTGGATACATTTCTATATTTTTTATGCCCCCACCATGAAATGGCGATGGGCATATAGCGTTACACCTGTCCATCATGGCATGTGTGTGTTCGTGCATGCGCAAAAATTTGTGTCCCATCTGTAAGTCACCTTTTAAAATAACTTGGCACATGTGCTCCTTAGGACAAGACGATGTGTTGCAAACAAGACCAGGTTGCTAGCTTAAATCAAGTCACAGCACTCAGTTGACTTAAAATTTGTCCAGCTGTAACTTTGTTTTGATGTTTTAATAATTTGGCACAAGTGATCTTAGGACAAGACAAGTTCGAAAAAGAACCAGGTTGCTACTTTAAAATCAAAGTCACAGCACTCAGTTGACCTTAAAATCTTGTCCCAGCTGTAACTTTGTTATTTTTTTTGAAGTAATTTGGCACAAGTGATCCTTAGGACAAGACAACGTATCGCAAACAAGAACCAGGTTGCTAGCTTTAAGGTCTAGGTCACAGCACTTGGTTGACCTTAAAATTTGGCTTAACTTTGTTGTGAAGTTGTGTTTTGAAATAAGGCTGTAACTTTGTTGTGAATGATTGTGTTTTGAAATAACTTGGCAAAAATGATCCCTAGCATATGATGTAATGCAAACAAGAACCAGTTGCTACCTTAGGTCATGGTCACAGCAGTTAGTTTAAAATTTGTGTAAGCAGTCCTGTCTGGGCTGTATATTTATTGTTTATACTGTATAGTCATGTTTTGAAATAACTTGGCACAAAGAGGGATCCTTAGGACAAAACACTGTGTCACAAAACAAATACAGTTTGCTAGCTTGAAAGTTAAGGTCACACCACTTGGTTGAGGTCAGGGTCACAGTGCTCTTTTGATCTTAAAATCATCTTTTATATTTTCAGTTTTTCATATTCACTCACAAAAAAATCATCTAATAACATAATGGCTGGGGCATCCATGTCCCTTGGACACATTACTAGTTTTATATTTTTGTGTCCATTCCGTAGAAAAAAGGCACTTTTGGCTATATTTTTATCATTTGAAATTAAAATAAAAAAAACCTACCTACCTACCAACCCCTGATATTCAGGGTCAGAGCACTACAAACACTTTTTTAATGACGGCCTAGGGGGTCCGCTAGTTTCCTTATATACTAACTCCATATAGAATTTTTCAAAAATCTATGAAACCATTGGTAAGAATTTTCTTTTGGCATGCAAGGTCATCTCAGGGCTATCTACCATAATTACTAAATTAAAGTTGATCCTTTGAAAAATGAGGGGGTTGTCTAGTTTCCTTATATAACCTTTATGGAACATTTTAAAATTCTTCTCTTCAGGAAGTAATGTTCAGAATTATTTCTTGTTTTACACCAATGATTACCCAAAGCTTTCATGCCATAATTGCATAAGCAATTACAATCCCTTGAAAATTGAGGCTTCCAGATGAATGACTAATCTGAGAATTCTATGTATTTTAAACTTGAATCTGGTTGCTGCTGGAAGAAACTATGCAAAATCAAGTGAGCAATCTAGACCATATGGCCTCTTGTTTTGCATTAGTCTGATTCTGACAGCTTCGTGAGATCCTCTATCACATTTATCCCTTTGAGAGACTCAAATACATTTATATAGCTGTAAGGTCATTAGGACCAAATAAGATGTTTTGTTTTGTCTCCCACAGAAGATGGAGATGCAGCGCTTGCAGGAGGAAATCAAAAGATTGCTGAAGGAGATAGAGAAGGAGCAAGCCCACATCATGCAGCTTGAGAAAACTCTGCGCCAGACAGAGGTAGGTCACATAGATCAGTGGTCAGCTTGGGACACAAGCTTGTTTGGCTTCTAGTTTTAGTATGAATAGAGTGTCTCTCAAATAACTTGGCACAAACATTCTCTGTCCTGTGTTATGTGTCATACAATTTCCAGGTCACTGTCCCAAAGGTCAAGATCACAAGTCGAGAATCAAGGATCAGAGGTTTCCACAAGCTTGTCCTTGCTCTTTATGTTGACATGGATGAGGGATTTTCAGATATCTACAAATATATACACATTCAGGTTCATGTTATGTGTACAGTTGCCAGTAGATTTGTTGCCTATTGTATGACATGCCTTGTTAAACATTAAAATAATATAAATGTATATATATATATTTTGGTTATTGTTTACTGTTATATCTAAAGGAAGAATTCGGTCAACAAAATATTCAAAATTTTCAAGTTAGTTATAATTCCTCATGCTATGAGGGCGAGTCAATAAATAACCAGCCTATGACATCTCCAATCAACCGAGACATCCACGATTTTCAAGCATTGTTATACCCCCCACAAACGTAGTTTGGGGGAGTATATAGGAGTCACCATGTCGGTCCGTCTGTCCGTCCGTCCGTCCGTCTGTAGTTTTTTGTCCACGCTATTTCTCAATAACTACTGGATGGATTTCAATCTAATTTCATAGGAAGCTTCACTGGTGAGCATAGATGTACATATTATGAAATTGTTACGATTGATTGACTTTCTTTTGAGTTATGGCCCTTTGCTGATTTTCTGGAGTTTTCTTTGTCCACGCTATTTCTCATTAACTACTGGATGGATTTCAACAAACTTCATAAAGCTTGGTGCATATTATGAAATTGTTACGGTTGACTGACTTTTTTTTTAGTTATGGCCCTTTGCTGATTTTCTGGAGTTTTCTTTGTCCACGCTATTTACCAATAAATACTGGATGGAGCTGGGCACTTGATTGTAAACAAAGGCTGTGTGAGGGGTATTCATCACCTTTAGTGATAGCTCTAGTTTCAATACATGTACTATACCTGTGTACAAAACTACACATGTATATGGTCATTTGTTTGTCAGATATTGCATGTCAAACATGGCTAGTGATGTATAAGCAAGCTTTTCATCAAAAGTGGAGTACCGTGCTGTAATTCGGTACTTGCATTTAAAAGTAAAAACTGGTAAGGACATACATGCTGAGTTAGTTAATGTGTATGGGTCTTCTGCACCATCTTATTCTCAAGTTAAATTCTGAGTTGGGGGAACGCGGTAGATCGTCTTTAGAAGATGAAGCCAGGCCTTGACGCCCAGTTGATGCCGCCGACGAAGAAATGTGTAATAAAGTCAGAGATCTGGTATACTCAGATAGGCGAAGTCAGGTTGAAGAAATAGCATAGGCATTAGGCATTTCACATGGTACGGTTTCAACAATCTTGCATGATCGTTTCGGGATGCGCAAGCTTACAGCCCGTTGGGTCCCAAAATCCCTTAGCAATGAGCAAATGGCAATGAGAGCATCAGTATGCGGTGCGTTGTTGAAGCGTTTGAGGTCAAAAGATGAATTCATTTTGCGTCTAGTTGTGGATGAGATTTGGGTGCATTATTATGAACCAGAAAATAAAGCCCAGAGTTGTCAGTGTGTAGGGCCAGGATCCCCAAGGCCAAAGAAGTTCAAGACTCAACTATCTGCTGGCAAAGTGATGGCCACAATATTTTGGGACACAAAGGGCATTATTTTGTTGGACATTTTACCCAAGAGAAGTCCAATAACCGGAGCATACTATGCAAACTTGCTAGACCAGCTGAGGAACGCCATCCGCGAGAAACGCTGTGGTAAACTCTCCAAAGGTGTTTTGCTGCAATAGGACAATGCAAGAGTCCACACTTGTAAAGTTGCAATGGATGCTGTGGAGCGAAATGGGTATGAATTAATACCGCACCCTGCCTACTCACCAGACCTGGCTCCTAGCGACTTCTTCCTTTTTCCAAATTTGAAAAAGGATATACGTGGACGTCATTTCTGGTCTGACGAAGAAGTCGTGGTGGCGGCAGTTGAGGAGTGGTTCCATGGAAAGGATCCTGACTTCTTCACTTCTGGGCTGATGGCACTTGCACACCGTTGGTCCAAGTGCATAGCCCTGGAGGGAAATTATATTGAAAAAGAAGAGGTAGATCTCAACATGAAATAGGTTAGGCTGGTTATTTATTGACTCGCCCTCGTAGTATCCAACTTTAAATCTAACATCAGATGGAAGTTGCTATTTTAAAGTCACTTTGTTCATATATTCCCTAAAGATAAAGTTGGCAGAACAGTTCAGGCATCAGAATAAGCATTGCTTCAAAATAGAAGAACTTGAGCAACAGCGAAACAAAGAGGAAGAAATCCTGTTCCATATAAGGATAGAGGCATCTTTCAGAAAAGAAATCAAGGAATTGCAAAACAGGGTAACCGCATCTTTTTTTGTTAGGCCAGATAATTGGTCATTTGGCCCAGGCCTTTTCTTAATACTTTTGAAAGTGTTGACTTTGGGAACTCTGCTTGATTCACTCAGGACATCTGACCCATAAGTCATCCAGAAAAAAAGCATGTTTGTGATAAGCATTATGTTATTATTTTCATTAGTTAAACTTAAATGTCATGCTATCCATCTTTCTTTCCCTCTAGATTAGTGTTTTATGTTGTTTTTTTTTCTTTTCTTTCTGCCTTTCCCATTAAACTCAAGGATGAGGTGGGTTCGAATCCTGGCAGGGTCATTCAGATTTTCATGTGAGGAAGCCTTCCAGCTGGCTTGCAGTAGGTCGGTGGTTCTACCCGAATGCCTCCATGCATTAGGGGTCTTCCTCCACCTGTAATTAGCTGAACGTCGCTATATGACTGAAATACTGTTGAAACAGCGGTAAACTCAAATAGTCAAGTCCATTGCATATCTGGGTCACAGAAGCTAAAAATAGATTTTAGAAGTTACATTTTTAGAAATCTTCTCAGAAACTGCAAGGCCTAGAGCTTAGAGCTTAGATAGTTGGTGTGTGGAATTGTTTTATGGACCTTTATCAAGTTTGTTCAAATCATGACCCTGGGGTTGAAATTGGCCCTGCCCCAGGGGTCACTTGATTTTACATAGACTTACATCAGAAAAACTAGATAAATCTTCTAATCAGAAACCACAAGGCCTAGAGTTTCAATATTTTGTCTCTAACAATTGGCCTAGTAAACCCCTACCAAGTTTGTTCAAATCATGGCCCAGCACTTGGGGTCAATTGATTTTAGATATACTAATTTATGAAAAACTCTTGTCAGAAACATTAAGATAATGGGTTTAGATATTTGGTATGTAACATGGCCTCGTGGACCTGAACCAAGTTTTCAAATCATGGCCCTCTTGGGTATAAATTGGTCCCTTCCTAGGGGTCACTCAAATTTAAAGCTATGACCATCACTGCAGGAATTACAATTATTTTGCTGTACTTCTTCATGTATTTTGTATTCAGATTGACTGTTTTATAAAAGGTAATGAAGGCAACATTTCTCAGGTGAGCATTTCAGGGCCATCATGGCCCTCTTGTTTTATTTGAAGCTTCGTTTAGGACATTTAAATTAAAATCACCAGTTATTATGATGTTGCTTAGGCCTGTATCAACAGCTAGATGAATAGAACTTATTATGTGATCATGTTGCAATGCGTTGACATTGGGTGGTCTGTAAAAAACACCGAAGAGAATAGTTTTAGTGTTAAGAATAAGCTCAACCCATATACATTCAACCCCTACTGGTTCTAGATCAGTTCTTCTTTTATAATGAAGATTATTCTTTATGTATAGGAGCACACCGCCATGGTTTCCCCCATCACGATCCTTTCTGATTGGTAAGTGAAATTATTTAAAAGAAAAGTCTTCAGTAATGTCGGTATCGCTAAGCCATGTTTCTGTATAAGCTATTAGGTCGAAATCATGTAGTTCTGAGTAGCGTAAGTCAACTTTATGTCTGATACTTTGAACATTGTAATGAACAAATGATAAGTGGTTTGATAGGTCGATTTTATCATAGGATGAACTGCTTGAGGAATCTAATGACTGGTTATCTATCAATGGGCCTGGATTAGGATGGACATCTCCACACAAAATTATGAGAAGAGATATCAGAAATGCGAATGAAATTGACAAGAATAGGCAGAAAAGGGTATATGTAAACATGATATTTGATTTGTGGATATTGCTGCATGAATATAATAATGTTTACCTTGGTAATTGTAAGATGTAGTTAAATTGGATGTTATGCTATAGAGACACTTGATTTTAAATAGTATAAAAAAGCTGAAGAATAACAAAATGGTAAGCGAAAACTGCACTCGCATGACTATGGGTTTCATGTTGGGTGTAGATAAAACAACAGCTCCTTTATCATTTGATGTTTGTAGAAGAAGAGTGATTCCTGTCAAGACCCAACATCGAAAGATGGAATATGTTCAAGGACAATGGCATCGTAGAAATAGGCTTCTCCACATATAACATGACGAAGAGACTGAGAAGTATGAGGGAGACTGATAATGAGAAAGTGAGATAGGAGGAATTTAGAAATAAGGTAGAAGAGTACAAATAGCAAATACATTTGGTATGTCTGATTTAAAATGTACTAAGTAAACATTTTTTTTTTCAGAGGAACAAAACAATGCGGACCAAGTTGAGTCGAAAGATGTTAGGGATGTAAATAGGAATATATACTATAAGCGAACATGCACACTATTTCATCATACTCACCGATTCCACATAACTTTGTATACACACGCATATACCCATACATGTACACATATACACACATACATATACATACACATGCACAAACATATGTACATACACATATATGCATACATATACATACATACATACATACATACATACATACATGGACATGCATACATACATATATACCTATATACGTACACATATTCGTACTACATAAACATTTACACACATATATTTGCATACACATGTACACACACCTATAAACGCATACATATTCACACATATATTCGTACATATACACATTTATATGTACATGTATAAGTACATACAAATAGTCACACCCACATATACATCTGCCTATACACATACAATCCCTACATATACAAATATCTATACTGCATGTTTACTATACACATGTACATGCATATATGGGCCCATGCACAGACATATATACCCATACTTACATGTATACATAATATACATACATATACAGAAAAACTGTGTACATACATGTACATTTAAACACTTGTTATATACATACACGTACATGTATGCACACACATATACACATACATGTCTACCCACATACATGTACTTTTTATAGTCGGTGATATGCCCATGCATGTGCATTTACAAGTAATGAATAAAAATACCCGTCGTTCCTGATGCGGCACATTTGAAGGAAATCGATAACTGATTGTCTATTGCTTGGCTTTCGAGCATAATGATTATTAATATTCAGTAGTTTTATGTCAGTAAATCACATTATGACATGATACAAAGTAGATGGGTGACAAATATCTAAATTAGGCAAATACCTGCTGAGTATTTGACTGGGTGTTTTGAATGCATGATGCGTTTATGACTTAGGATTAAGTGACCAAAGTAACATTCACCCTATGAAACCGTGTAAGGTTGCAATATATGCCATAATTTAAGAACATAAAATGACCAAGAAGCAGCCTGTACCAAATGCTTTTATAGAGTATCAATGCTGTGTTGACTATTGATAGTCGGTGGCGTCAATATTTCACATATGTAACGAATGGTATTAGTATGTTTATGAAAGGACTGTGTTATTTTAGTCCGTTTTAATTCTAACAAAAAACGTGAAGAAAGGTATTCAAGCAAGGATAAAAATAATGTGCAGTGTATATACGCATGAGTTTTGCGTTGTGTATATGTATAGTCAGTTTCAGTAAAGCTTACTGTGAAATATACTGTACCTAAAAGGTTGCGTCCATACTTAGGGACAAAGGTACATGTAAACTGTACTTAGTTTTTAAGATACAGAAACAGCTGGTTTAACAAGTAGATGATGCTAAGTAAACTTTATGCATTGACTTGAGTAGGAGACAAGTAACTAAACACTGATTGGTAATCATACTGATCAGTTAGTCGACATAGGACTTAAGTGTTTGTAGCCCGTAAGACGAACTCGGGCAAATGCCTAGAATGAGTTACCATTAGATACCCTACTTTTGAGCTGATCGAGGTCCTCTTTGGCAAGGATTGTTCCATCGGAGGTCCATGCGCTGTTTATGCGTTTCACCCGCTGGAGTGCTCGAACTTCTTTGAAGATAAGACTGCGCTCACGAGTCAGGTCCTCGTTCAGGAAAACACCCTTGTGTCCACAAAGTTTAAGTTTGGATTTCATTGTGAACACCTTTTGACGAGCTCTGTATGATGTAAACTTCACGATGACGTCCCTTGGGCGCGGCTGTTGAGATGAATCACCAGAAACAATGGACGGCTTTTTACCAACACGATGGCTACGGTCAATTTCGTCAAGTGACAGGTTGGCCCCAAGATCCTGAGCTATAGCCATCACCATGTCATCCGTGTTTTCGGACGGTTTCTCAGGAACGCCTGTGATACGTAGGCAGTTTCTTCGACTGTATTGTTCAGCATTTTCGGTCTTTGTTTCTAAAGCGTACAACCTCGTTCTTAAGGCTTTGTTTTCATTTTCTAGATCGGAAATTTTCATTGACAAGCCTGCTACAACCCCTTGGACAATACTCGATATCATATCATTGAGCTTGCTATTTATATTCCCCTCAAACGAATTACATAATGTGCCGCTGATTGTCGTAAGATCGGCCTCACTCAGGGTGATGTTTGTAACCTGTGCTTCAGATGGGTCAACAGTAGCCATGTCGATGGTAGTGGTATCTTCGGATTTGTTCTTTTTTACGTCAGTATTTTCAAATGGAGAGGACAAAAATCGTTTTCTATCAGGTTTATAGTCAACAGATTTAGGAGAATTCATATCACACATGTGTACATGTAGGCATGTAGGAACAATTTCACGGTAAGCGCAACCTTTGATGAGCAGTATAGCTGACACAGTTTTTGGCGTGGGTGGTATTGAACAGTCGTTAATTATAGTCAGTTTCACAGTTTGTTATAGCTAAAGGCAATAGATATAAAACCAATGGAGCGTGAATAAAGATGAAAATTCAAAAATTAAGATATGTTACAATATTCAAACAATGTTCATATTCACCAACGTTCAGCGTAGATACCAATGCAGCTATAGATTTAAACGTCACGCCTAGAAATCATAAATTCCCTTATTAAATAACTTAATAGTCCACACCTTTGTTCCTCTTAAAAAAAACACGACTAGTCCGCCATAACAACCGGAAGTCCTGACTGATCCTTTCAAATGGCGACCAAAAAGAGATAACCGTGATCTGGTCGTTTCTTGCAGCAGTGTTCTTGTTTGTTCAGCATGATGTTTTTGTTCTGTTGGAGACCTTATATCTTATAGTATATAGCCCATATAGAACATAAAAAAGTTTGTTTCAAGCACCTGTGTCCGCAAATGGTAAGAATCAAAGCGCCGAAGGCACTGATAGACTGTCGGCGGGTTGGTCGTGGTGAGCAGCAAGAGCGATAGATTGTAACCCAAATAGATTATATGCTGGATTCTAATCTGTTTATAAAGGGGGGGGGGGGAATGTGGTCATTTTCAGTTTTTCATTTGTCAAATAAGAAACAAGAAAAGATAGTTTTCATTTTTTTTTTATGAAACATTAAAACACGATAATCGAAATTAAAAACATGCATCTAAACTAAATATTGAACAAGAGCTGTCAGAGAACAGAACGCTCGACTATGGAATTGACTTCAAATGCCCTATATATAAAAAAGTAAAAATGACAAACCTTGATACTCTGAACCTTTATATTTATGAAGTCTAAAATCAATCACATGCCTATGATGATGATGATCATGATGATGATCATGATGATGATGAACAGAAGCAACGACTAACTAACGTGATCTAGAATATTGACTCGAGCACACCCTTCCCAGTTGTTTGTTTGTTTGTTGGGTTTAATGTCCCACCGCCCTTCCCGGTTAATAAAAAGTGAAGAACGTGTCAATACCACACACACACACACACACACACACACGCACACAATTAACAGTTCTAAATTGTATTGATTATAAATGTATCAATCATTTTTTTTTCATAATATAAAATTATTACATACTGATGATGGTGATTTGGACAGAAGCCTAAACTTAATCTTAAATTTCCTTCTTTATACTTCTATTGCGTCAGCATGCGCGTGTTTGATTAATTTACTGAAAGTGTGGCATACACGCGCCAGTCAATGCTGTATGGGTATACCGGTATCACCTTAAAATGGATCCGCTGTGTATAGTATGGTACATGACAAATTTATAATGAAATGAACAGTTTTAATTTGGAGTATCTAATACATATAAATAACATGTCTTCATAACTTGTCATTGGTACGAGTTTGCATATGAACATGTAACTTTCATCTGCGTGGTATTTTTAAGGTTCAATGGAATTTCCATTTCGCGGTTATTTACATTGCGCGGTATATGAAAAATCTTGATGATATATATACACAAATTAATAATATTCATTACATTTAAAACATTATATTGATTATTATCATTTGTGATATGATGCCTGTTTATCTGGATACACTGCCCATTGATTTATACCTGGTCTGGAGAGTGGAGCTAGCAGTGTAAACATCGTACGTGTGTCTGCTTTATTTAGATTGAACATATTAAAAAGCGTATGCCAGAGCATTAGTATTGTATTCTTATTTTAATCCATGCAAGAATAATATAACAAACTTCAACTCATTGTGTCTAGCAAACTTCCTTTGCGTGTTTTATCGAGGCACAATGGACTTTCCATTGCGCCGAAGCCTATATGAATATATACACATATAATCTCCAATTTAATAACTCCACCAAGTTAATTCGTATGCTATTGTCTTAAATTAATGTTTATGTATAAGAAGACAGTAACAGGTGGTTTAAAATAGATTTATGGCACGGAGGCATCCGTGTAGAAACACCGACCTACCGCAAGCCAGCTGAAGGCTTCCTCACATGAAAACCCGAATGACCCTGCCGGGATTCGAACCCACGCGGTGAGGGGCTGAGTGAGTGTAAAAGTCAGCGACTTTAGCCCCTCGGCCACGGAGGCCCCTTCTAGATCTGTTATCTTCATGAAGTTTCTAAAATTTGGATGCATTTACAACACGGTAACTCTACTGTATTCAAACCAAATGACAGAAAGTTCTGATAACTGCCAGTGAAAGTTGGTACTGGCATTCAGGGACTACGTTCATGCATGATGAGCTCTGTCGAAAAATAAACTTTAATCTCTCTGTTGGGTGGACGGGATAGGGTAGAAATTTGACGCCAATAAAAAAAAGACGCAAGAAGTTAGATCCTAATCTAGGTCGACAATCAACGTATATATGGAAGGGGGTATCCGCCAGTTCACTCATTATGCTATCATTTGTTTCAATTTTGCTATATTTAATTTCTTCCTACACGTTTGTTGACAAATACATTATTTGGGGATTATGTGTTTCATTTCTCATCATATGACATTGAATATAATGCTACTTGGCATTCAGCTCGTTCGTTCTTGTGTTCAGAATGTTTTCTGTTTCTTGAATATTTAATCGTTCGAATAAATTAAAAATGAGTTCGTATTTCATACTTCAAGACTGTATTTGTTCATGACTTTGCTAATTGTTCACAAACACCTAATGACGCTGCAAAAAATATAACTTTTGAAAGGGATATCCGCCAGTTTACTCATTAAGTTATTTAGTATGGCATCGTTAGTTTTAATATTGCAATATTTGATTTCTTCCTACATGTTTGTTGCCAGATACATTATTTAAATTACGTGTTTTCAGTTCTCATCATATGACATTGAATATAATTATTTCTTTTCGGCATTCAGCTCGTCCGTTCAGAATGTTTACTGTTTATTGAATATTTAATGAATATGTAATTAACATTGAGATCGTTTTTATACCTCAAAATTAAATTAACAGATTGTGTACGTTCATGTCTATGAAATTTATAATACTAAAACCAACAAGAAATGACATGATGCAATATCAGTCTTCTTTTTTCTTTAATCTTTATTTTCATATGCATACGTCCTACAACAGTAGGAAACATTAGCAGTACAAAAAAGGAACATGTACATGTATATATACAGTATAAATGAATACAATGGAAAACGGCTGATGAGATTATACTGAAATTTATATTTTGTGCGTTTATCACACACACACACACACACACACACACACACACACACGTTGAGAATGAAGTTCTTTAAATGTGGCTAAAATGGCTAAAGACATGATTGTGGTGTCAGTGCTAGGGGGGTCCGGGGGGCATACTCCCCCGGAAAATTATTCTAGGATGACGGAGATGCATTCTGAGGGGGTATCGGGGGGGGGGGGGTAGTATGGTAGTTTTTATTGTTAGATATATGATTTATGTATTGAAATCTAAGCCTTAGGCTAAGTAGTTCTAATGCTTGGGGTCGAAGCATATTTGTTCTTCATTTTTATGCTTTTTGTAACTAAAATCAACTTCAATGCACCTTATTTTCTTCTGTTTTGATAAGATTCTTGACCAAGGCAGGTCGTTAACCTGACCATCGTTCTTGGAAAGGACCAGTACTAGACTAGACTCACATCCTCCGTAAAGACTTCTCGCATACAAAAACCATAGATGGTAACCGGGGCTCGAACTCACAGCCCTCTAAACCAATATATCTAGATCCGTCAAAATATTTTTTCTGTATGATATTGCCATTAATACGAATTTTATGGCACTGGCTGCAAAGTTAGTTTGCGAGTTCTAGAACAGCTGGGGGACTTTTTGGCTATATCAAAAATAAATTGAAAAAAAGTTTAATTATGAAAATGAAAGTGATTGAGAAGGTTATTATTTTTTGCACAATACAGTTTTACATTATATTTTTGGGCTCTATTAAAAAAAAAGCTATCAGTGCATTAATTGATAATTTCAGAAATTGAATGCAAATCTACTGTACCTTTTTTCCTACACATCGTAAGCTTGTGGGAAACGATGACGTAAGCCATGATGACATAAATAAAAAAATGGCATTACTGAATTCCGTGCAACGACCACTAAGATACCGAGCATTAATATACCGGTGTCACTAAGATACCGAGCATTAATATCCGGTGTAACGATTTCAAGTGACACCCTGTTACACTATAACAGATTCAGAGGCTCTGCCTGACGAATAGATTATTCTAACGAGGTAGTCGTTGTTAATTCGAAACTAAAGTTAAAGTTAAGTATAGAAATGGTCGATAAGTATTAAAGTGGTATAAATGGCAAAACTCCACGCAGTAGTTACCTCCCTTTACAGGTGTAGACAAATCGTTAGATAATTCTTTTGCTAAGCGAGTTTTCAAAGGAGTTTGAATAATCTCCCCCTCTCTCTTTCTCTCTCTCGGTGATTGATTCAGATATTTCAGGAATCTCAAAACGTTTTCACAGCCCTACCTGATATTATCAAAACGTTTTAAAATGCCCGGGGGGATTTGAAAGCGTTTTTATGTTCCCGAGGGGGAACTTGAATTTGGGGGTGACTTTAAATCGTTACACCGAAGATCTCACATAGATTGATGAGAAGCCAGTTCACTGTGCCGGAGTTTGTTTGGGATATCGACAAAAATCCTCAGTTCAGGGCGTTACTTATGAATTAAAAATGAGCTGGTGACGTATATAATAACGTTTTCAAAACGGGGGAGTACCCAGGTGCATAGGGAGAGGGCGTAGTGGTAACGATTTTTACAAAAGGAGATATACATGACTCAAATTATCAATTTGGATTTCAAAGAGAAAAATGACAAATCGATTGTATTCTTATATTTCATTCTATTGTTTTTAAGACCATCAGTTCTAAAGAAAAAACTTTACTTTGCATTTAACAATGAAGAAGACCTGATGGTATTTTTGACATTATTTTAGGCTGTTTTCATCAAAAAGTACTTCAAAGGTCAAGGTCAAGGTCAACAGCATAATGAAGAGGTCCACCCACTCAAGCAAATGTACAAATTTTGAAGCAATCCAATGAAGCACAAAGAAAATATTGCAGAATAACCAAAAGGTGAACCTGTCTAGTTCCCGCTTTATTTCATAAAAAAAGGCGGTCAAAGGTCAGGGTCACAAGATCAACTGCATAATGTAAAGATCCCTCCACTCAAGCATTTGTCCAAATATTGAAGCAATCCAATGTATTCTGTATTCGTGTGTTGCAATACTTAGATCTTTCTTCGCCAATTTCACGTCTCCGAAGTGTCTTGATTACGACCCAATTCTCGTTTCTTCTTTTCTATTTGCATCCGCAATCAAAGTTCACCGCGGACTACGACATGACATCTGTGGTCTCTTGATATACACCATAATTCCAGACCACGCTCCACTGGAGGATTCAAGGGGATGGGGGCGCACCAGGCGCACTCCGACCATACATAAGTTAGAGTCTCAAATATTGGATTGAAGCAAGGTGATCCTAGCTCTTCTCTGAACTTCATGATGAACATAATATATATTCTGATGATCATATCACCAAAGTCGCTTCATTTCCTGTTAAATGATACAAAAAACAACAACAACAACAACAAAAAACAACAAAAAAACACAAAACACACACACACACACACACACAGAGAAAAAATAGGGATTAAAGATAAATATAAATCAAATTAAATCATGTTCTTTGAAAATCAATCACATACATGTACTACAAAATAGTTTTACTTATGCTATATGACCTAAGAAGTCGTGAGCTCTTTTAAATTTTCAGGAGATGACTTTTTCAAAAACGATAGTACTGCACTTCGGCAGTGTAGACAAACTATAACACAATTTGATTAAACGTTCTCCTCGCATTCGTTTGTGAAGATTACGTGAATGAGGGCGGGGGCCGCCGTGGCCGAGCGGTTGTAGCCCCTCACCGCTGTGGGTTCGAATCCCGGTAGGTACTTCGGATTTTTCATGTGAGGAAGCCTTCCAGCTGGCTTGCGGTAGGTCGGGTACCTCTGTGTACTCGGGGTCTTCCTCCACCTGTAATTAGCTGGACGTCGCTATATGATTGAAATACTATCGCAGCGACGGTAAACCCCACTACAACTACAACAACAATTGAGGGCGGAGTGATACAATTAAATCAGCTTTTCGATTTTCGAGGTATACATTTGATATGCAGCAACTAAAGACTTTTACATGAGGTCACAAACACGCTTATGATCTTATAAAAGTGCTATCCGCACGAGACACCGCTTTACAGCCACACGCTTTTCAAAATGTCTGAAACGATGTACAATATACGTGAAGCAACGCCAGCCGACTGTGATGCAATCATTAAACTCATTCAGGTATTTTAACGACTTTTCTACTTTAACAAGGATAAAGTTTTTATTCATCACTCCCGCCTATCTAGATATTTAGTTACCCGTACACTGTAAACCTCTGCTTGGTTACGTGATGAACCTTGCTTAATGACTGAAACATTTGACCTATATATTTGCTGTAGCGGTAAATTATTCAGGTACAACACAATATATTTTTTTTCTCTCTCTCCTTCTCGCTTGTGTACAGTAATACTCAACTTAAGATGTAATTGATATTATAGTTCAATATTTTTCAATAAAGGTATTCGGAATTTTGATTTAAGTATATCATCATTTTTAAATTGACATTGTTATATTTAATTTCATATTTTCGTACACGGTATTATTTTTTCATGACTGATATAAATTCAATTTAAACAACTTTCTCCAACATTTGTATATCTTTGATTTTGTTTACTGCAAATGAAAAGGTCAGTAAATACTTGCATGATTTCATGCATTTATCATCTCGTGTCAGAATTGAAATGTTTATTTTGATAAAATGTCCGACAAATTTAATGGCTTCACTGGCCGCGTACCTTGGGTCAACTGGCTGCAGCCGTTCTCTATAACGAGGCGAGGTGATACATCCCCCTGTCGTGTGATTTGTGGTTTGCATGTTAGTTTATTCCATCGTCTGTTTCAATCTGATTTTGCTATTCAAGACGAGGGTTCTTGTTTTAACCTGCGTCCTGTGCCAGGTCAGTTTCTTAATTGGTATTTGAAGTTAAATATCATCTTTAATCAATTCATACAGAATACTGTATTATTACTATTGTTTTTATTTGGATATCTGTGTTGAAATACATATCTAAACAACACAGTGACTTGTGTTTTTTATACACCCTGTAAGAGTAACCACGGATAAAGTTATTTCGGACTATCGGACTTTTACCATATTATTAATTTCACCGGGTTATCAGTTGGAGGAAAATCCTTTAGGTGTTGTTTCCTGCAACACCAAAAAGATACCAGACACAGTGCCAAGCGAATACATCTACTATAGTTACATTCCCCAGGATAATTTGTGCAAACTTTATTACTATTCATCATCATGTTTCCATCAAAACTATTATACTCCACCATGGATGACCAGATGGGCTGCACAATGATGTGGCGGTTTCCGAGAGGGCCTGGAAACTGCTATAGTTGCCATCATGGACTGTGATGGCACGGTTCATCAGTTCAACAGCAATTGTTCAATACCAGACAGTGCCAGTATGGACAATCTTATATATACTGTGCACCGGCGAGAAACCAGAGACGTACAGGTGATTACGTACCGGGTCCCCATTTTGGAAGGACTACTGCCAGCCAAACGAATGCAGCTAGAAGACTGATCAATGCCGTGAACATCAGCAAGCCGACCGCGACGAAGAAGTCGGTTGCACGACGTCTTCGCGATCGCCAGAGAATGGAAGATTTTAATTTTAAAAAGTCTGGAATCAAAGAACTACCCCTTTCTTTCATAACAAATGAAGAGCGCAAGGAATTCATACCTGACAACGAAAATTTCATCAGTATGTTAAGACCGTCGCCACGACCGAGCAAGAACTTATTTCGTTACACGAGGAAACTCATATTTTTGACAAAAGGCATGCATGTTCCACATGTTTTGAGAAAGTGACTGAAATATTAAGTATAAACACTACTATTCAGAGGGAATTCGGACATATAAAAAAGTTGTATTTCTACCTAAAACGCATCTACGAAAAATTAAAGGGTCTAACTGACTCAAAATTCTATTTCAACAACCACAACGAAACAAGGCCATGGTTTGCCAAGTGTTCCACCCAGAAGTAGTCAGCGGTAAAGGATACTCAATCACAGGAGTGAACGCCATATTGAAATCATGGACAAAATAGTGTTTTATTTGAAGAAAAATGGCATACATTATATGATATATTTGTACGCTTAACACGTCATGATAGTAAATATTTCATTAGTGTAAAACCCGGTCGTTAACAGTTTATCATTGAAGGTTGTCGATGGTAGATAGACTTTACTTAACTTTTGGATCAATATTCTTTAATTTGCAGAATGAACAATATTGATCTGAAAATTAAGTATAGCCTATTTGGATCCTCTAATTTTCATTAATCTTTTAAAAATTGGAAGCAATTTAAACAAGGTATCGCTACTGTACTGACAGTTGAAGTAGACAATGGGTTAGTGGGATTGGGACAAAATCGATGCCAATATGATGGATGCAAGAAGTTAGATCATGATGTAGGGAGACAGTTGACGTATACCGCATGTTTATGTAGAAAGTGAAATGTTGGAAATTTGAATACCTATACAGCGTTACCTGTTGTTGTTTTTTAAACTGGACATCATTTTAGAAAGTTACATGAAAAATAAGAATTTAAACCGTTCTTTCATGCACTTCTGCAGGTCGTCCTTATCATTTTATTGCTTTTCTTTAAGAAACTAACGTTTTTTTTAAATATAACTTTCAGAACAATATTTATAACTTGTTTCAATGCATGTTGTTCTAATTGTATGCATATTTAAATAATCGGACCATAAATTTCAAAGTTATCAGTCAAGACGTAGTGATTGACATGAACCTCTTTTTGCCGTTTTCTTGAGGTTTAATTGTCTATACCTAAAAAGCTGTTACAGATAGGTCAAAACATAAAGAAAGTGAAATGTTGGAAATAGGAAGACCTTTCTAACGGTAACTAGGTTTTTATAGGCCCGAAGGTAACTTCGGTCATATTATGGTATGACGCTTGTTCGTCCGCCTGTCCGTCTGTTCGTAATCCACATCGATGTCTGCTCAGTAACTTGGGTATTTGATGACCTCTTTTGATTGCATTTGATGATCCCTATTGATTTTGAGGTCATTTGGTCAAAGGACAAGGTCACAGTGACACTTAGTGTAAAATCATTGTTTGCTCAATAACTTGAAAAGGGAAAAGGAATTAACCTAGGCAGGGACATTGCACATGGCAGGTTAATGGCCTCTTTTGATTTTGAGGTCATTAAGTAAAAGGTCAAAGCCTTAACCAGTAAATATTGATATTGAAGTCATTAGATCAAAGGTCAAGGTCACAGTGACACCTAGTAAAATCTTTGTTTGCTCAAAAACTTAAGAAGGAATAAGTCTAGGTTTGTGAAACTTTATAGGGACGTGTCCCACGGCCAGATGATGACCACCTTTGAAGTCATCCGGTCTAAGGTTAAGGTCACAGTGACACTTAGTGTAAAATCCTTGTCCGATCAATAACTTGAGAAGGATTAAGTCTAGGTCTTTGAAACTTGGTAGGGACATTGCATTTGCAAATGATCCCTGTTGATTTTGAGGTAATTAGGTCAAAGGTCAAGGTCACAATGACAGTTTAAAATCATTTTTGATTGATTACTTATGAGGGAATAAGCCTAGGTTTTTGAAACTTGGCATTGACATTGCCCATGGCCTGTAGATGATGATTTAGTGAAATCCTAGTCCGATCAATAACTTGAGAAGGAATAAATCTAGGTTTGTGAACTTTTGAGGGACATGTCCCTGGTCATTAAATGACTAGTCACTAGAGCAGAAAGCCCTATCGTTTGTTCAGGACAAACGAAATCTAGTTTTTATTGGACCAGTTAAATGACATCTTCATGCCTCTCTATGTCAGTTAATCAATTAAAAAGACCATGATGGGAATAAGGGATTTATCCTTTATATTGATGTAATTGACATGATTCATTAAACAACATTCTTAAAGTATTATTTCTACTGTTCCTTTTATCTATATATCGCCCTTTAAAACTGTAATAAATCCTTTTTAGCTCACATGAGCACAACGTGCTCAAGGTGAGCTTTTCTGATCGCCTTTTGTCCGGCGTCCGTCGTCCGTCGTCCGTGCGTGCGTGCGTGCGTGCGTCCGGCGTCAACAATTGCTTCAAACAACATCTCCTCCTAAACGGCTTGGCCAATTTGAAAAATATTTTGCAGGAATGTTCCTTGGATGAAGCTCTACTAAAGTTGTATAAATGGTTCTGGTCCATCGCATAATTAGGTCACAGGAGCTAAAAATAGATTTTAAAAATGAAAATTTAAAAAATCTTCTTCTCTGAAACCACAAGGCCTAGCCTTTTGATTTTTGGTATGTAGCATGATCTTATGACTCTCTACCAGGATTGTACAAATTATGACCCTGGGGTGAAAATTGGCCCCGCCCCAGGGGTCACTTGATTTCACATAGGCTAATATAGGAAAAACTTGAAAAAATCTTCTTCTCCAAAACCACAAGGCCTAGCCTTTTGATTTTTGGTATGTAGCATCATCTTATGGGCCACTACCAAGATTGTACAAATCATAGCCCTATGGTGATAAATGACCCCGCACCAGGGGTCACTTGTTTTACATAGAGTTATATAGAAAAATCTTAAAAAATCTTCTTCTATGAATCCATAAGGCCTAGAGCTTAGATATTTGGTATGTAGCATCATCTTATGGGCCACTACCAAGATTGTACAAATCATAGCCCTATGGTGATAAATGACCCCGCACCAGGGGTCACTTGTTTTACATAGAGTTATATAGGAAAATCTTAAAAAATCTTCTTCCATGAATGCATAAGTCCTAGAGCTTAGATATTTGGCATGAAGCATCATCTTATGGGCCACTACCAAGATTGTACAAATCATAGCCCTATGGTGATAAATGACCCCACACCAGGGGTCACTTGTTTTACACAGAGTTATATAGGAAAATCTTAAAAAATCTTCTTCTATGAATCCATAAGGCCTAGAGCTTAGATATTTGGTATGTAGCATCATCTTATGGGCCACTACCAAGATTGTACAAATCATAGCCCAATGGTGATAAATGACCCCACACCAGGGGTCACTTGTTTTACATAGAGTTATATAGGAAAATCTTAAAAAATCTTCTTCTATGAATCAATAAGGCCTAGAGCTAAGATTTTTGGTATGTAGTAGCATCTAATGGTTCATTACAAAGATTTTCAAAGTCTTGGCCCTACGGTGATAAATGACCCTGCGCCCAAGTCTTCTCTGAAACCATATGACCCATTGCTTAGATATTTGGTGTGTAGTATTGTCAGGGGTAAAATGTTTTAGATTAAGTTATATCAGAATCCTTGTCTGTTTAAAAACCTTGACATCAGTTGAAGCAATGGTACTCAGGTGAGCGATTCAGGGCCATCATGGCCCTCTTGTTTTCTTATTGTTATTTATATGCTTTATTTGTGCATAAATTTTGTATTCATGTTATACTCAATATTGAAATAAATATTTCTATATATCTATCAACTAAAACTCCAGGAACTTGCCGATTACCAAAAGATGCCAGACGGACTAAAAATAAATGCCGACGTCCTTAGGAAACACGGCTTTGGTCGGGACAAAGTGTTCACTTGCCTTGTTGCTACGGAGAACACATCACCAAGTGTCGAACAAAAATTGGTCGGATACGCTTCGTATTTCTTTTCATTCTCCACTTTTGAAGGGATGAACGTTTATCTAGATGATCTATACGTCAAACCAGAATACCGAGGCAATGGAATAGGGACTCGCCTTTGGCGAAGTGTTGCTCAGGTAGCTGTGAGCAAAGGTTGTAAGAGGATTGACTGGACAGTGCTAGGATGGAACGAAAGTGCCATCACGTTTTACAAGAAGAAACATGCTCAGGATTTGACGGAGTCCCGGGACAGGCATCTATTTCGCCTATTGGATCAGTCGCTGAAGGACTTTGCAGCATCAGAGTAGAAGGGCCACAAAATGACTACACTTGGGTGATCCTGTGTTAGCGACCACTAACCAGTCTGTCTAGAATTCCTCCAATCACACTAAACACTAAGTGAACATTTAGGGTTGGACTCTTGATTCTCTAATAAAATACATATAATTTAATATAATAACACATACTATTTATTATAAACGTCAACTTAATCGTGTACTTGAATATGTCGTGAAACAGAGATGATGTATTATAAGTACTT
Organism: Solen grandis; assembly: GCA_021229015.1. NCBI lineage: Eukaryota > Metazoa > Mollusca > Bivalvia > Adapedonta > Solenidae > Solen > Solen grandis. The sequence goes on along the minus strand of CM037788.1, from coordinate 9,829,251 downwards.
AAGTACCTGTATTACTTAATGTTAATTATTGTTGATATAATATAGCTAATAAACGGCTAGCCTCAGATTCAAAAAGCATCCTGCTTAACTGAAGTACGACTTTCTTGAAATCTCCTTATCTGGCTGGATTAAGATAGTATAATAATTCATACTTACTACTGGTTATATTGCATGACCTGTGCGACTCCATAAATTCTGGATACTTTGTTTAATAATATGCAATATTATATAATTATTCATATATATTAAATTTAATTGTGAACTTGCTTTTGCTATACAAGTCCAATTAATACTTTATACATTAATAGGTAAGTAAAACATTCACCAAATACTCGCTTATTTATTTATTGATTTATTTATTTTTGTTTAACGATCCATTTACAGTATTTCATTTATTTGGGGACTTTTGTCCACATAAACATTATAGAACATTGTCTCTTTGCGATATCACGAATTAGACAAGTGGCATGATACCATATCCAATCACAATATCCTGGCAACAGGCCAACCAGTTCTAGACTATTAGCCATATATGTTACGCACCAAGGAAAAGGAGACTAACAAGTACCATTTTTACGTCTTTGTCATGTCAAAGATGGGCAGCGGACCCACGACCTCCCGCTCTTATTTCTCGGTCTATATAAAATGATATATTATGTAGTCGCGCCGTTGTGGTAACATACTGGACTGTAGATCCGAAGATTGGGGCATGGATTTGTCATGGCCTTCTCAGTCTAAAAGTACTGGTCCATCTCAGAAACTGTCGAGAGAGATTAGTATAAAATGTAAGAACTTGTTTCACATTCGACGTTTAAACTATATTATATGTCAGATGCTTCTTTTGTCGATACAAATGTAATGTATAGACGTAATATCATCCTTCTCAAGCAAGTTGATGATTTGATAATGGTCCGTAAAAACGCATTTGCTTGCCAAAATGTGCAAAGCGTATATATTCGTCACGTTGACGTTACGATAGCGTCGCCTAGCGTCGAACCAATCTGTATTCGACCGCAGTTAACTGACTCCGGTTAGTTTTTACAATCCTCTCCAGCTTACAGAGGAGGTCGTGCAGTGTCACCTGCTTTAGCCGTACACATCTGTTTATATTTTGAACCGGTGACTTTATACCTCTGAAGAAACGAGAAATCATAGTTCGTGGCCTTCCAAACAACCCATCGTCGAATACCCCCGGCTGACTTATTCCGTTTCACTACATGACATCATGCCGTGGGAAAATAGGCAAGCAGATTGTCGTAATACAGTGGTTATTGATTAATTTATCGACCAATGAAAACGCGACTTTTAAATGCAACAATCTTCGGCGCGGAGGGTTGAAAGTCGTGTAAACAATAAAAAATAAATGAGTGCGTCCAGCAGCTGTATACATCTGCATTTATGATTGGTTTTATAATCGTGATGCGACCAATGAAATAGCGCAATCTGACACACCCTAAAACGACCAAATTTAGTCGTAATATTCCACGGCCTATAGATGATCTATCGATCGGCGATGAAACAACCTAGTTGTTCCAGAAATTGAATGTCCCGTGTAAAACAAAAACACAATAACCTCCGTGACCGAGAGGGTAAAGTCGCTGATTTTAACACACACTCAGCCCCTCACCGCGTGGGTTCGAATCTCGGCAGGGTCATTCGGATTTTCATGTGAGGAAGCCTTCCAGCTGGCTTGCGGTAGGTCGGTGGTTCTACCCGTGCATTCGGGGTCTTCCTCCACCTGTAATTAGCTGGACGTCGCTATATGACTGAAATACTGTCGAAGCGACGGTAAACTCAAATAGTCAAGTGTTATGTTCCCGTGATGGAGGATCTTTACAAGCCATAGGCCAATATTTAGTTATTTGCCTCATATAAATTCAGTTTAGGAAAACTGAATATCAATAGAAATATCAATAATACATATTGTATTTGTTATAAGTTTTTAAGTTTTACGTTTTCCCGACGCAAGAGTGGAGGTCATTTTGAACACGTTTTTAAGTTCCCTGTTGAGGAAAGGTTAAGCGCGGGAGGACATTTGAAGTTACCATACATGAGTTTCATATTTAATAATTAATGAGATTTTGTTTATACAACAGTTGTTTTTAAAGTTAAATTTGTATTCCTATAAAAGTGTTTTTATTGAATAATTTTACTTTATAATTTATAAAATGATTTGATCTTGATATGTATTTTTACATCACAAGTTTCATGCACTTGTCATTTCTGTTTATTAATTAATTAATTAATTAATAAATTAATTATTTAGTACAGATGATTGTCTTTGTTTATTTATGTTTGACATACTTGAATTCAATGCATTTTCCGACCACAGCCGGTCGGCCAAATACGTGCACTCTTACAATCATTACAGTACTCGTGGTAACCTTAATCCGGCAGCCAATCAAAACCTAGTTTGTGACGCAATCTCCAACGTCGGTGAAACGTTTATAAGTTCCCTTCATTTCTGGTAACTTAAAAACGTTTTCAAATGCCCTCCAACGGTTTAACTATCCTCCCCCGGGTACTTAAAATCATTAAAAACGTTTTCATATGACCCCTCCCTTCTTATTTTTATACGCCGCCAGAGGCGGTCGTATATTGGCGTCATCTTCTCCGTCTGTCCGTCCGTACGCCCATATCTTGTGAACGCAACTCCTCCTACG
>CM037788.1:9776488-9826488 GCA_021229015.1 Solen grandis | reverse complement strand
TGCAACAACAACAGCAGCAGCAGCAGCAGCAGCAGCAGCAGCAGCAGCAGCAGCAGCAGCAGCAGCAGCAGCAACAACAACAACAACAACAACAACAACAACTCTAAACACAATCTGAGTTTGGACAACTTTCAGTATAAAGATCAAATGACTTTAAAATAGTTTGTTTTATCATTGTTTATTAAGATTTAACGAAAATTTAAAAGTTCTCGACATTTTTGTTTAAAAGCCTGGGTCCCAAAAGCCGAGGATGAAATACTGCTGATAATACATCTTAAATCTTAAGCAACAGGCAGCTTTCTGGCTTGATGTTGGGAATATTGTAATATAAATGTCATTTAAGCAAGAGATATGTCTAAGAAGTTTGACTTCAAAAAACAGACGAATGGGCAGTTTCGGGCTTGTTTGCCATTTTGTCGAACTCAATTTACTTTTGTGTGTACATGTACATAATATGAATAACAGAAACGTGTAAAAATGTGCATTTGCTGATATTTTCTTTTTCTCCACGATTCTCTCCTCTATGAAAGTACGCGGCTTACTAGTTACCATTGCAAGACCACCGATGTTCAGTCCCTATAATACTAGTATAGATATACCATTGATGACAAGAATGCATGACGAACGCTAATCAGTCAATCTGAGCCACGCATGTTCATCAATGGATACCATCGCACATTAAAGCCCCAAATGTCTCGTCAGTAATTTTTGTGTTCAAGATAAGCATTATCTCGATCTTTGGCTGAATTTAGCTAGTTATGTTAATTTTCGCCCAGTCTGTCGAAAATCATGCTAATCTATGTCTCTTGAAGCTTGGACCATGCTGTGTTGATCATGTCACACAAACGCTTGTCAACATACTGGACCGATAGTTCGGTCCATCTCAAGAGTCTGTAATCTCTATGGAGCCAGCGTGGCATCTCGTGGGGAAAGGCCTATATATGGTCTGGGAAAACGAATTTGTTTCTCTATCAGCCATACACTTAGATTACGTTTTCGGGGAAGTTTTTCGCAAATCTTAACCCTTTACTTCATGAATATTCATGTACAAATTTATGATATAATGAATATTAACTATCTGTACTTTAAATGCCATATGAGAACAGTGGATATCTATTGCTCTGCAGACTGTGTAGAATCTGATCTACAATATTGTATAAGCTAACAGAGGAAGACCCTGATCAGAAAGTTCCTTTAGGTCAAAATTATATGTCAAAATGAATCTATATGAAGTAAAGGGTTAAATTGATGCATTAGAATTTTGCACTGTTGCTCAAGATCTGTGGTCCTCTGATTACTGATTAAATAAATGCCGAGGATGAAACGGTCGAAAAAAAAACTCTAATACATCCTCGCATAAGTAATGTGGTGGTGTATAAATATCTGCTTATGCCTTGGTAGACCCATTAATCGTGACCTAATATGACGGTTTTGTATCATGGACACAGCATGACACCCTTAAAACTATGGACGTACTTTGGCGCTTTTCAGACAAAGGCATAACGTGGCGCTTTTGACATGGGGTCCTTAAGCATTTAATGAAGCTCTTGCTATTAACCATGGGGTTTTCTTGAACCAGGGACATAACAATAGGTCAATGTTCTTGAACCAGGGACATAACTATAAGACCTTGTTCTTGAACCAGGGACATAAAAAACCTTGTCTTGAACCAGGTACAACCCTGAAAGGACAAAACAGGAAGCCCGTGCTCTTAAACCAGGGACATAACGATAAGCTCATGCTCGCTTTCGAAACAGAAACATAACGGAAAGCTCTTGCTCTTTAACTAAGGACATACTAGCAAGCTCTTGCTCTTGAACCAGGGACATAACAGTAAGTCCATCTAAACAGAACATAACGGTAAGCTCATGGCTTTCCTGGACCATGGACACTACATGACACACTGAACCAGGAAAATTAACACAATCCTCTTTGGCCATGGATGCAACACGAATATCTTGCTCTTGAACAGATATAACATGCCATTCTTGAAGGCTAGGCATAACAAGACACTCTTGAAGGCTAGGCATAACAAGACATTCTTGAAGGCTAGGCATAACAAGACACTCTTGAAGGCTAGGCATAACAAGACATTCTTGAAGGCTAGGCATAATAAGACATTCTTGAAGGCTAGGCATAACAAGACACTCTTGGAGGCTAGGCATAACAAGACATTCTTGAAGGCTAGGCATAATAAGACACTCTTGGAGGCTTAGGCATAACAAGACAGTCTTGAAGGCTAGGCATAAGAAGACATTCGTGAAGGCGAGGCATAAAAGACATTCTTGAGGCTAGGCATAACAAGACATTCTTGAAGGCTAGGCATAACAAGACACTCTTGGAGGCTAGGCATAACAAGACATTCTTGAAGGCTAGGCATAATAAGACATTCTTGAAGGCTAGGCATAACAAGACACTCTTGGAGGCTAGACATAACAAGACATTCTTGAAGGCTAGGCATAACAAGACGTTCTTGAAGACTAGGCATAATAAGACATTCTTGAAGGCTAGGCATAACAAGACACTCTTGGAAGGCTAGGCATAACAAGACATTCTTGAAGGCTAGGCATAACAAGACATTCTTGAAGGCTAGGCATAATAAGACATTCTTGAAGGCTAGGCATAATAAGACATTCTTGATAGCTAGGCATAATAAGACATTCTTGATAGATAGGCATAACAAGACATTCTTGAAGGCTAGGCATAACAAGACATTCTTGAAGGCTATGCATAATAAGACATTCTTGAAGGCTAGATAGGCATAACAAGACATTCTTTAAGGCTAGGCATAACAAGACATTCTTTAAGGCTATGCATAATAAGACATTCTTGGAGGCTAGGCATATCAAGACACTCTTGAAGAAGAGGAGTGCTTTTGAACATTTGGTATTACATGCCGCCTTCTGGCTTATATGAATAAATGACTTGACTTGACTATTTGAGTTTACCGTCGCTTCGACAGCATTTCAGTCATATAGCGACGTCCAGCTAATTACAGGTGGAGGAAGACCCCGAATGCACGGAGGCATCCGGGTAGAACCACCGATCTACCGCAAGCCAGCTGGAAGGCTTCCTCACATGAAAATCCGAATGACCTTGTCGGGATTCGAACCCACGCGGTGAGGGGCTGAGTGAGTGTTAAAGTCAACATGACATTCTGGATCCATGGACATAAAATACTCTTTAGCCATGGTCATAACACGGCACTCTTGAACCATGAGCATAGCTTTTGAAAATTTACATATTTGCAATTAATATAATAAAATGCACATTTCGTTCGTGTGTTTTGTAGCTGCCTTTCCTATGTTATTTATTAAAGCTTATGAGTGTGTTTTTATTTTGCATTGAAAAATATTGCTAAACTATTTTTATGATGTAATTATCATAAATACTTGTCGATGTACATTAATTAATTGATTGGCCCGGTGTCAGGATAATGTGACTGTGTGTGATATAATGCCACTTATGTATCGTGTTATACTGCAGTGTGGCAGCATTATATCTGTCTCAAGTAGATATATTCTTCGAATCGTTCCAACCAACAAACAAAGGGCTTTACTTATCGCGTTATTTCTCAAAAACATTTTAATTAAAAATGCCCCTATCTTGACCTACTGTATGTTGCATTGCCTCACTCATGAAATATTCAGCACCGTCCTATTTCAGTATCATTATCAAGCTTTGCTGGTCGATCACATGATTAAAATGTTTTCAACATTCTATTTAATCAAATTCCACGTTCTTCCTGTTCCATTCGTCAATTGCTGTATCCTACAGAGAGTTCTAACCGGTTCCGTTGGCCGCCCATAGCCGGGAAATCGAGGGTTCGATCCCAAGCCGGGACATACCACGTGAATGTTGAACGCTGTGTAGAATCTCTTATGTATTTGTACCGGTCTCGGTGCCGGAGTGGTTAGAACATTTGCCTCATAACTGGATGGTCATGGGTTCAATGTCTTGACGCGACATACCAAAAAAAGATAGAAATGGTACTGGTACGAGTTTATCACTATATAGCGTGTCTGCATTATATCTGACTCATTTAAACAAAAAAATCTAAAATTTCTTTTAAATTAAGCATCAAAAAATATTTTGAATTGCCTCTAAGGAAATACACAATACTTGCAACAACATGGAATTCTAAAATATCAAAACATGTGTGTATGTGTGTGGATATAGTAATGCATTTTTCGGAGAGGTTCAACATGATGTATTTTAAATAAAACCGCAATCTGAATCATCAATTTATCGATTACTCCTTGAAATTATAAAAAAGATAAGAAAGCAAACACATGAAAAGTAAGATGATTTACGACATGGATCCATTATGACGCGTACGCCAATATTTCGCGACAAAGAATGAAAACTTAATCGTAAGTTATTAGTTTATATAGCTATATAAGGTTTTGTATAATGCGGTACAAATCACTTGTATCTAGACTTTGACCATAAACATAGCGTTATAATGGACCTACGCTGTACTTGAATAATCAATCAATTTCTCAAATAAAATTGAACATTTAAACATTGAACGTTCGCTATACAGTATTCTTTTATTTTACACGCTGGCTCAGGTATAAATACGTATAGATATATCAAAACTTGAAAGCGCAATCACTGACCCTAATTTGTCTTGTTTGAACATCATATCTAAAGAAGCGACAATGATAGGCAACGTTTACCGAGATCACTCCAATACACTCACTCCTAATCCGGTATAGATAAAAAGATTACACCTAAATCAATAAGCGTCATTGACACGGAGGTCGGCATTAACACCACGTCTACAGAAATAGGCATGAGTATGTTTGTCTATGTTGAAGTTATATCTTTTACGCCAGATTGAAAACAAGTTCTTACAATTTAAATTTGGCGACGATTCCTGGGTTGCACCAGTACTTTGTGCCTGGGAAGGTCATGAAAAAATGCTGTTTACAAGTAGCGTTCGAACCTACAGTCTCTTGATCCGCAGTCATGTGCAATATCTCTGGAATTGAGTGTAAAATTTTTCTGTCTGTCTGTCCGAACGGGTTTTCTGGCTGTATCATTTAGCGATGGCGTGGATAATGCAATTCTTAGCAAAATGAAAAAAAAATCTGAGTTATACTAATATTCATATAATGAAATTCAGAAAATTGAACTTCTTTGATATTTTCTGTCTGGGTATCGCTTGTTTGCTTATTTTGATGTCCTATCCAGTTTACAGGGAGTACCAAGCAATGCAACTAAACTTGTATTATAGTATGTCTCGGTCAGGGATTGAACTTACAAGTTTTCGTGCTCAAGGCGGAAATAGACGATTTCACTCCGAAATGAGACGTAAACCTAAGTAAATCAACGAGCACTTCCCGAACACCTTATCTACATGCTTGTGTAACATTACACACATAGTTCAATGGGGAATAAACATACATTTATGAATCTTAGTAAAGCAAACAAATTCACTTTATTGTTCTCTAGTCAACGTTTAATCAGACAATGTGCCAAAACCTGTTTTAATATTCTTCAACGTCGTCAATTTTATCTATGTAGGTAATTAATTATATATGTTTTTTAATTTATTAGGTAGGCTTCTGTTATTTGTTTTATACATTTTATGATGTTAATATCAGTACAATATGTCTTGAGTTTTAATGTTTACCTAAATGTATTACAAAAGTCTCTTGTAATTCAAATTATGAATGGTCATGTGCTATTTTCATGTCTTATGATTTTCTGTTTAATTGTTTTGTACATGAATGAGACTGAAAATAAATAAATAAATAAATAAATAAATAAATAAATAAATAAATAAATAATACTACATTTGCGATTCCCTCCAGACCAGTCATTGATTGGTCAATTTAAATCAGCAAATTACACCGAGTATTGCTGAATGGTCTATTATAGCCTGTTGAACATCAGACTGGTTATTATGTTACAGCTTCCCGCTTATTCCTCAGTGTAACACATCATTGTAATGATAAAAAAAGGTTAAAACATTTCCCATATCGTGCGCACGTGGCGCGTAGCTACTGCATGCGAACGCAACAGTTAATGCGAGCACACGCAGATATTTTCCACGTTTTTTTCCCCCATATGATTCACATATTTACTGTTCAATATTTTTTTCATATATCATGAAGTTCAGTTGTTGTTTTAGAAGTAATAAAAAAGTCCCCGGGATTTTTTGTAACATAAATAATTAATGGAAGCGGTAATACAATACATGTAATTAGATCTTGACAAATTAATGTGTAATTTTACATTTCAACAAAACGTAATCTTTATTGGACATGAAACAGCGATATGCACATTTATAACCAATAATCAAATTTATGTTATGTGCAAAAAAATGGTAGTTGTAATTTCACAGTTATTTTTGGAACAGATATAAATTTCCACATCCTTTCCTTATGAATGCACATCAAGGTTATTCGTTGTTTGCATTTGGTTCGCGAAACAGTTCTTAAATTATATTTTGGGCCATATTTTGCTGAAATTCAAGATTCGAATTGTTTTAAAAACACGTTTTCGGGAATGATTGGACATATATTTTGCAACAGTCAAATTTTAACTTATCAGTTTAAATGGTTTCTAGTTTTAAGAGAGAGAGAGAGAGAGAGAGAGAGAGAGAAGAGAGATCACTTGACAGACAGACAGACAGACAGACAGACAGACAGACAGACCATTTACTGATCCTCTGCGATCAAGTTCTGGCAATTTAGGTAAATCAACCATCTTAAATTCATAATCATGGTCCTTCAAATGCTTAAAAAGACCTCAGAGTAGATGCGAACATAAATTGACTTGGAATTGTAGGCTCTTTCGCTCAGAGTCTATAAAGGCTTGCATGGACGGTCACTTGATGGACCACGACCACAATTTATGATGGATAGTATATATTGTATATATATATATAATCTTGCGTCCGCTGGCATATACTCGGTCAATAACCTGCCGCACCAAACCCTCGATGATTACTTCATTTTTTGACTTATATACATACAGTGCATAAATGTCAATCCCCCTAGAGCACTAGAACATTTTTTTTTATTTCCAGGCATGCTATTTTATCTTTGTGTAACATTTAACAAATACACAATAAAACAAAACAAAAACTATAAAATGTTGGCAGGAGAAAAAGGTTACCGGTCACGTTACTCTTCGATGAGTAATTCTATTTCTTTTTTATTTTTAAAAGAATGATAAGACTATCTCTATAAGTGACTGTGAAATACCATCTCACATCTCACAAGACATTACTAAATGATACGATTTTTATCATGCAATGACGTAATTGCGTTCTTTATGTCTGTGCATTAATGTCTTTTTTGCGAACATTAACCTCCTTTACTGTTTGTCCCATTATTTAGCCAATGAAATTGCTCTTTTTCAGTTCAAATTCAAGAAATATATTACGTATTTTCGTGTTTTGCCTAGGTTGTGTGAAAATTCGTTTGTTTTGAACGCTCTACGTGACAAAAGTGAGACAAACGTTAAGCCAGTTATAGTTGCTCGGCTTGGCCTCATTTGAACTAAATTCAATATTAACAAAAAAAAACAAAACAAAACAAAAAAAAATAAAATAATAATTACAAAATAATTTATACGTTTTTCTTTTTTTCCTTTTTAAACGTCACGTTATGTCGGGTCAAAACTGCTTGAATGACGTCAAAAAATTAATATATTGACGTTATCACGCCACTTATTTCAAAATGGCTGATAACGCTTTGTTATCTTTGTTATTTCGTTATTAATTCATCTGTATTTTAATGAAATATAGTATCATTTCGCTCGCCATCAATGAAAATTCATATTCTCACCTTTGGCCTTGCAATTAATGAAATGTAAAATTCCATGATTAATACAAACTGATAACACGTGTATATAAATATTTGGTTAATACGAGCTTAGTTTTAACTAACGCATATTATATTATATATATTTTAGCACAAATGTGAAACATTTTTCTTTCTTACCTTTTGTACATGCTGGGCCAATAATGGCGCTTACGTTTGCCTTAGCGAGCGTGTACCCATTCACCATCCCTATTGCCTCGTCACAATCGGTGTCTTGCCATATGAACGTCATTTTGACGCCATAACGTAGCTTCACTTCCTGATTTGCCAGTTGGATGGCTCCAGCTGACGTCGCGTTGCAGGGAAACCCGCTAAACGGCGGGGTGCTTGGCATTAGGATTCCCACAGTTACGTTCCCAATGACGTCACAAGTCCCGAATATTAACAGAACTAGTAGAGTATAAGAGACCATATTTCTTCTGAAATAATTCCACAAAACAGGTGTTAATCCATTAATAACTCATAACAAATGTCGTACGATAGAATTGCTTAATGTTTTTTATAAATCACATGAAATTGACTTTTCATTTGAATTTTTGCTGTACACACCAAAAGATATTGATCAAAATCAAATTTTGAAATCCATGTTTTAAATTCACTCAAAAAGTATATTTCAAGTCCTTGTCTGGATTTAGATATTTATCATCCACGGGGTAAAATCGCAATATATCAATAACATTCTAACAAAGAGCAATAATGCATAAATAATGGACTTCTTATCACTTCTAATCCGATATAAACACGACGTGAAGTAACTAACAAAACATTGCCATGTGTCACATGTCCATCTTTAGTTTGCTCTGTTTTCTGGAGCGTTTAATTATTAATAGCGACACGCGTATAGGTGTTGTACATACTATACTGTACTGAACACATAATTCGATTATTTAGCATTACATTTCGTATATATATTCTCGTACACTTTATACTATAAAATGAACTTTTGGTGTTAACTTGTATAAATATATATCTAAAATAGTTAAGATGATTTCAATAAACGCATATTAAATGTCTATGCAGTACATGTCATCTTCCATTTGTGACATTTATCTACCGGAAATTTCATAAGAATGCCCGTATTTGAATTACAGGTTCTGGCATTGTCTTGAGGGTCGACCATTATATTCATGACCTTTCACGTCTATAAATAATTAAGGTGAATATTCAAACTATTTGCAGTGTAGTAAAAATGTCTGCGTTGTAAGCTCAAAACTGTGTGTTTAGTTGACTTTAATTGTCGTTCAACATATCATAGAGGATACCATGAAAAGACCTTTGCGAACAGAATAAAACCAGATCAGCCTGCGAGTAACTCGCAGGCTGATCAGGTTTTATGCTGTTCGCTGCTCCTCAGTGGTCTGGTAATGAGGATTTTACAATTAAATTTGGTAAGGTTTGAGTTTGGCTTTCTGCAGATCAGGCTTTCTGTGGTACCTACTGAGTGCGTCAAAATGAGTCTATATGAGGGAAAGGGTTAAAGTTAAAAAAAAACAAAAAACAAAAAAAACAAAACACTTTGCTTGTCGAGATGGGGTATTATCTTATTGCATGAAGTCAGTAATATTTACAATCGTGCATGGCAACGAGTATGGTGTGAAGCTATAGGACATAAATCTATGGTAGTTCATGATACATTTAACTATGTAACTTTTTAATTAAAACCTAAAGGCACATACATACAAACGCGCGCACACGCACATAAAGGATAAACAATATATATGATTCACAAAGATTATGTTATGCTTTTGAGTGGTTAATTTTAGTTAAATAAAAATATAACTGATGACACAGTGAAAAAATATATAATTTCACTCTTTAAAAACAAAATAAAAATAAAATTTGTTTATTTTTGTAGAAGATGCAATATTTTCTTTTATCTCGTAATTTCGAAGTTCATTCGGTGAAATAAAATTGCATCTTTAACAAAAACGAACAATTATCTTTAATGCAATCACTTTTATGACGAATTCGGCTCAACTTTCAATTATATACTGGATATAAAAAAACAACACTTTTTGAAACATAAAAGCTATAAAACGATATTTGCGTAACTGTACTAGTAATAAGACGACAGGCGAAACAAGTAATTCTAAGAAACAAAAACTTGTCATGGATGTTTACGGAATGCGTCCGCCATTATCTGAAATGCTCGCTGGTAATAAATAACGCATACAGTACCATAAGTTCACGGGACAAAAGGTCACCGATACAAGATGGATGAACAACGATCTGTTATCGACGAAATTAGAGTTCGGTAAGCGAAATAAAATAAATAAATAAATAAATAAATAAATAAATAAATAAAACTATGCAGATAATGTAAATGGGCCCATTAATATTTATGACGATCCGAGCGTTTCCGAATGCGATCGGTTTCCAACTATATTTTTTTATTAAAAAATTTTTTCATATAACTTTGTCTGATTCAATCTTTTTACTGCTCTGAAAATTATGTTACCCGATATATTTTCATACAGTGTTTCTACATACAACTTTCAAAAATTGGAAGGCATAAATATTGGACCGAATACATCTTTAATATTTCACTTTGAATTTGAGATTTTGGAACGGCCCTCTTGAATATCAAGAAAAGGAGGTATCTTTACAGTGATCTCCAGTCAAACAATTTGTAAACTTATCAATAAATGTAAACATTAGAGTAGCTTTATTTCTGATAACACAACTATCTATAGCGGCTTAAGAAAATGTTAAAATTGCGATGAAACACGAAGTCAGACGAATGATACCAAACGTGCATTTTTATTTCTCTAGTCACCAAGGAAAGAAAAACGTACATGATAAGAGTACCATATCGGACACTTAAATTTTGTTTTGTGAATGTTTAAACATATCACAGCAATATATCATGATTTTATCTATCAAAAAATATCATTATTGAATCAATGTCCTGTTTATGGGTTGTTTGCATGGTAATTTTAATAAACGACATTTTATCTAAAGAATATCAAAAATAATGATGTATTCGAAGAAAAATATTGATTTAGGCATTACAACGGGGATATTGTGCCAGTTTTTTTTTCAGTGTCCCAATTGTTGAAACGTTGAAAAGCTTCAAATTTATTTGTGATAGTATGTACGTAACTCTGCAAAGACAACGTGTGACGGACGAAATAACGGACAGACAAGCAGGAGAATGGATATATATATGTATGTATGGACAGACAGACAGACAGATAGATAGATAGTTTGATAATACATGTATAAACTTTGTTTCAATTACAAATATGAAAAGAATGAAAACATGACCTTTTCGTCGTCAGTAAAGCACATGGATTCAAAGTCGCAAGTAAATTATAATACATGAACACGAATATTGTTCGTTACATTCTGGTTTTAATAACGATAGGCCTCCGTGGCCAAGTGGTTAGTTTGAATCATGTAAATTCTCACTGCTGTTAGTGAACACTCGGATATTTTTCGTGCGAAGGAACCCTCCAGTTGACCTACAGTTAACAAGAGGTCATATACCCGGGTACCTCCTGGTACCGAGTGCTGGACATCATTATACGGCTGAAATATCGCGGTGACAGTTAACAAGAGGTCATATATCCGGGTACCTCCTGGTACCGAGTGCTGGGCATCATTATACGGCTGAAATATCGCGGTGACAGTTAACAAGAGGTCATATATCCGGGTACCTCCTGGTACCGAGTGCTGGGCATCATTATACGGCTGAAATATCGCGGTGACAGTTAACAAGTTACACGGTAGGTTCAGCGCAGAAATAATTACTAGAGTCAGCAGCTTACTTTAATATTTATTAAACTTAAAGTTTCCATCATAAAAGACGCAGTGAAATTATTTTCGTTTTCAAGATTGTAATTCAAAATAGTTTTGACTAACCTTGAAAATTTAGAGAGAGATGGAGAGAGATAGAGAGAGAGAGAGAGTGTGTGTGTGTGTGTGATTTAGAGATTTTTAAAAAAATTAAAAAAGTAAGTAAGTAAGTAAATAAGTGAGTGAGTGAGTGAATGAATGAGTGAATGAGTGAGTAAGTGACTGAGAACTTTTAAAAAGAGTGAGTGCGTGAGTGTAGTGAGTGTGTGAGTAAGTAAGTAAGTGAGAGAGTGAGTAAGTGCGTGAGTGTATGAGTGTGAGTGAGTGTGAGAGTGAGTGAGTGAGTGAGTGAGTAAGTAAGTAAAGCGCTTATTTAAAAGTTTGGCATGAGAGATTAATACACATATTTCCCAGTGATCGTAGTAGGTATTGGTGCGGAGCAGTATCTTACTCTTCCCTATAAGGTGAGTGTTTGGTAAGGAGGTCGCTTAACAAAGGAATTAGCCCCTTTTTTGGGCTAACCTTTATAACTCTATGTGCTGAGGTCAGAATCCATGAAGATTTGAAGGAAAAAAAAAACTTTTCTTATTTTCAACGTTTCTTTTTTTTCTTCATGTTTAATTGCAATCAATGAATACAGCTGTAGTATAGACATTGAAATATTGTGGGTACACTGAATATATTTCAGTGCGTTTAGTGGCTATTGGGGCTAGTGCACTAAATCCGTGGTCGAATGCTGTGGGTACGAAAATATGTTGTCTCATTCTATCATAATGATGACGTCACTTAAGTCGACAAGCAAAATCGTCAAAGTCGGGGTTTCCAGTCCCTGGTTGTTATGACAATCTGGAAAAAAAGGTTAATCCTTCTAAGGAGGTACTGTATACCCAATGGATGTTTTAATACTATGTAATACAGCTTTTGTATGTTGTATTTATTTGTCCCGCCGACGGTTGGTGTGGCACATCCTTCAGCGCCGAGATTATCCGGTTTAGCAAAATTAATGAGGTTTGTCTGCGATATGACGTCATTTAGCTTGGCCGATGTAGGTGACCGATTCTCTAAAATCATACTTATGATCTGATCGCACCTTACGTCCGTTATATATGCCCTCGACTTGGAGTTAAAGGCTCTCCGGCTCAAATTCTATAGAAGCATGCATTTATTATGAAATTCCAACGATCACTTGATGGACCATGGTCACAATATAATGATGGATGGATTACCTTAAAACAAGTATATTGTTGTATGAGGGAGACTTTGTGATGTAGCAAACTCAGGTAGGTGCGCGTATTTGAAAATCCTCAAGATATTCGTTTAAAAATGATTTCTTTCATTTACAAACATAACATTGATTTGTAAATGATAATGGGGTACGGCCTTTTCAAAAGTTCATTATTGTTTGTCTGATTTTGATTTAAGAACACAAGTGTCGTATTTGTGATGCTGTTCCATCAAATGATTATGGGAATTTTATAGTAAATGCGAGCCTTTATAGACTTTGAGCAAAATTTCAAGGCATTAGATGCTTGCTTCTTCACTAGAGCCTTTTTAAGCATTTGAAGGACCATGATTATGATTCAGTGATGGATGATCTGAAACTAGTGAAACAGACGGCGATTATATTGAAATCCCTCTGACACATTTTAAATGATCTGACCTTGTATTTTTAAAATTTAAGCCTGTCCTGACAGAAAATTTCGGTGATACAGATTTTGAGGTAAGAGCTGTGGAAAGACCCACTTTGAGATATTTCGTAGCATCAGTTTATGATATATGGAGAACAATGATTGAAATGAATTAAGATCATGTTTTATTACACATTTATTTTTCTGGCTTTGCCATTCCGTGACAAACTGACCTTTTCTGAAATACTCAAGAGTTGTGTAATAAGGCGAAAAAAGTAGTTTGTTTCACTAACATTTCCGAAAAAAAAGTCAGTAGGTCGGCTATACTTTTTTATTCGTAAGATCGACAAGTATCTTCGTGAGCTTACGTGTTGGATATATCATTTAATGACATTTGACTGGCCTGTAAGTAAATCTCGCCCAATCATTTCACTTGCATGCTATGTTCAAATAGTTGTTTCATCATATATGAGTACTGTTTTGCATGCTAATCTCTGTTTATATTTGTTCGTCCAAGTGTTTTCTGTTCGTTTGACTGCTTGGTTAAGCGTTATATCGATAGTTACTTCAGTCATAATTGGACATTTTCCCCGGATATAGTGCTGCCTCCCTGGGAAACCACGCCGTAGATAAGCGGAATAATACCGCACTCATATATAGGTCCAATCATTTCTTGAGCTACCCTTATGTGCTGAGCGTAGGGAGAAATACCATTACCATTTTCAGCGACTTGGTTATGTTGAGGCCGAGGATCGAACCCACCACCTCCTGGGGTGGACACTCCAACTACTGAGACCATTTTATTTTCCAAACGCTTGGTAGCGCTACACAAATACGTATATAAGAAACCATAGCAGACGTTTCAGCAGTAACCTCTCTCTCACGCCCAAAAAGACATTCCTAAGAGGAGCTAACTACATAACCTGCTATCAACTTCGTATGGGTTTCTTCCCTTGCATAGTTAAAAACCTACGTTCGAATTGGAGGCTCTTGGTGGAAAGACTTCCGTGTTATGGTCAAGGTTAAAGTTTTGTGACAAACAAACTGATAGACCAAAAACAATTACCCCCCCCCCCACTTCCATCGGTGCGGGGGGGGGGCATAAAAATACAGATACATGTACGTAAGTATGTGTATGATTTTAAAAGCACTGGACGTGGTTGCCAGTTCCTTAATCAGTATGTGTGCAAGAGAGAGAGAGAGAGAGAGAGAGAGAATGGGGGGAAATGGAATCAATTTCAAAGTTCGTCTTTTTATTCAAATAATATTAAACTTTGTATTTTGCAAGCAGTGCAAATGAGTAAAATTTACCACAAGGAAAACTGGGCCATAACATTGGCATCAAAAGCACATTAAGTTTACACAATCACTTTCTGTGACATGAAATACCAGCACAAACATTAAATTTGGTCAAAAAAATAGTTGTGTTTTTGATGGTATGGCTTCCAACTATCTTATAAATAAAAAAAAAAAAATGGGAGTATATGCAGTATATATGTGAATTATTATTCATTACTCTTTCAAGTATCTTTTTTATGCAAACAATTAACTGAATTTTATTTTTAAAAAAAAAACAAAACAAAACAACTAAATTAAATATTTCTTTTGGTGAAGCATTGCATCTAAATTAATTAATCCATAAAATTTAAATAAAATTTAAAATTTAAAATTAAATAATACATAAAATCAATGTAGTATTTAAGTAATTAAAACGGACAAAACAAGTGAATACTAATACACCAAGATTTGACCCAAATGCATAATAAATAATACAATCAATAAAGCTTTATTTGATTATCAATTTATTTTAAACATTTTTGTTTTCAATCTGATAAGAGAATAAACATTTGCTTACAACTCAAGTTATCTTCTGATACAGTTCCACACGTTTTAGTGTTCCATAAGTTGAAAATCAACCAGAAATATCTTTTCAGGACTCAGTGGAATGAATATCACATGTTCCTTGATCATATGCCAAGAGAAATAAGACCCTTCCTGTTTATTTTTTGTTTCAGACGTATAACTACATCCAGGTAATTACAGGTTGACCTTGTGAAAACCAGCTGCATGTCTTCACGAGAATGGGACTCAAACCCACAACACTGACGGCAAGTGATAGAAGGTCAGTGATGGAGTCTTTAGACTAATGATCTATCTTAGTTACAAAATAATCTTTGTTGTTGGTTTCATGATTTTTCATAGATAAGTAAAAATCAACAACATTTACTGACGGTATCTTGAATAATATTAATCCTCAAATGTATTTAAGACATGCAATCAAATGCACTTAGGACAAGCTTCAACTGGGCCCTACTTAAAACAAAACACCCCCTGTATATTAACCGGGTGCTTTTACTGTACTTTATGATTTGCTATGGCATTACATATTGACTGTAGCAAATGACTAATGACCAAATGTTTACAACAGAGGCAGTGAACAGTACTAAATATATTGTATGGCACTTGGTAATCTAAAGAAAAGGCTTCATGACTAAAAATTTTGGAAGATTTTTTTCTTTTCTAAAAATTTGACATCAGCAAATCAGAATCCAAGAAAAATTCCATGTGCATTAGAAGTGGAAGAAAAATTCCAATACAAAAAAGATTATCAAAAAATTATCAGATAAAGGTGATTCTTTTTTCCAAATGTTTATTTACTGCAAACACAATAAATATGTCAATAAATGAATTAAGATTGAATATAAAAAAGTGCATAATAACTGTGAACACTGATTTTAATATAAATACATAAACAACCATTTTCTATGATATCAGTATGAGTTCTCATAACAGTAGATTGGGAAAATTACATTTAGTATCATTAGTATACATATTATGCATCTCATATAAAATAACAAATGCAAAATATCAGAGTCATACCTTCGGAAACCATGTATTTGTTCAGACATTAACATACCTTCGGAAACCATGTACTTGTTCAGACATTAACTGATTTCACAGATCACAATCATTTTAAGTATGCATAAATTAAAACAAACTCAGATCCAAGGCACCCTTACACACAAGCACGCCACACATACACACAAACACACACATTCTGCGTTTATTCCCTATGATGAAAATATTAACTTCGTGAATATCAATAATAATATAGATCAATGTCGTTCATCGACAAACCTTTCTTAGTCTATAAAATTTTATAAAATTTCGATATATTAAATAATAAATTCAAATACAGGGTTAAATTATATTCATATTACTATCTAGGAATCACTGAAATTTTCACTTTTTAAAAAAAACAAAACAAAAAAAAACTTATTCATTTAAAGGTATCATGACTGTAGATGTGCTCCATTTATAAAGTATTGTAAGTTCCTTCAGGGGGAGAATGTGGCATTAACTAGTTTTGATGTTCATTATTTTATACACATGTAAGTAGATGCTGAAAAAATCATACCAACTGTGAACAGTAAATCTTTAAAACCTCATAAATTGGTTGATTTTGAGTTTACTGTTTCTGTGACAGAATTTCAGTCACACAGTGACGTCCAACTGAACACAGACGAAGATCCATTGTGCACAGCAACACCTGGGTAGACCCACTGACCTTCAACAAGCAACAAGTGAGAAGGTTACCTCTTTAGACAATGTCAACATCACAATATAATGCTGAACAACCTCATTTTTACTATGTAATTGATAATGATTACATTTGAAATCTGACTGGTCCAAATGTGATCCAATGATTAGCGTAATTTGCAAAATATTTAAACTACTAGGCCTTTTCTACACCTAGTTTCAAGTTTTGGTCAGGATGCCATATTTGATGTTGGTACTTTTTTTTCCAAAGTGATTAAACTCTGTGCTGTAAATAAATGTTACCCTCTGAAAATACCTGACAACTTTCCCAGCTTAACCAGAAAATGTGATCGAAAAGAAATCCACAAAATCAGTACTTGGGAAAGTCGTTTCAGAACCTAACAAATGGGTAGCAACATTAATTCTATAGATATACAATCAAATAACATTATTAGCTTCACAATCTTGAAGATAAACTGTAGGCAGATCTGGTTTTAAAGTGATTTAAATGATTATTTCCACTGCAGTTAAAAAAAAAAAAAAAAAACTAAAATAGTTCAAGGTTCATGAAGAAATCGTGATACAAATTAATACAATGCTGATCTAGCTCAATTATTACACAGATGTCAATATAAAATAGACAAATGATTAACTTGTTGCTTCTTGTTCTAGATCCACCACCAATACTTGATGGACCATACTGTAATTATATGACTATATTAACAAATTACTGATTACAAGTCAGTTATATAACCTGTGTCACACTAGTATTTTCATTAACCCTTTCCCTCATATAGACTCATTTTGACGCCCTCAATAGGTACCACATAAAGCCTGATCTGCAGAAAACCACAGTTAAACCTTACCAAATTTATTTACAAAATCCTCATTTCCAGACCACTGAGGAGCAGCGAACAGCATAAAACCTGATCAGCCTGCGAGTTACTCACAGGCTGATCTGATTTTATGCTGTTCGCATAGGTCTTTTCATGGTTTCTTCTATGAGGGAAAGGGTTAAAATGAAGAATGCAGCAATCTACACTGTCCGCATGTTTTTTCCAGGTGCAAATGCTGTGCAAAACCTAGTGGAATGTTTTCCTATTATTTAAAAATGTAAACAAATCAAATTGATATTTATATGATTCAATAAAACTGAAGTAAAAACATGAAGTTAGCCGTTCACTGAAAATGTCAATCTTTGAAAAAATAAATAAAAATAATCAAAATCATAAAAAAGAAAGAATTCTCATTATGAAAAAAATATTATTACTAAAATAATGTAAAGATATACACATATGAAAATAAAGCAATCGTTGAAGATGATAAATACCCCATGCTACATTGCTTTGAATCAACAATTCAACAAAGATACTTATTTTTTTGATATATTGGGACACAAAGCATCACTGCATGATTTCCCTACAAAGCCCTAACTTCAGTATGTGGAGCAGGGATACTATAATAAAAAGACAAACACAATGAAATAAATCTCATCTCACTTAAATCCTTTCATAAAATAACATATAGGCTTCAGCAGACATAACTTCATCAAGCGGAACTTCCTTCACAGCATGGTCAGAAACACACAGCCATCTTGCTCCAAATTTTTCTCCTCTTTTCACTGCAGGACTTCGCCGATAAGTCACAAAATGTCCGGAGAAAACGTCTCCCAAGTGAACGACCACAGCCATCAGTTTGTAAGTGTACTCCTGTGACTTCGGGCTATTGTGGTTAATATCTGGCGACACAGCCGGGTTTTGACTAGACTGGTTGGGCGTCTGTAGGAAGAGCCCGTGAGATGAGATGCGGGAGTCGTAGTTGAGCGCCCGCAGTAAATTAACGTGTCCGTAAGTGGGCGAGGTGGCTGGGGAATGGGAGGGCAATGGCACAGTTGTGTTTCTGCAACATACGGGGAAATGGACACTTAAAACTGGAACACATTTTTAATCTGATTAAAAAAAATAAAAAAAATAAATAAATAAAAAACAAGAGGGCCATGATGGCCCTGAATCGCTCACCTGAGTACCATTGCTTCAACTGATGTCAAGGTTTTTAAACAGACAAGGATTCTGATATAACTTAATCTAAAACATTTTACCCCTGACAATACTACACACCAAATATCTAAGCAATGGGCCATATGGTTTCAGAGAAGACTTGGGCGCAGGGTCATTTATCACCGTAGGGCCAAGACTTTGAAAATCTTTGTAATGAACCATAAGATGCTACTACATACCAAAAATCTTAGCTCTAGGCCTTATTGATTCATAGAAGAAGATTTTTTAAGATTTTCCTATTTAACTCTATGTAAAACAAGTGACCCCTGGTGGGGGGTCATTTATCACCATAGGGCTATGATTTGTACAATCTTGGTAGTGGCCCATAAGATGATGCTTCATACCAAATATCTAAGCTCTAGGCCTTATGCATTCATGGAAGAAGATTTTTTAAGATTTTCCTATATAACTCTATGTAAAACAAGTGACCCCTGGTGCGGGTCATTTATCACCATAGGGCTATGATTTGTACAATCTTGGTAGTGGCCCATAAGATGATGCTTCGTACCAAATATCTAAGCTCTAGGCCTTATGCATTCATGGAAGAAGATTTTTTAAGATTTTCTATATAACTCTATGTAAAACAAGTGACCCTGGTGCGGGGTCATTTATCACCATAGGGCTATGATTTGTACAATCTTGGTAGTGGCCCATAAGATGATGCTACATACCAAATATCTAAGCTCTAGGCCTTATGGATTCATAGAAGAAGATTTTTTAAGATTTTTCTATATAACTCTATGTAAAACAAGTGACCCTGGTGCGGGGTCATTTATGACCATAGGGCTATGATTTGTACAATCTTGGTAGTGGCCCATAAGATGATGCTACATACCAAAAATCAAAAGGCTAGGCCTTGTGGTTTCAGAGAAGAAGATTTTTTAAATTTTCATTTTTAAAATCTATTTTTAGCTCCTGTGACCTAATTATGCGATGGACCAGAACCATTTATACAACTTTAGTAGAGCTTCATCCAAGGAACATTCCTGCAAAATATTTTTCAAATTGGCCAAGCCGTTTAGGAGGAGATGTTGTTTGAAGCAATTGTTGACGCCGGACGCACGCACGGACGCACGCACGGACGCACGGACGCACGGACGACGGACGACGGACGCCGGACAAAAGGCGATCAGAAAAGCTCACCTTGAGCACGTTGTGCTCATGTGAGCTAAAAATATCAAGAATGACTTGAAACCATCAAACCAAGTGTTGTGATTTGTTTCCTCAGTTTTAGGCATTTCAAAACAATTTTGTTCATATATCAAAGTTATAAACATGTATCCATAGGAGGGCACATTAGGCAAGTGGTAAACATACTTAATAGCAGATGCAAAGGTTGTGTGTGATGGGGGCAATAATTTTTTCAGTCTTCCATGGTGCAAAGTACTGATCCAACCTAAGATTATCAAAAGTGATTAGTACAGAAATTTCATACAGGGGTTATACAAAGAAATTAAAGCAATCTAGCAATACAAACAAAAGGAGCTCTGGAAAGAGAATTCACAACAAAGCTAAGGAACCCTTTACTTTAAAAGTTCCAATCAAGTTACAAAAGAATTGTACCATATATAAATATATTAAAAGTTAAAAGACAATTTCGATGAAGATAAGATCTTTATCCAAGACTCTGCTGTATGAAAAAATTCATCACTTAAAAATTTTCAATTGAAAGATACCACTTCACATATAACATTCTGACAATATTTCATTTACCCAAACAATGCTTTTCCCCCTAGGAGCCCGTTTCTGCCATTCTTCTCACACTTGGTATAAACATAGTCATCCATCGGGAGAGTTTCCGGGAACACTACATGCTCATATTTCTTGAGAGGAATCCCACTATCCAACCACTGGGTCCGCTGCATGTGGAGACACAGGCACTGTGGCAACTGATGTGGAGTCAAAATTAATTACTTTAAATGAAATGCCAAAACAAGTCCTGCCTAATAGTCCATTAACAATATGATATGTTTGACTTTCTATTGTCACCGATACTGGGTAACAAGGATAACAATGATTTTTGTCAGTTTTATTTATTTACCGTATCAATACACTTTTAACAATGGAGAAATAATTACCACACACACATATGCAACTTCATTCATGAATCACATGCGACTGAAATAATGGACTGCAATTATTTTAAAACCTTTCTGACCTATGTAAGTTATACTTGAAAGTCGTACATGAGATAACACATTTCACAAAATATTACAATCAACATAAAACTTGGACTATCACTGAAGGTGATAATTTCTGATGATTTCATCTTCATGGAACGCGACTGCAGGACAGGACAGGACGGAATGTGATAGGACCTGATGGTTGTGATCCTATATAGACTCTTCTGTGACATTGGGTTAACCCTTTCCCTCATATAGACTCATTTTGACGCACTCAATAGGTACCACATAAAGCCTGATCTGCAGAAAACCACAGTTAAACTTTACCAAATTTAATTACAAAATCCTCATTTCCAGACCACTGAGGAGCAGCGAACAGCATAAAACCTGATCAGCCTGCGAGTTACTCGCAGGCTGATCTGGTTTTATGCTGTTCGCATAGGTCTTTTTATGGTGTCCTCTATGAGGGAAAGGGTTAAAATGATTGTTCAGAACTGAAATCTTTAGATATCTCAGGCATATAGCCAGAATTCATAAGAAACAAGACCAGATCACCTAGAAAAACACATGGTGTTTTGATGGATATATGACTAGGGGACAACTGAAAAGCATGGTCCAACTGATGATTTCAATCGAATAGTTTTTAGAAGGTTAACTCCTCAAGGGTACTGACAAGCAAGTAACAGTATATCTAATCAGCATGAAATTTTCCACAAGTTGGTCTTTAATAGTTGTGGAAGAAATTAACATAAAGTTACTGGTAAACAAATTTTAAGTTTCAGTGTGCATTTGTCATTTATATGTATAGTGTAGAATAATACGGTAAAAGTGTAGGTCACTCTAGTGAAGAATTTAGGAGGATGGTTTGGTTAAAACATCACTGAGACAATATCAAGGTAGGTCAAGGCTAAGATGGCTTGGACATACATACTGAAAAGGAGGACTCAAACTGACTGAAGGTGGGCTTAAAACTTTATATAGATAGATCAGGACGAGCTGGTCGACAAAAGGAGAAAGATGTGAAAGTATATATGTCAAAAAAATGGAAGCTAAGGACAGAGACAGATGGAGAGATGCCATAGTTTGAACAAAGGCTAACCCAGGACATTCTGGAAAGCTGCCTAGACGATGATGATGATTATTGTTTCACCCCATCAGTGGGAACACAAACTTAAAATCTCTCACAAATGGAGAAGAGTCCCTCCCTCAATCTATTTGGGGAAACAGGGAAATTATGGGTGATAAAACGTTCTTCAGTATATAGTCAATTATGGGAGAAAAATTGTATGAAAGTAAAGAAAACATTAAGAGAAGGTGTCTGATACAGAAGGTATGAGTACTTTGTATGAATCTAAATAAACAAGTTGACAAGGCATATATTTCTACCAATGGATACTATAAAATTTCTTACCTTTCCTATGGTGAGTCTCTTCAGGCAGGATGTTTTAGGGTTCTCATCAACAAACGGCCTCTCTGTGCCGGCCTCCCTCTCCAGCTGGAGGGTCTGGGTTTGAATCTTCGCACAACCGGGGCACTCCACGTCATGTACGATCTCTGATGTGATAAACCTCTGGAGAAGTACCTCCAGCTTGATCGCTTTCTGGAAAATAATAAACAAAAGGTTAAATAGCAATCCTTGGATTTCAAGAATGATTCAAAAGTATGTTTAAATGATCTTCGTACTGCAAGTTCTTTTCTTCTTTAAAACCCTTTCCCTCATATAGACTCATTTTGACGCACTCAATAGGTACCACATAAAGCCTGATCTGCAGAAAACCACAGTTAAACCTTACCAAATTTAATTACAAAATCCTCATTTCCAGACCACTGAGGAGCAGCGAACAGCATTATACCTGATCAGCCTGCGAGTTACTCGCAGGCTGATCTGGTTTTATGTTGTTAGCATAGGTCTTTTCATGGTGTCCTCTATGAGGGAAAGGGTTAAAAAATAAAAATAAATGGGGATATCAGCTTAAATTCAAGATGAATACTTATATTTCTTTCTAAAGGCCATACATGTTGTACTTAAAAAGAAAAATGCTTGTTGCAGTTATCTAACCTTGACTTTTTTCAATGAAAGACAGGATTCCTTTTTTTTAAAATAAGTGTATTAAACAAAAGAGAACAGTATGACTTAATCACCATGGACTTTGCACAGCCCTTTAAATCCACATTAATGGGGGGAACTGATTGTTTACAATTTTTTATAACCTTTTCATGTTTTGTTTTAACTGGAACAATTTCAGTAAGAAATTATGTTATTTCCA
The DNA here is from genome assembly GCA_021229015.1 of Solen grandis. NCBI lineage: Eukaryota > Metazoa > Mollusca > Bivalvia > Adapedonta > Solenidae > Solen > Solen grandis. Next base: position 9,803,234 of record CM037788.1, on the reverse strand, counting down.
ATAAATTTTTGAAAATGTATAGAGAAACTGCTATAAAGATGGAAAGTCATTTTTTCAAGTTTGAACAAGAGCATTTTTAGTTGGAATGTAGTCTAATCACAAACAGACAAATTTTAAACAAGGGCCTTACAACTAATGACTGAATATATAACTGACTTGCTAAGATCAAGTCAGACTGTCTTACCCAGGCTGTTTTAGGGAAGCTGAGGGACAGAGAATCGTTGAGATCATATCTGACTGGATGTCGGTATTTACAGTCAACACACTCCAGCTGACTTGCAAATAACATCCGGAATGGGTTCTCCAGTTCTCGGCATGGCAGAACCGGAAGCAACCCGCCACTACGAGTGATTGCACTTTCTGGTGACTGGTACTGGTTAGCCGGATTCTGGAATGATTGATTTAATCAGAAATCAAAAACAGGATTAAAATTCACAAACACAAATCAAAACAAACTAGAAATGACTTTCAGAAATATATAAAAAACAAGAGCTGTCAGAGGACAGCACGCTTGACTATTCAAAATACTTGTTGGTAAATCAGATGAAATCTATTTCAATTCGTGCCCTTCATATACCCTGTACATAATAATAGTCAAAGATGATATACCTTGATAGTCTGATACCCCTTAATATTTTCATGAAGTCTAAAATCAATCCCATGCCTAGTTACTGAGACATAAGCATAATAACACTGTGCATGCATAACTTTAACCAAGTATCGAAGTTAGAAAAAGGCCATAAAATTCAGTCCAAAGGTTATCCTCCTTGGTTTTCTGATGCCCCTGAAGACACTCCTTAATTTTCTAGTCAATTCCACAAGCAATTTCTGAGATATTAGCTGGATAGTAGCTTGAATGCAAAAATTGAACCAAATTCTAAGTTAAAAGGGGGCCATAATTTTTAATATAATCCATCAAATGTTATCTTCCTTTATAGTATGATACCCCTAAACATATTAAAGATGTTTCATTTCAATCCCATGCCTGGACTTTGAGATATAAGCATGAAAGTACCTTTCATGCAAAACTTTAACCAAAATGTCTAAGTTAAAAAAGGGGCAATAACTTGTAATATATTCCATCAAAAATGATCTACCTTGATAGTATGATACCCTTAAAAGTATTAAAGATGTTTCAAATCAATCGCATGCCTGGTTACTGAGATATTAGCATGAAAGTACCTTGCATGCAAAACTTAAACCAAAATTTCTAAGTTAAAAAAGGGGTAATAATTTGTAACATATTCCATCAAGAGTTATCTATCATGAAAATATGATACCCCTAAACATATTAAAGATGTTTCAAATCAATTGCATGTCTGGATACTGAGATATAAGCATGAGAGTATCTTGCATGCAAAATTTTAACCAAAATTTCTAAGTTAAAAAGGGGCCATAATTTATATTAAATTCAGTCAAGAGTTATCTACCTTGGTTGTCTGATACCCGTTAACATATTCATAAACTTTCAAGTCAATGTCATGAATGGTTATTGAGATATAAACTGGATAGTAGCTTGCATGCAAAACTTTAACCAAATTTTCTATTGCATGCAAAACTTTAACCAAAATTTTTAAGTTAAAAAGGGGCCATAATTTATATTAAATTCAGCCAAGAGTTACCTACCTTGGTTGCCTGATACCCCTGAACATATTTATAAACTTTCAAGTCAATACCATAAATGGTTATTGAGATATAAGACTGATAGTAACTTGCATGCAAAACTTTAACCAAAAGCTGCAACGCCAACGCCGATGCCAGGGCAACTACAAAAGCTCTCATATTCTTTGAATAGTCGAGCTTAAAATGTTTATGAAATACTAATGACCTGGCATCATAAAACATGCGAGTGTTTGACAGACTTCAGACACATCAGGTATGTAAATACACAGTAAGCTACCGGCTCCTAAATATCTGATATTTCTCATCAGAAATGACTCTCCAATGCTAATGACTTCCAATATTTAACAGAAATTCTTTATGACCAAAGCTCTTTGTTTTAAGTATTCACATTTTTTCATTTGTCCATGAGATTTTTTTCTTCAAACATATACGCACAAAAGAGAACTATGATCCACTGGAAATGTGTATGACAACCAATCCAAATGTTGTTGGTTCCATCCCAGTTGGGGCAAGACTATAATAAAGGTGTCCCAGACTCAATATGCTGCTCCAACCCAGAAACTATTGAGAAGGATTAGTTTAAGTTGGTAGATCTTGTTGACTTACCAATGTCAATAGAAGAACTTGAACAACAAGAGGGCCAAGATGGCCCTGAAGTCGCTCAACTGAGAAACATTGCCATCTTTGCCTGCACTGCTCAAGAAATGAAGATGTTAGAGTGTAAAACAGCAAATTTGTGTGATGTTCTGATATTTCAAGGGCCTAAAATGTAGATATATCAGTCAAATATAAGCTATAATTGAACTCAACTGAGATAATGTCGTTATCATTGTGTGTAAGTTGAATGATGATTGCTATTAAGTTAATAATTACAGATGCTCAGATGCTAGAGTGTAAACAAAGTACAATTTTGGCATTTATTTTATAATTCAAGGCCTGTAACTCCTGACCAAATTGGACTAAGACAGCCATGATCAAGCTTGGCTGAGAGATTAGGCCATTAACATTCTCATAAAGTTTGAAGATGATCATTTAAGAAAGGAAGATGCTAGAGTGTAAACAAAGTGAAAGCTGGCATTTTTTTTTACATTAATTTGATTAAAAGAAGCTTAACTCCTGACCTATTTGGCTGATATCAGAAATATTTTACCTTGGCCAAGAGATTATAACTATAAACACCATTATGGAGTTTGAAGATGATTACTTAAGAAATGAAGATGCTAGAGTTGAAACAAAGTGAAATGTGGCTTCTTTTTATATTAAAAGGGGCATAACACCTAACCTAGTAGGCCTATATCATCCATGATGAAACTTGGCCGAGAGATTGTGGCCATAAACATTGTCATGAAGTTTGAAGATGATTGCTTAAGAAATGAAGATGCTAGAGTGTAAACAAACTATTTGTGGACGACAGCACATGTACTCAGGTGAGCTAATAAAAAATTATTGATGCTTTGGCATTAGTCCTTAAATTGGGATCAACTCTCCAAAATTAACGTAGAGAAGACAAGGGAAAATGATTTAATTCAAAACCCAAAAAATAATATCCCTGAAGATCATTTATCCAAATTATGGCTTTTTTAACATTAACCAGGAGGAGAATTTCAAGCAAATGATAATAATCAGGGAAATTAGAGGTAATTTAAAGGGAGTATTTCAGTGCCAGGAAAAAATAATTCCAAAAACCATTAACATTAGGCTGATCCTACAGATCTTTGCTGGAAAAAAAAGAGAGAGAAAAAAAGAAAAAGAAATAAGATGGCCATATGGCCCTTGATTGCTCACCAGAGTACATCAGCTTACATAAAACAATTCAAGTCATTTTACCTGTTTCAGATACAAAGACTTCTTAGATTAGTCAATCATCTGGAGGCCTCAATTTTCAAGAAATTAAAATTGCTTACACATTTATGGTATAAAACCTTGAGATAATTATTGGTGCAAAACAAGAATTAATTCTGAACATTAGTTCCAGAAGACAATTTTAAAATTTTCTGTATCGAGTATATAAAGAAACTAAGTGTCCCTCTATGTGACTCATTTTTCAAGGAATCAACTTTATTGCAGCATTATGGTAGACAGTCATAAGGTGACCATACATGCCAAAGAAATTAAATTCTGACCATTGGTTTCATAGCAGAATTTTTAAAATCTTCTATATGGAGTTAGTATATAAAGAATCCAGGGAACCACCTAGGGGTCTCATTTTTCAAAGGGTCAACTTTATTTTAGCAATTATGGTAGACAGTCAGGAGGTGACTATTTGTGCCAAAGGAAATTAAATTCTGAGAATCAGTTTCAGAGGAGAAGTTCTTTAAGTAAAATTGTTCACCCAAGGATGATCCATGCCAATTTTCATCAATTTCTACATAGCAGTTTCAGAGGAGCGTCTCTTAAAGCAAACTGTTATTGATGCACAACAGCCAATGTACGACAATGAACACAGGTGATCCTAATAGCTCAGCTTCAGCACCTTGTGTTCTGGTGAGCTAAACAAGAGGCCCATGATGGCCCTAAATCGCTCACCTGAGATAAAAAGGTTGACCCAAGGAACATCTGTACCAATTTATTTTAAAATCTGGCCAGTAGTTTTGAAGAAGATGATTTTTAAAGTTTTCATTTTTTTTTCTTTTTGTTGCCATGGCAACCAGAGTTCTATATGAATCAAGTTTATTTTAGCAATTTTGTGAAGGTTGACCCAAGGATCATCCCTGCCAAGTTTAATCAAATTCTGTCCAGTGGTTTCAGAGGAAATGTTGATTAAAGTTTTACCTATATACATATAAGGCAAATAAGCCCCGCCCCTGGCGGCCATGTTTTTTATGGATCAGAAAATTTTTAGCAACTTTGGTAGAGGTTGACCCAAGGAACATCTGTACCAATTTATTTTAAAATCTGGCCAGTAGTTTTGAAGAAGATGATTTTTAAATTTATCATTTTTTTTCTTCATTTTGTTGCCATGGCAACCAGAGTTCTACATGGATCAAGTTTATTTTAGCAACTTTTGTGAAGGTTAACCCAAGGATCTTCCCTGCTAAGTTTAATCAAATTCTGTCCAGTGGTGTCAGAGGAGATGTTGTTTAAAGGTTTCTCTATATACATATAAGGCAAATAAGCCCCGCCCCTGGCGGCCATGTTTTTTTAACGATCGGAATAATTTAGCAACTTTGGTAGAGTTGACCCAAGAGAAATCTGTACCAATTTATTTTAAAATCTGGCCATGAGTTTTAAGAAGATGATTTTTAAAGTTTCATTTTTTTTTCATTTTGTTGCATGGCAACCAGAGTTCTACATGGATCAAGTTTATATTTATGCATTTTGTGAAGGTTGACCCAAGGATCAATCCCTGACAAGTTTAATCAAATTCTGTCCAGTGGTTAGAGAATGTTGTTTAAAAGGTTTCTATATACTATATAAGGCGAATAAGCCTCCCTGCCCGGGTCCATGTATTTTTTACGGATCGGAATAATTTAGAAACTTTGGTAGAGGTTGACCAAGGAACATCTTACCAATTTATTTTAAAATCTGGCCAGAAGCTTGAAGAAGATGATTTTAAAAGTATTTCATTTTTTTTTTGTTGCCATTGGCAACCAGAGTTCTACATGGATCAAGTTTATTTTAGCAACTTTTGTGAAGGTTACCCAAGGATCATCCTGCCAAGTTTAATCAAATTCTGTCCATGTTTCAGAGGAGATGTTGTTTAAAGGTTTTCTATAATACATATAAGGCAAAAGCCCGCCCCTGGTCGGCCATGTTTTTTTACAGATGTAATAATTTTAGCAACTTTGGGTAGAGGTTGTCCAAGAACATCTGTACCAATTTATTTTGAAATATGGCCAGTAGTTTTTGAAGAAGATGATGTTTAAAGTTTTCATTTTTTTTTTCTCTTTATGTTGCCATGGCAACCAGAGTTTACATGGATCAGTTTATTTTAGCAACTTTTGTGAAGGTGAACCAAGGATCATCCCTGCCAATTTTAATCAAATTCTGTCAGTGGTTTCAAGGAGATGTTGTTTAAAGTTTTCCATATACATAAAGCAAATAAGCCCCGCCCCTGCAGCCATGTTTTTTTAACGGATTGAAATAATTTTAGCAACATTTGGTAGAGGTTGACCAAGAACATCAGTACCAATTTATTTTAAAATCTGACAGTAGTTTTGAAGAAATTTTTAAGTTTTACATTTTTTTTTCTTTTTGTTGCCATGGACACCAGAGTTCTACATGGATTAAGTTTATTTTAGCAACTTTTGTGAAGGTTGACCCAAGGATCATCCCTGCCAAGTTTAATCAAATTTCCAGTGGTTTCAGAGAGAATGTCGTTTAAAAAATTGTTACGACGACGCACACGGACGAACGACGGAGAGGCGATCAATAGCATTTGAGCACAAAGTGCTCAGTAGAGCTAATAAAAAGTTGCAATTGGCTATAGATGTATTTGGTCTTTAATTTATTATGGTCTATATCGTTTTTTGGGTTTGTTTTTTTTCCAAATGGTCATCACAGAAGGTATCACACAATTATAAATCTGAACTGATTCTTGTCAGGTCATGGGGAAAACACACAGGACTGGACAAATAATGGTTATATTTACTAAGGAAAATTACAATCACTAAATTCATATTCTTTTTAGTTATTTCCCAAATGTGTCAACACAGACGACATGTAATGACTAATTTAACTTATTAATAAACAAGTAAAATTCAATACAATGTAATCAGTATCTATATTGTGTTTCATACCTGTAAGAATTTGACATCAAAAAGGGGGACTGTGCTTGGAAACTTCAGGCTTTCTTCGTCCAATGTCGATGTGAGAACATTGAACAACTCATGAGCATCCTGGAAAATATGAGAAACATCTCTATTTTGATGATTAAACATATGATAATACCTGCTAAAATTAATATAGAATTTTTGAATGATAATACCTTCTCAAATTAATATAGAATTTTTGAATGATAATACCTGCTAAAATTAATATAGAATTTTTGAATGATAAGCAAATTCAATTTATTGGGCAAAAATACAATTCTGCATTTAAAGAGACAAATTCAAAAAGGAAAAAATTCTGCAATTACCCTATCTATTAGTGCAAGACCAGAAAGTTAAATTTGTACCAATCTACCAACCTTATTGACCTTGGTAATTCATGGTTGGAGATGGAATGAAGAAGACAGAAGATAAAGGGATAGAAGGAAATTGAAAACAAAAAACTACTGATACAAATGAAACTGAACTATCACTGGATGTAATCAAACCCCAGCAGCACTGCATCAATTGACACAAAATGCAAAATAGCCAAAAGCATAAACTTCCTTTGTAGAAAGTGTATTTTTGACCAAGAAAGAGGCCATAGGTCTTGAAAAACTTCAAAGGGAAATTCATTGTGTGCAAAGTTTCAAAGTAGTTTCTTGAAAACTTTTTAAGAAAATGATTTTTTTTTGTAAAACAGGGCAGGATGTGATGAGATGTGGGTGATATTTATGATCCTTCAGTTTGTAATCAGTGTTTAGAAGAAAGACAAATTAACATTAGTAGTAGAATAGTGTTCACCTGTTGATCATGTGATATAATCCATCGTCTAGATCTGAGGGCACCAATAATATCTCCTGGAGAGTGGACGTCATCATAGTCTTCTTCTTGGTTGTTTATCACTAAAAACATAGAAAAGTGTTAATCATTTATTTAACGCTTTCCCTCATATAGACTCATTTTGACTCACTCAGTAGGTACCACATAAAGCCTGATCTGCAGAAAACCACAGTTAAACCTTACCAAATTTAATTATAAAGTTCTCATTTCCAGATCATTGAGGAGCAGCGAACAGCATAAAACGTGATCAGCCTGCGAGTTACTCGTAGGCTGATCTGGTTTTATGTTGTTCGCATAGGTCTTTTCATGGTTTCCTCTATGAGGGAAAGGGTCAACGATGAAAATTATTCATAACTGAAAAGTATAAAATTGTTTATCATTTATTTAACAATGAAAATTATTCACAACTGAAAAATATAAAATTGTTTATCATTTATTTAACAATGAAAATTATTCATAACTGAAAAATATAAAATTGTTTATCATTTATTTAACAATGAAAATTATTCATAACTGAAAAATATAAAATTGTTTATCATTTATTTAACAATGAAAATTATTCATAACTGAAAAATATAAAATTGTTTATCATTTATTTATAACTGAAAACTTTAAAATTGTTTATCATTTATTTAACAAAGAAAATAATTCATCACTGAAAAATATAAAATTGTTTATCATTTATTTATAACTGAAAACTTTAAAATTGTTTATCATTTATTTAACAAAGAAAATAATTCATCAATGATGACATAGAAAATGAAAATTATTCATCACTGAAACAAAGAAACTTGTCAATGAAACACTGAAAACTGCTGATCAATAAAACACGGAAAAATGTTTCTGAATGAAATATTTAATTTTTTTATCAATGAAACATTGAAAATAGTTGATCACTGAAATTTTTGAAATCATGACAGTATATGAAAACGCCAAAGGAAAGAATTGTTTATATACAAATATTATCATCAGGGCTCTAATTTAGCACTCGCAAACTCACAAAATGCGAGTGAGGAATGAATTTTGTGAGTTCATTTTGTAGCTGCTCGCATTTTTTGGCGAGTGTAAAGTTTTAAATCCAGTCAAGATCGACATCGTGTTAAGTAAAACCTGTTGCATGGAGCCGTAATTTAAACCTATGCACACCTGCTAGACTGACACCCAATGTTTTTGTATATGTAGTAGTCATTACCCAATAACTGCACGGTGCAGTCTGACAGTTTACATTTTTCTTTTTATGCAGCCAATTTGTTAAAAACAAAATGTCAAAGCGTTATTCTCGTCAATACGTTTTTTACCTCTTCAGAAAATAAAATGAATAACAGTAATAATCAAATTACTATATATTATTGATGTATTTACAATATTTGTACTATTTTTATAAAGTATTTGTAATAATTTAACCCAGATGTCTCGCACTGAGCAGAAAATGATTTGCAATTTGCCTTCGTAAAATATATACTATTCATGAAATTGCAAGTGAATGATAAATTTTGCGAGTTGAAATTTCAGCTACTCGCAAATATTTGTGAGTGGCAAGAAAAGTTAAATTCGAGCCCTGATCATAGCTAAACAAAGGAGATGTTTCACAGTACATTGTGATGCATAATATTACTATAGACTAGTCGATCATATGGTTCTCATTAGGATTCCTCAAACTGGAGGCCTTGGCAAAATATTGCCCAAAACTTTAAGTCATCCAATATAGTCACAAAAAAAATGCTCAAGAAAACAAGTGCCAGTGAACTGGTGGATGCTCCCCAAACTGCGCTTTGTCACTTAATGGGTGCTTTATTATACTATATGAGCTCCAGACAAAAATAACAAAGCAATAACTCCTAAAATAAAATTATGCAATACAGAGTTAACACTGCACTTCTCCTCATTGAGATCTATTTACCTATGAAGTTTCATGTTGATACCTCTTATAGTTTTTGTGTTATGCTCTGGACAAAATTATGAAGGACCCACAAATGGACGGACTGACAAAGCGGCAACTATATGCTCTCCCTTCGGGGAGCATAAAGAAGGGTCCATAGCCAAGATAAAGGAGTAAAATTATGAGAATACTTTATTCTTACATTTTAATCTTTTGTTTTAAAATAGGGTTAATTTGAAGAAATAAAACCTTTAAAAGGTCTTATTCCCATCATTTGGCATTAAAAATGAAAATGTACACATAATGACAAATATGTTATAAATATACTAAAGTTTATTTACAACAACAACTAACCTTTCAATGTGTGAAGGAGAGGCTGTGCAAGGCACTGGGAGTTTACAGTTGCTCTCTGACTGATGAACTCACTAAGCCAGCTGATGACAGATGGAGTTGAAGCCCAGGCTTGGAGCACAACATTCATAAAACAGGTGTTGCCCAAATTCTCCAACCCTCGACATAAACCTGTTTAATAGACAAGATAAAAAATCTTGAGGCTTGAGAATGGCTTAAATATGTTATATCAAAAATGGTCAAATTTTTATAACCATTAAATAAATTATTTAATCAAAATGTCCTTATTCATTCATGAGAGCAATGATAACTGATTTGCTCTTTGTTTCTCTAATTTGTAATCTTTCTTCAGTTGCTTATTTCTGATAAAATGCATTTTCTAAATTTCTGTGCCAAATTTTTGTTTCATGCATTTCAACAGTCCAGAAATTAGCAACTGAACTTTTGTCTTTTTTTTCATCAAAAAATTAAAAATTAATTTTAAATGTATTTTCTTACTCTTTTCTCAGAAATACACTTTATGTTTTCAGCTGAATTTAAAGTCATGTGAACTGAAGTTTGTTTGTTGTTTGGGTCTAATGTACCCCTAACAAGGTGACAGCTTGAAATGGAGCGAAGCTTATACTTTAATGAGTTCTAAAGCATGTTATTGAACAGATTACACACAATTATTTACCTAGAAATAATTAATTCATTAAAATGTTTGCCTACTTGTTTTACAGTATTGGCACCATGATGGTCAAGTGGTAGGGTTACCTGGCTATGGATACAAAAGTTAGTTTGATCTCCATTTGGATAGGCTACCACAAATGACAAAATTAGGTGAATTAGGCTTAAAAAAAAAGAAAAAAAAAGAGTCTTGTTTCTGGTTATAGGCTGGGGTAAAAATGGGTCTGTTGGTCGGCTTTTTTTTTTTTTTGAAAGCTTAGATCTAATGTGGAAAATATAACATGCTACATGCCAATTTACCTTTTATTGTATTTTGCAATTTCAGACGGCTTTACAGAAAAAAGTTTGTACTAAACATCACTCCATTCAGCTCATTTGACAACTTGGTTGCTGGTACATGTACACAGTACATGTATATTACTTTGAAAGCACATGCTGGATGAAGATGAAAAATCAATAAAAATGATTTTGCAGTCACCTGTGTCATTTTATCCAATTAACACAAGTTCTTATGCTTCCTAATTATGAATAAATGCAGAACACTTGGATGGTGTTGTTTATAATATCTGTTTGCATTTTACACGCCTTCTACCGACTTGTGTTTTATCTTCGGTAAGGAACTGTTGTTCTTGGGTGAAAGATGATTGTGCAAGTAATGTGTGATGGACTGATTAATCATTAATGTCTATTATGAAACCATCTGGCAGCTTACAAGTATATTTAACCTTTTCCCTCATAGAGGAAACCATGAAAAGACCTATGCGAACAACATAAAACCAGATCAGCCTGCAAGTAACTCGCAGGCTGATCTGGTTTTAGGTTGTTCGCTGCTCCTCAGTGGTCTGGAAATGAGGATTTTGTAATTAAATTTGGTAAGGTTTAACTGTGGTTTTCTGCAGATCAGGCTTTATGTGGTACCTATTGAGTGCGTCAAAATGAGTCTATATGAGGGAAAGGGTTAAAGTAACCGAGGATCCCTGAAATTAACTATTATTATGACCCACTTTAAAAAGACTTGTTCATAATGTTTCTGACATAGTTTATCTTTTGATTATTAACGAAGGTTTGTTAAAATTAAAAACTAATCTGTAATCTCAAAATGGCTGTCTCCAAAGTTATTGCTAGTTCCCCGTATAAATGAAGACAAGGCGATATAAACTCTTAGAATGAGATAATGAGATGGATATTGTTTATTTTTATTTATTATTACATTTTTTTTTGTCTCAGCCTCAAAAAAAAAAAAAAAAAAAAAAAAAAAGGGTCAGGGGGTAAAATAATGGGTTGGTAGGGTAACCAGAAACAAATCTTGCTAACTTTTGAAAGTTGAGGAAAAATTACATGACTGCCTTAAATTACTGAGGAGGAGATTCTAATGAAAGGCTCTTCAAGAGAAAGCCTAATTAATCAGAGTTGGAAAATTGCATTTTCTGAATTGTTGGAAAGAAATATATTTCAATTAAAACAGAACAAATGTTTAGAAGATTCTGTAAGATACAAACTGCTGACATGACCAGATAATCTTTTATAATAATAAGATATTTGTTTCCATAGATCTGAAAGATTTTCAATATACAAATAAAGGTCACAGAAACTGCTCCATCTAACAATTTAAGGTTAAAAGAACAGGGATAGTCTGATGAAATAATCCTTTCAGGTTATAATTATTTACTATATTTGCTCCTATTCTTTTTATCATACACCACAAATCTTTTCATTATGCACTAATTAAACAACGCACCCCAATCAAATTACTTACGAAGACTACATAAGAACCGGCACATGAACGATGTTTAACAAAATCCGAAAATTGAGTTACTCCGGATTACATATCAATTTTGTTTCATTTAACAAATTTACAAAAAGAAGTATATTTACCGCTTCTTTTTTGTTTCTGTGAAGGACCCCAAAATATGTATGCGGCAGCAGCAACAGCAGCCGATATGCCGCTTATCCAGACATAATTTCTGTCGAACATATTTTAGTGTTTACGTTTCTTGCATGATTTATTCACCGGTGAAGGTCATGATGACGGTGTACCGTTTAAATTACACGCACCGTTTTATCGACAATTTCATTCAAGAGTGTATGTGAGGCTTCTTCTTCTTCTTTATGGTATTGACACTCCTTCAGTACTTTGAAGATTATGTATCAGCGCTGGTATATGAAAAAGTATTTTGATTCAATTAAATGTGAATAAGGAACATATTTTACAAGGTAAATAGTTAAAACTATATACATGTAGGTTTTTGTTTACTGATGAAGGCAAGATAGGAGGACAGGTACAGTTACTTGAGCTTTAAAAGCGTCAACTTTGTCTGCTTGTTGGGCCACAACAGGTAGCATATTCCACTGAACTATAGTGCGTGGGAAAAATGAATATTTATATGAGTCTATTGTTGTGCTTATGTGCCTAAAGTTATTCATATTGTTATATCTTAATCTAGTGTTAACAGGGATGAGTATATTTTCAGGATATATAGCAACTAACTGATGTACAATTTTATAAAACATAATAAGACGGATTTTAGTTCTTCTTTAAGTAGTCAATTTGAGGTTTGATATTAGGTTTTTTTTTTTTTTTTCCCATATTGTAGATGAGTATTCAATTTTGGGTCTGACAATAGCTTTATATGCATGTTCTTTGACTTTTTGTGAATTAATTTTAAGATTTCTACGTAGGAAGCCTAGTGTCTGATTCGCTTTGTTTGTAATGTTATTTATGTGTTCATCCCATTTTAAGTTATTTTGGATGGTAACTCCCAAGTATTTAGCTGAATTTACTCTAGTTAAAATATGGTCATGAAGTTTATATGAGAAATTTATTGGGCGTCGTTTTCGTGTCACACTAAGAGTGTTACACTTGTCAGGATGGAATGCCATGAGCCAATCTTGCTCCCACTTGACAGCAGCATTCAGATCAGATTGGAGGAGTTCAGCATCCTCAACATTCCTGATAGGTTTATATATGATGCTGTCATCGGCAAAAAGCCTTAAAGTGCTATGCTTAAGATAATCAGCAAAATCATTTATGTAGATGATTTCAAATGCTTTGGAGAAATCCATCAGGATTATGTCAGTTTGGATGTTATCGTTATTAAGTTTGCTTATATCTTGTAAAAAGGAAATAAGTTGTGTTTCACAGGAACGAGATGATCTGAATCCATGTTGAAGGTCATATAATATGTTGTGTTTTTGAAGGTGAGTCATAATTTTACTAGATATAACATGTTCTAAGAGCTTGCAACAGATACAAGTCAAAGATATGGGTCTATAGTTTATTGCATTACATTTGTCACCCTTTTTGTATACTGGACAGACATTTGCATGTTTCCAATCTGTAGGGATTTTTCCTTGGCGAAGAGAGGGTTTCGACATCTGTTGTTTGTTCTATCTTATGAAGCTCTTTGTATGTTTGACTCAAGTCTGATTTGATGGCATCCCAGTTTGCTTTTGAGTACTTAAAATTTTTTCTTGATTTTTGTTTGGTTCTGTGTAGTGATAAGTTACAGGTGGCTAATACTATGTCATGATCTGCAATGCCAATGGGGGGTATTGTGTCTATATTGTCTATAACTGAGGGGTAATTTGTTAATAGTAAATCCAGAGTTTTATCTTTTCTGGTTGGTTTCTTTACAAGCTGGGTTAGAGAATGATCGCCAAGTATGTCCAATAGTTCTTGATGGTGTTTTGTATAGGGCTTTCCAGGAATTGTACTATTTGACATCCAGTCAATGTGACCTAGGTTAAAGTCTCCTCCTATAAGTAGTATTGATTTAGAGTTAGGATTTATCCGACTTAAAGAGAGATCAAGTTGTTGCAATGAGACACTGTCATTTAGATGAGGCCTATAAAAGGAGCCAATTGTTAATTTTCTGGAGTTGGAAAGGGTGATATCAACCCATACATTTTCTGAGTTTGTTTGGAGTTCTTTGTTTTCGGTAGATTGATATAAGTTTTTGACAGCTATCAAAACACCTCCAAAACTTTGACCTTTTTGATTTTGGGGTCTATCTTTTCTGTAAACACTGAAAAGGTGAGGATCAAAGAATTCTGAGGAGGAGATGCTTGAGTCTAACCATGTCTCAGTTTCAATAATGATGTCTGGAGAGACAGAATCAAATAAGGCATCAATTTCAGGTTTTTTGTTCTTAATTGACTGAAAGTTGATCAAGGCAACTTGTATAGGGCGAGCATTGCGGGGTTGGTTTTTAGTATTTACTTTTTTTTGGATTGAATTGTTTGGTGATTTTCGGTGAGGATGTTGCATATGGTCTCCCTGGGCTTTCATTATTGTTGAGCGAGGAAAATGAGTTAGAGGTTTCAATTGTATTATTAAAGTAAGAACTTGAGAAGTTGGGTAGCCCACATTTAAGGCAGTTCCAAGACAGATTGCTATTATCCATGATACCATACATGGTATCCGACATGCCACCCTGACAGTCAGTGTGGTACCATGTGTGACAGGAGTCACATTCGAGGGCCCTGGACTTCCATGTTACATTCTTTCCACACGTACCGCATGGCCATATTTGGTTCCCAAGTAGGAGTTTTATGACGAGGTGGATATTTTTATTACTAGAAGAGAGCATTGTTCCCTTAATTCGGAAGGGTTTTGGATGGTGAAACAGCCAGTAGTAAACATGAACATTGTCATTTATTCTCAAGGTGCAAACATTTATGAGGGTCTCTTTAGGGCTGGGAACAGGTTGATCTGAGGCGTTTTTGTGCAGATAATCCTCATTTTTGTATGTTAATGAGACACATAAGACATACAAGAGACAATTTAAAACACATTTCATGTTATTTTCCTGTCTTTTACTTGGTGATGTCATCTTGTGGTCATTGGTAGGGAGAAAGGATGATCATATAGTACAGATTCTCTTAGGACCGTGCTCGAAAATGGGATGTGACACAAAAACAAGACATACAAGTGTTAGTCACTGATGCAGATTAAATTCTTCGTCCCGTGTGCTACCCACGGTTACATATGATACACAACACAAATGAGCAAATTAGCACATGAAAAGTAAAGGTTTGAAAGAGATAGTTTGTAACAAGTTACCTGTACATACGATCTTCTTAAACTGTCAAATTTTAACCGGAAGTTGTAACATAGGTAAAGAGGAGGGAGGAACATTTTCTGTATGGCGTTATTTCGCAAAGTTTCCTAATATCTTGCGTTCAAAATCAGTCAAAATAAGTTTAAGATCTAATTAGTATCAAAAAGAATCGAGAGATTTGGTAAATTAATGATAAATAGATATAATTCTTAGCTCCGAGAAAAGTTTGTATCCCGCGCCCAGCGCATGCGCAATCATCCAGATACCATATGCCAGGCTGATACCATATGTCTGACAAGGGTCTTGTTTCTAATGATTTATGAATGATTTTAAAATTAAAAACATTGTATAACCTATTCAGTAATGGAACATACATGTCATTCTGATTTTCATTTTAATTTAAAAGTCGCAGCAATCTCACACATCGCAATAAGGTCTAAACTAAGAGTATTCAGTTTTATCATCGCTGAATACAACAAATACAACTAATGATACACAATATATATACATATGTGTGTGTGTGTGTGTGTGTTTTCTTTTGAGAATTTGTTAAATTGAGTTAATTTTGATTTGAATATCTGATTAACTTAATACAAGAAAGAGAGAAAATGATATATTGAGGCAATGCGCTTAATTAATATCAGTAGTCCATTAATAGATTAACCTCGCTCCCTAAAGATAGTGCTCCTTAAAAAAAGAATAACAATGTCACCTCCGTGCCATAATTGTGGTGAGTGTTCGGTAGAGAAAAAATATTATATATCTTTATCCTTAACAATCAAATGAGAAGGATTCTGTTCAAGATTTGGACTGTACAGATCAATAATTATATCGTCCTTCTGCCCCCCCCCCCCCACACACACTCTATTCATGTTCATGTGATATGACTCTTCTGTACTGTATATGATATCTATGATAAGTCACATGCATAGACTATACCTATATGATAGGAATGGTTCTTATAGTTCAGGTTACTTACGTTTCTTGACCATTTTCCACTACTTTAGGCATTTTCTGGTTGTAATAGAAAACCATTAAGTATTATTGTGTTAGGCTGAAAATACTGGTTTTTATGATATGCTCACGCAAAACACATGACGAAAAAGTTAAATAGATTTACAAAATGTATGGTTGTCTTACCATCTCTCGAACCCCTTAACATTTTACGCACTATCATTTCGATTGAAATTATTGTAGGCTCAGTCAGTTATATTTATGTTTGTTTATTTGGTTAAACGTTCCATCGACAATGTTTCAGTGATTTTGAGACGATGCATATAGTTGAGATAGATATAGTGCTGCCACACTGTAGTACAAATGTATCACGCCCAAATGATATTTAACGAAATTTGGTACACAAATTAAACACATAATAAACCAATCTTTAAATTCATTTCTGTTCCAAACGATTTTAAAAATAATTTGTCGCCTTGTACCCCCCCCCCCCAAAAAAAAAAATCCCCTAGAGGTTCGAGAGATGGAAAATTAAGTCACGATATATCGGTTTCAGACTGCTTAATATCCTACATATTTGCATTGTCACAAGGTTACTCTTAGATTTTGAATATTATGTTATGTTTATTGATGAGACAAATAGAGAGAGAGAGAGAGAGAGAGAGGGAGAGAGAGAGAGAGAGAGAGATGACTGGCATTTCTCTTCTTTCTTCTTCTCTCTATCTGTATTTCTACATTGATTTTTTGTGTTAATGTTCTTTAGTTTAAGTGTACATAGTCATGCTGTTCTTCTATCAAACTGTTTATGTTCGGTTAAGGTACGAAGTAACGGAATAGTAGATATTAGTATGTTGTTTCTCCTAGTCTTCCTTCGTTCTATCTTGCTGTTCTCGTTGAGTGAAATGATGTGAGTGCTTACTACGTCGTATAACTTAATAATAGTTTATTGAATGTGATTAATTTCTAAATACTCAATTGTATAAGACATCGTGATCTCTGTGAATTAAATGGTAAAAGCCTCGACGGATCTCTGTATTACAGTTGCTCCACTAATATACTAAAGGAACGACAAATCCTCTTACAGCATTCCAATCGAAAATTTCTTATAGTAGGTTAATCGTAAATAAACGACGGTAATTTGAATTTGTTTTTCATTTTTTGTTATATCATGTACAAGGAATTTTATAATTGTCTAGAAAAACATAAAACTGCGACAAAAATCGTAATGACAATTGAAAATGTTGCACCGTAGCTAAAATCTTCTTTCCATCTCAATATATAGAAGGAAAATATGCAAGACCAAGCGAAGAATATGCTATCTTAACAGACAGTACGCACTTATTTTGTAGAGTAGGGAGCAGAAGCCTACTTGCCATGCAATAACTATCTATAAAGATGACGTTTTGCTTCTTTTTTGCGGTCATTTTGTTCAGTTAAACAATTTTCCAGCTACAAACTAATCAATTAATGTTGATACATGCCTGTTGTTAAGCAACTGTCAAACTTTTCAAATTTCATTTTCTTATTGTTTGTTATTATCGTCGATTTATTAGATTATAAATGCTCATAATTTGGTGCTCGTTTAAATATGTTGATGACCTGTTAACCTTGAAACGGTTTGATAGTTGCCGTATTTTTTATATTTGAAGCGCACTGAATTCGTAATGAAATACGCATTCTGGTAAATATAGAACACTCATTAGAGAGAGGGGGAGAGAGAGAATGAGAAAGATACAGAGAGGGTTGTCAATATCTCATTTAGTGATTGTTGTCACATACATTTTTTCCGTATATAAAACATATCAAAGTAAAAATAACAACGGGGTTTCGAAAAAGCATGCTCGACTTATCCTCTTTGACCTGTATTTGACGTCATTTCTGGGATGATTTTCCCATTAGTGTAACTGGTTACTGAACGCTGTCACTGATAACTTAAAAGCATTGCTTGGCGGGAACTCCCCAATCGGAAACTATAGTAACCGAGGGATTAAGATGTTTTTCTATAAGATTATAAACATACACAGAAGTTAATGTATTAATGATGATATGGAGATGATCTAGATTGTTTCTGAGATGACTCCAAAAATAACGCAAAGAAAAGTAGATCGTCGAGAAAGATGGTGTTACTTTTGAACTTAATTCTGTTGCCATGTGTGCATGTTATCATAAACACATAAAAACAAATAAACACACACACATATACACTCACGCGCATGAAAAAAAACAAAACAAAAACAAACAAACAAAAAACAACAACAAAAAATCACTTCATTCAGAGATAATAAAAAATGACACGATTCAAGAGAACTCTGAGGTATCGAAGAAAATTATTAAATACTAGGGGCTATTTCAATCGATCGAATCCTGTATTGAAAACAAAAACGACTCCAAAAATGGAAAGGTTTAACGCTGAGGCAGAAATTGATCGGACAAATGACAAGCAAAAGATAATTTAGAAAAGACGAGTTATGTTTTTTTTTCTCATTTAATTGTTTCAAAAGGACTTCAACAGAATCCGTGAACACTCAGTTGTACCAGCGGTGAGCTGGAATTGTGATTCTCTTCCAAATCGTATATCTTTTTTTCTTGACTGAGGCCGCTTAAAATGCATGTTGAAAGTATAAAGTTTTGCATACATACATTCATATTAAGTTCAGGAAGAACGATTGCACTGTATTGTATTAAACCGAAACTATCGTTCGTGCCGAATCACTTGAAGGCGTATGAATATTGGACTGAAGTAAGGTGCGGAGCCGCAGTAAGGCAACACTATGTCTGTCTAGAGAATATGATTATTAATCCATCCTACGACATGAAATGATTAATACAAAGGTTACCATAATTCAACATGAATATCAAGATCATAATTCTGTCTGAAGGGGCGATTGTTTTGTTAAAATGAATATTGTATATGATAATCAATTAAATCTGTAAAGAGATGTTAAAGAAAGATTTTTTTAGAGAATATGATAGAAATACTGCCGATTGGATGTAATTCAGTCATAGCTTTTCAGTGTTGTCCACAAACAGGTCCCGGTCCGTGGCAGAGCGGTTCATGACCGGGTTAAGCTGTCTCAAGTTTCCCGACATATCAAAGTCATTTACGTCTCTTCAACATATACTGCTAGTGTCAGGACTGGGCCTGGAGTCATGTCACTTGTCTACGGCCTGATATAGCAATGAGGTAGCATCACATCTTTCTCTCTTTCTCAAGGAGACACACTCCCAAAATGATTGACTTACTCTCAAAACTCGATCACACCCCCAATCCCTATCCCCGAAGATAAATGTAGATAAAATAAGATTATACTCCGGAATATTCGTTGTTACTTGTACACAAGTCTCATTACTATACACACACATAAAGGTTTAGAAATAAACATAAACACATCAGACAAAAAGTGTATTCCAAGTGATTCCATGATAGAACCATTAAGCGAGGCTAACGCTATACCGACGTACATATCGGAGTAACATTTCGTCCAAACAGTGATGATTTACATAAGTTTTCTTTTATATCATCGCCTCCTTTCTGATTAAAAAGATTTCGTCCATTTTAGATATATACTTAACACGCCGTCGCTTGTATTGCATTTATATTGACATTTGTCCAAATAGAGAGACTGGCGTGATTAATGGTTACAATCAACTCTCTCGCAAAACATTTCATAAAAACACACTAACACCATAAACAGCGGTCAAATATATATACAAGATCGATATCAACTCCTCTCTTTTGATGTTTCTTTTTTCTAATTATTGTTATCCATTGGTGTTTTGCTGAAGACGACAGTATATATGATATACACGGTTTGCATTTGTGAGAGAGATATATTGATTTAGCACTGTCATTTGAAACTACATTAGGTTTACATTTGTGGAATCAGTAGAGGGCGCCTTCTAGCTGGCCTGCGGTAGGTCGGTGGTTCTACCCGGGGGCTTTTGTGCCTCTCCGGGTCGTTAGCTGCTCGTCGCAAAATGACGAAAACACGGTCGCATAGATAGTAAATTCCAACCAAAGACAACAACAACAACAACAACATATGATGATAAAATGAGTTTTTGCTTCTTGCATTGTTGTTACAAGGCCCTTGGAAAAAAGCTCGAATAAACCGATGTTCGTCCTTTAAAGAATATTATTTCTTTGTTGTTTTGATTGTTAAATAAACATTTTATGAAATATATACGCATATACACAAAGGTTTATAAAAGTAAGTGCATTTTTAGATTTTAATGTATTGGGGTATTATTCATCGAGACCGTCTCCTGTGCCTGAGCGGTTAGAGTGTCCACCTTGGAGACTGGAGATCGTAGGTTCGATCCTTGAGTCGTTAAAATGGTATTGGTAGCTTCCCGTTTGGCACCCATCATATAAGGGTAGATCCTGGACCTGTTGAGCCGGTGTCAGGAAAATGTGCCTGCCTGGTATCATGCCACTTGTATAAGACATGATACGTCAGTATCGAAGCAGTATATCTGTCTCAAGTAAAGAATGACTGAAATAATGTTTGCGGGACGTTAACCCCAATTAACACACAAAAACCAGAAGCCACATCCTCCAAATGATCGAAATATTGTTGGTTAGACGTTTAAACAGTGTAAAAATCCATAAAGTTTTTTGCCAAAAATATGGAATAAAAAGTAATCTTAAATTCTTTATTTCAACGAATATGAAACAATATTGGCATTGATGATTTTCAGACAAGATTGAATATCTGCCATGACATGCCACGTGCACGTCGGACTTGTCTGTATAAAACTGTAATGTAGAAATAAAGGTGGAATTTTAAAACATATTTTTCTTCATACATTAAAGGTGGAATTTTAAAACATATAATAAAGATATGTATAATCAAAATATATATAATGTTTTATCTAAAAGATGTATGTATACACATGTACTGTTATAGTATCGTGTCAGGATGATTCTCTGACTACTGATCAGACCTGCTGCCATTTCAATGACGGGGAAAATAAATAAAGAACGTAAAAGCAAAAATACCCCCCAGACACACAAAAAGGACATTTAAGTACAGTATGAGTCAGGGCACGACAGTTTCCCCTTCGTCTCCAATTATGATTCATTCCAGGGAATATGAATTATATCAATATATGACCACATCTAAAGGTTGACTTCTTATGGGAAAGTCCATTACACTAAAACAGCGGTAAAATTGTTTTTCTTTTTCCTTTGGTAAATGACTTTTGAAAAAAAAAACGTGAATTATTTTTCTGTGATTTTGTAATATTTTAAACATTCGTGTATTAAACATCCGTATAAATGTACCAAAATAACTCATACTGCCAGCTGCCAATAGCTTGAATTATCTAACAAAAAGGCGTATTTCTCTAAATAGCATCTCCAAATGACAGTTTTAAAAAAAAAGAACGTTAATATATTTGTCTGTTGCAAGAAAACAGAAAATAATTTCCGTCTAACAGGAGAATAAAAATTCTAACTGTCATTGAATTTAGCCACACATTATGTTTTTCTTTTACCTTTTTTGTTCTAATTTATAAATTAACCTGTCGTTTCCAAGACATGAAAAAAATGTAAAAAGGACATTTTATTCACTGGCTTAACAGCATTTCGGATACTGATTTTTTTTTGACCTCTGTCACCCCTAAAAACGTCATTGCAATACAAAGCTTCAAAGCATGAGTGACTGTCCATGTCACTAAACGCACCAGATTTGACTTGATTTATTTTTTTAAATTAATTTCTTATAACATATTATTCTGTTAAAAATAAATGTCATAGGCACTATGCGGTTAAAAAAATGTCTCATCCCAACTTTGGAGGTCACGGATGTTCTTTTTTAATCTGTTTGCATGCCTTGTTTGTTTTCTGGGATTAATTGTCCCATCGACAGTATTTCAATTTAAAGGACCTACATAAGACAGATATTGTGCTGTCACACTGCGATATCACGTGGTAGGCAAGTTGAATTTATCTATCATGTAAGGAAGGTAAACCCGACATTTTCAAGGCTCGAACCCACTCTATCTCTCAATTCCGAGGTGGACGCTTTTACCGGCCAGCCAGTGAGACCGGAACGTCGGTATTGTAATATAATGTTTCCATTAATACCGGTATACTATGGTGGCATAGTTCTGCCAGCCACTTATCCACTTAACTATGTCGAAAATTTTCTGAAAAGTTGTCACATATTCAGTTATTATCTGGCAAGTAGAAAACTTTCGTGATATCCTCTTAGGTATCTTAACATGTGACAGCTTTTCAGAAAAGTTTCAACATAGCTAAGTGGATAAGTGGCTGGCAGAAATATGCCACCATAGTATACTGCTATATTCTGAGAAATAAAATTACACAATTGCTTGATTCCCTTTTCATAGAAACTAGATCTATAACAATTGTAGTCCAAATGTAAAACCATTAGTTTCATTATTCGAATATTCGCTTTCTTAGTTTTTTACAATATTAATCATGATTATTCATATCACAGAATTTACAGAAACAACTGAACATATATAAAGGAATAATCACAATTATCTTTTTATCTTATTATGTGTAGCCTATGCAATGACTTACTTATGTATTGTGTTTACGGAAAATATATAACACGTGCGATTGTAGGCGAGTATATAAATTTGCCATAAAGTCCTTTAACCCTTTCCCTCATATAGACTCATTTTGACGCACTCAATAGGTACCACATAAAGCCTGATCTGCAGAAAACCACAGTTAAACCTTACCAAATTTAATTACAAAATCCTCATTTCCAGACCACTGAGGATCAGCGAATAGCATAAAACTTGATCAGCCAGCGAGTTACTCGCAGGCTGATCTGGTTTTATGCTGTTCGCATAGGTCTTTTCATGGTATCCTCTATGAGGGAAAGGGTTAGGCTTTTAATACTATTTTCTAGACAATAAAACAACATACAGCTTTTACGTTCCACAAATAACTACAAAAACCGGAAGTCACAATTATCCAATTAGAGAAGCAGAGGAAAAGAGCGGATGCCCCGTGTTCTCGAAAATAAAAATGGCACTTAAGTATGATTTTTATGCTCAAACTCAAATTATGCCTATTGGTTTCAATAGGGATTTGAGTATGATACTCAAATTTGAGCCTGAGATCGTACTTTCGAGAACACGGGGGAAGGATTAAGTGGAATAAATGCCAGCAATAATAGAAGATCCTAAATATCATAAGGTATAAATAGTGTGTCACATTTATTACATGCATTCTGTAAAAGACTGCGACATGAATAAATCTTATCAATCACCGTTAAAGATAGTTATTGATATGTTATGATAATTTTTTTTCATTGAGCATAGTTTTAAGCATTACGCGCTATAAATAATACCATTCGGAGCATCTCGGTCAATTCTTGCTAGTTTAAGATCGAGGTCTTCCGAAAGAATTATTGCACGGCCGATCACGGTCGGTCATAATCGGAACCATTTGCACAACTTTGATAACACCTCATGCACGGAACATCAAATGCAAGTTTTTAAGTGTGACTAAGTGGTTTCAGAGGAGATGTCGTTTGAAAGTTGTGGACGAAGGACAGCAATGGATCCTAAAAGGTCACGTGAGAACTACATGCTATGGTGAGCTAAAAAGAGATAAAATAGCATTATCTAGATTTTCTCAAACCTTCTTCATTTTGATTCATGGTTACCTATAAAGTAAGACAATCGAATTACTTGGTCAAACGGAAGTCTAGTCTTCAGTCTAAACGGTCATATATTTTCATTCAAGAAGCTTTGATGAAAATTGCTATCAAATTAAGAAAAAAAAAATACACGCATGTTCATAGGTATTCATATGGAAAACACGGGTCATCTTCATGTGTGTACGCTGACTCGTGCTTTCAGTTAATATACCGTCTTCATCTGACTTGATTATTTGAGTTTACCGTCGCTTCGACAGTATTTCAGTCATATAGCGACGTCCAGCTAATAACAGGTGGAGGAAGATCTCGAATGCACGGAGGCATCCGGGTAGAACCACCGACCTATCGCAAGCCAGCTGGAAGGCTTCCTCACATGAAAATCCGAATGATCCTGCCGGGATTCGAACCCACGCGGTGAGGTGCTGAGTGAGTATTAAAGTCAGCGACTTTACACTCTCGGCCACGGAGGCCCCACCGTCTTCATCACCGGTTTGGAAATAAAAAAAACAAGACATGGAATAAATATCTGTCTCTGTCATTTATTTTGGACAAATTAATTATTTTATATAAAAAGATAACAACAAAACAATTAAGGATCATATCCAAAGAAAAACAAAATGAAAATGACTTACAAAATACAGGCGTGATTACTGCTTACCTCGCTACATCATGGCTAAAAAATTATCATAAATATCATTAAAGAGATGGAACGTTGCTGATAATGATGATGATGATGAAAAGGATTTTTGAACTGCTGTTTTGGCAGTGATACTTAGAACTAACATTATTTCTATGAAGTTCTATGGCGTCTCGTAAAATAGATAGATAGATAGATATTCTATACAATAATAGTAGATAGCATATACATTATTATAAGAAAATGATGTATACGTTTATATCAATGAGAGAGAGAGAAAGAGAGAGAGAGAGAGAGTAACAAGTTTATAGAGAAGGTGCATCTTATTTATTGCCATACTGGAACCATTTTATACGTATTTCACAAGATGTCTTGGTATATATATATATGTACACTGTTTACGATTTAAGGCTGCTTCCAGCCCTGTCTATTTTGTCCTATAGTATCTTATTTCACGAGAAGCCATAGAAATATTTATCATTTATTTGGCAATCATACGGTAAGATCTTTCATTAAACACATTGTATTTATTCCAAGTTCGTTTGTTTAAGAATTGTCGCCATTTTCTCACTTTTGAAACTCGTAATGAAATAAAATACTTAATATCGCGATGATAATAAATAAAATAAGGATTTTGTTATAAAACTCAGTTAACAAGATCGTCTGAAAATAATAATAAAATATATAGGTGTATATGAAGGAATGTTTATCCCGGAATGAAGCCTTAAAGCATACATCACAAGCAACCTATTTTGATGATCGAGTGGTTGGTTCGTTGAGCCATGGCTAAAAGAGAGCAAACGACATTTACTATCTTAGAAAAAGCACGCTTTTAGGATTAATTTTGATTGTGACTTGATAGACGGGCTATTTTTCAGTAGAATAAGTTTAACACATATCTAGTTTTGGGTTGCACTGGAAATATGTAAAGTGGCGAACATACATTTGGAAATTCTGAAATAAAATTGATGTATAAATTATTGTTTACTTTGCTAAACTCTGTTTGAAATTAAAATACTGTCAGTTAAAGGTTTTAAACTGGAAAGTTAATTTGATTTTAAAATATCATACCCATATAAAACCGGCTGAACCCTTCATAATCGTTAAATACCGTACGAGATGTGCAAGACACATACTAAATAAGAAATTGTGCAATAAAATTTTCCGCCGGTTTCAAGTTGGACATCAATATTGTCTTTATAAGATGGAAGGAACTAAGTGCTGGTATTTACCGTTTAAGCGTCGACATTCAACGAAGTGAAGCACACATTGTTGTTCATACTAGTGTCGTCATGGAAGTAGTTAAAAAGAGGGCCATGATGGCCCTGAATCGCTCACCTAGTTATAAATGAGCAACATATGTTGGATTTTTCATATGGACCTACTTTTTAACCCCACATGACCCAACTTCGAACTTGTCCAAGAGATTATGGAAACAGACATTCCGACCAAGTTTCTTGAAGATATGGCCAAACATGTGGCCTCTAGAGTGTGAAAAAGGTTTTTCTAAGATTTGACCTCATGTCCTACTTTTTAACCCCACATGACTCAAAGTCGAACTTGGCCAAGATTTTATGGAGAAAAACATTCTGACCAAGTTCATGAAGATTGGCCTAAAAATATGGCTCATGTGAGCTAATAAAATAACGATACAGGTTATGATAAAATGATATAACCTTGTATGAAAAGTTATGTTGAACAATCAGACAAGATAATACCTTTGGCATACGAACTGCTACACATTTGGCTTAATCCGATTTGTTTTAAAAAAGTATACGAAGTAATTAAATTACATTGTAAACTAATTTGAACTAAATCATATTACTCTGTGAAATGTACTTTTTTTCCCCTTCAAAATGAAACTTATATATATATATATATAACCCCAAAAAACAAAACAAAACAACAACAACAACAACAATATTTTATGAAAGACCTTATATTTTTTTCCTTGAATTTTGATTTTTTTTAAATCCATATTTATTTTGAACGTTCGTTTCCCGAATTATTCACATTTGTGAAATTAATCATTAAGGGTGCGTTTTAAAATATGAAAATATAAACACGAAAAATCATGGCAAATACTAAAACTGGAATAATTTCTTGAACACTGCAGCGTTAAGAAACCAAAATCACGTGACTACACATCCTCTTCTCCGCCTTTTTAATGCTGAAGACTCTATTGCTATTGAACAAAACTGGACAAATTTATAAAGTAAAACCCTTCCTCATACACCACTACAAATGAGTAACTTTTGTCTCGCCATCACTAATATGTTCTGTTTCTGTTATATGTTCAAGGTTGTCTTCAAGTTTGCTCTCGCCATTGTCACTTA
>CM037788.1:9726388-9776388 GCA_021229015.1 Solen grandis | reverse complement strand
CATCTGAAATCGGTGCACCTTCATTTGCCAAAACACTTGGCGTATCACTCCGGTCGGAGTGGTTTCTAGACCGGAAGTCGGTTCTTGACCGTGGTTTATCATCTCTTGGAGATTTAGGTGGGGAACATATCACGGTACTATCTTCAAAAGCATCGTCGTCAACAGAGAGAGATCTGTGTTTTAAAATCGGCGAAGAGTTCGTTGAACAATCTAAAGACATGTGCATAGACGGACAGTTAAGTTTCGATGATTTTGATAACCTTGGCGTGGAAGATATAGGCGATTTTCTTCTGATGAAATCCGGTATTGCTTTATTACTTGAGCTATGTTCTTCACTTAAACTGGTATTTACACCAGCTGTGTCCTTCCGCTGTAAAAAAAACAACAAAAACAATGCTGCATGTTGGTTGAATTAAACGTTTAAAATGTTAAATGTCAAAAGTGATGGACATTAGATGAATTTATAAGACTAAGAATATCCTTTAGGGGGTTTTATCAGCAACACTTCATCAGATTTGAAGTACATTTATATTCGTTTTGTTATGATAAATATATCATGTGTTCCTTAAAATATAAATCCAATAAAAATAAATAACGAATTTTTCTTTTTAAAAATGACTCTGTCTCGGCATTATTAGCTAAATATTTACGATTTGTATATTTTTTAAGATTTTTAACTACAACTAAAATTCCGCTCCATGTTGACGCTTCGAATCAAAACTGAGCACAACTATCACATCCAGTGATGAAACTGTTCATATAGGGAATTTTTACCGGAAAGTTGACATTGAACTTACTTTGGTTGTTGTATAGATATTATAATAATAATAGAATACACGTAAAACGTTTCTATATGTTACAACTGTCAACAGATCAAGAATTCACAAACCGCAAATATCAAAAGAAAATGCTAAAACATACACAGTTACTATTCAATTGAACAGTAAACTGAGATATGCAATATAAAGAGAAAATAATGCAATATACGTACTTTATCGGAAGGAAGAGACAGTTTCTGTAATATGACTTTGATTAATTGCTCCTGTGATTTGGCCGAGTCCTCCAGTTTAGTCACTGTGTCGCGGTAGGAGCTCTCCAGACGTTCCTGTTGAGAAAAAAATAAGTGTTTACGTCTTGTAAGATTGTACGCCGAGGTGCTATGGCATGGAGGTGACATGCTTATTCTTTTCTTTTAAAGTAGCACTATCTTGAAGGAACGAGATACTTGTACTATCTTGTGGGAACGAGAAAAAGATCTTGAAGGAACGAGAAACTATCATGTGGGAACGAGAAATATCTCGAGGGAACGAGAAACTATCTTGTGGGAACGAGAAATATCTCGAGGGAACCAGAAACTATCTTGTGTGAACGAGAAATATCTCGAGGGAACGAATAACTATCTTGAGGGAACGAACAACTATCTCTAGGGAACTAGAAACTATCTCCAGGGAACTAGAAACTATCTTGAGGGAACAGAACGAGAAACTAACTTGAGGGAACGAAAAACTATCTTGAGGGGGAACGAGAAACTATCTATGGGGAACGAGAAACTATCATGTGGGAACTAGAAACTATCTTGAAGGAACGAGAAACTATCTTGAGGGAACGAGAAACTATCTTGAGGGAACGAGAAACTATCTTGAAGGAACGAAAAACTATTATGTGGGAATGAGAAACTATCTTGAAGGAACGAGAAACTATCTTGAGGGAACGAGAAACTATCTTGAAGGAAGGAGAAAATATCTTGAAGGAACGAGAAACTATCATGTGGGAACGAGAAACTATCTTGAAGGAACGAGAAACTATCTTGAGGGAACGAGAAACTATCTTGAAGGAACGAGAAACTATCTTGAAGGAAGGAGAAAATATCTTGAAGGAACGAGAAACTATCATGTGGGAACGAGAAACTATCTTGAGGGAACGAGAAACTATCTTGAAGGAACGAGAAACTATCTTGAAGGAAGGAGAAAATATCTTGAAGGAACGAGAAACTAGCATGTGGGAACGAGAAACTATCTTGAAGGAACGAGAAACTATCTTGAGGGAACGAGAAACTATCTTGAAGGAACGAGAAACTATCTTGAGGGAACGAGAAACTATCTTAAAGGAACGAGAAACTATCTTGAGGGAACGAGAAACTATCTTGAAGGAACGAAAAACTATTATGCGGGAACGTGAAACTATCTTGAAGGAACGAGAAACTATCATGTTGGAACGAGAAACTATCTTGAAGGAACGAAAAACTATCTTGAGGAGAAACTATCTTGAGGAACGAAAACTATCTTGAAGGAAGGAAAACTATCTTGAGGAACGAGAAACTATCATGTGGACGAAACTTCTGAGAGAAACTATCTTGAGGAACGAGAAACTATCTTGAGGAAAATAGAGGAGAGAACGAGAACTATCTTGAAGGAACGAGAAACTATCTTGAGGAAGGAGAAAATATCTTGAAGGAAACGAGAAACTATCTGTGGGAACGAGAAACTATCTTGAGGGAACGAAGAAACTATCTTGAGGAACGAGAAACTATCTTGAAGGAACGGAGAAAATATCTTGAAGGAACGAGAAACTATCATGTGGGAACGAGAAACTATCTTGAAGGAACGAGAAACTATCTTGAGGGAACGAGAAACTACACATGTATCTTGAGGGAAAGAAAAACTATCTTGAAGGAACGGAAACTATCTTGAAGGAAAGAGAAACTATCTTGAGGGAACAAGAAACTATCTTGAGGAACGAGAAACTATCTTGAAGGAACGAGAAACTATCTTGAGGAAGAAAACTATCTTAGGGAACAGAAACTATCTTGAGGAACGAGAAACTATCTTGAGGGAAGAGAAACTACTTGAGGGAACGAAAACTATCTTGAGGGAACGAGAAACTATTTTAGGGATACGAGAAACTATCTTGAGGGAACGGAAACTATCTTGGGAACGAGAAACTATCTTGAGGGAACGAGAAACTATCTTGAGGGAACGAGAAACTATCTTGAGGGAATGAGAAACTATCTTCAGGGAACGAGAAACTATCATGAGGGAATGAGAAACTATCTTCAGGGAACGAGAAACTATCTTGAGGGAACGAAAAACTGTTATGTGGGAACGTGAAATATCTCGAGGAAACGAGAAACTATCTTGAGGGAACGAGAAACTATCTTGAGGGAAAGCGAAATATCTTGACGGAAGAACGTGAAATATCTCGAGGAAACGAGAAACTATCTTGAAGGAACGAGAAACTATCTTGAGGGAAAGCGAAATATCTTGTCGGAAGAAAACGAGATAATTATCTTGTGGGAACGAGAAAATTTTAAAATTTCCATTGACATAATTAGGGCACGAAAGTAGATGACAATAATAAACGACTATGATTGGACAATTATGCTATTCGTATAATATTTCTTGTAACTCAAGATATGTATTTCGTTTCCACAAGTTTCTCATAAAACTTTGATATAGTAATGGAACAACTTGAAAATAGACGGAGCAAATAAAGTGGAAGAAGTTTTCAAATACATTCAGTGGTATTTGAAAACGGTCCAAATATTGCGAACAATTTTATGTATATATTTATATAATCGATCTATTTGTAAGCAAATTGCATTCGGTTAATTTGGCACAAATTTGGTAAATTCTCAGAGCGTAAAGTACACACATTCATATCAGGAAATATTCACGCTCAAGAATTTTGAAATATCACAAAATCAATTGTAAAATTAAAATTCACTGTTTATTCTATCCTGAAATTCACTGGCAAAATCAAACTTAAAAAAAAAATAGGTATATTTTTAATACAGCTCATATCATATTTTATTTACAGTGTTTCATATACATACGCTTTTGCAGAATTGCAATATCTAGCCAATACTATTCAAGTAAATGACATTTAATTGTAACGCTGTACTGCAGCATGTGGCAGAATGTTGAACATTTGAAAAATGATGAGGATTGGATCCGACTTTTATTTGGAATAGCTCTTTCGTGATTTCGCAATTGTGACATCAATATGCCCCAGGGATATAAATTTAAATCATAAAGTTAAAATTGAAATCCACATTTACATTAAATCAAATAAATCACAAGATTTTGGAATAAAAATGTTATTTAAAATGTTCTAAGGTATAAGATTAATAGACTATTCACCGAATTAGTTAAAGCTTTCCTTTGCATAATACCGTCACTGTCTTGAAATACAATCGTATTATCGCAGAATATGTTCCTTAGAGAAAGTATGCTCAACGAGAAGATACCATTAAAACAGAAGTAAGCACTTCAGAATTATCAGATTGTTTGATTTAGTACAATCTACATACCATTCTACGTTCGAGTGTTTCCTGAAATCTGTCGAGAGCGAATGTAACCTCGTTTTGAGCCATTCCCCGGAAGTTTGAAAATGGCGGCACCGGTATAGGTAAGTCCAAGGGAGGTGGACAGCTGATTCGTCTGTTCTTCCTGTGGTCACGTGATTTGTTTGAAAAAAGAAAACTAACAGAAAAACGGTCTTAGCAAATGAATTAAGATGATATTTAGTTGTCTGCTTCTATGGATTGTATTTCATATCCGGAACCTTTCCAAAGAATTCAATGAATTCCATGCATAATTTCGTCAAAATTTGATATTCAAGTTCCTGTTAATTCAATGTATAAAAACAAAGATTTTAAAACACAGTCGAAATGGTCAATAACCCATCAAACCTGCCTTGAATTCCACCAACCATATTTAACGTATAGCAATACTTGTTTCTTAAAAAAGAAATACCAAAATCTTTCACTGCTCAACAAATATTGTTAATTTTCCAGATAATAATTTATGTCTTCAACATTTTTTTTTTCCGTAAAACGTGTTAAACTTCAATGATTACTTAGCACTAAGTATTGCTGGAGGAATTCAAACCATGACTAAAGTTTCAGAAGCTGTTTGAACAAGACAGATAGAATGAAAAGCAGACGTCAGCAAAGTTGATGATCGTCCTTAACCCTTTCCCTCATAGAGGAAACCATGAAAAGACCTATGCGAACAGCATAAAACCAGATCAGCCTGCGAGTAACTCGCAGGCTGATCAGGTTTTATGCTGTTCGCTGCTCCTCAGTGGTCTGGAAATGAGGATTTTGTAATTAAATTTGGTAAGGTTAAATGTAGTTTTCTGCTGATCAGGCTTTATGTGGTACCTATTGAGTGCGTCAAAATGAGTCTATATAAGGGAAAGGGTTAAACAAAGCGTATACATATGAGAGAGAGAGAGAGAGAGAGGACAATTCTATATAATAATGATTATTAAGTTGTTATTTATATTTAAAGATTTATAAAACTTACGAGTCTGATAATTTAGGCTCAAGCGTAAGAACACAGGGACTACTTTTCCTGGTGATGTGGTCGCGGTGTTGTGGGTGTGGAGTGGGCGGGCGGTTTTCGTCTGCTGCCTCTTCCGTGCCACTGTTGCTGCTACTTGCGCTGGCACTAATCACGTGAAATAATTCGAGATGACATTCATAAATACTAAGTTGCAAAAGATTATTTGTTCGAAGGTTATCATTCATTTAAATAATAAAAATACGTTAACAATATGTTTCATCCAGTATAAAAGGTTTGAGTATTTACTATTTTATTCAATTGTATGCCTTCCGATCAAAGAAGACAAAGATTTAATTGCAATTAAGGAGCAATTGGAACAAAGTGTATACCAAAAGTTTGTTGTTAAGCAGTCACCAACTGCTATAAAACACAACCAATGAACATTAAAACTTTTACGACGCCGTGGTCCAGATGTATAGCGGATCCGAAGGCTATGGGTTCAAACCCAGTTGGGGGCAAATTCTTTTTATGGCCTTCCAATGCGTACAGTACTGGTCCAACCCAGGAACCGTCAAAAGAGATTAATGTAAATTGGTAAGAACTTGTTTTCAAAGGGACGAAAAGTAAATAAGTTTAAACTATAAAAAAATTATGTTGAAGAAAGTCTTAAACCAACAACGAAAGTAACTTAACATATGATAAATAACGTATTGCTTGACATACACCTAAATTTAAGAAAAACAGCCGACACCCTGGGGGCCTCATTTTTTCAATAGACCAAGCCTCATTTTTCAAGAGATAATCTTATTAGCATATGGTAGCCATTTGTGCCAGCTGAAATTAAATTCTGACTATTGGTTATACAGAATAAAGAACAAATGGTGTACGAGTATATAAGCTCATCCACGGGTCCCCCTGTTGAAAGCGATCAACTTTATTTTAGCAACCACGATATAAAGACATGAGAAGACCATTTGTGCCTTGTGAATTAGATTCTGACAATTGGTTTCACAGAAGATTTTTGAAACACTCTATATAAAGTATATTATAAGGAAACAAGCCGACCCCTTAGGGGCCTAATTTTTCAAATGATCTACTTCATTTTGGCAATTATGAAAGAGGGTAATGATGTGGCAATTTGTGTAAAATTAAATTCCGACCATTGGTTTCAAAGGATAATATATATATTTTATTACTTTTTTTTTATTTATTAACATAATTTTAAAATAAAATTCTTCTGAGTTCTGCATGGGCTAGTTTATTTTATGAACTATTGTGGAGGGCCACACAAGGATCGTTCAAGCTAAGTTGCATCTCTTTCTACCCTGTGGTTTCAGAGGAGAAATCTTTTAAAGCAAATTGTTGACGGTCTACGGACGCAGGGTGATCACAATAACTCACTTTGAGCACGTTGTGCTCAGGAGAGCTAAAAATGGCACGAATGCATAAGTAGATAAGGAAATAACTGAATACATAAATTAATTTAAAAAAGCATATCAAAATAAATAAAATGAATAAAGAAACTTAAATTATGGCTAAATAAATAAATAAATGAAAAAAAAATGTTTAAAGAGAATGATGAGAACTAAATAATATCTCATAAACTATTGTATTATACTACCAGTATTGTTAGTAACATTATTTTTTCTAGTATCTACGGCCTACTTGAGTTATTAGATGGTTGTGACATGTTAAAACCTGTAATCGCAGTACCGTGCCACGTTAATGATTATAAAATATACATTCCCAGTACCATCTTAAGGCATAAGAAATAATATGTCTTTCATTAATGTTATCAAATCACCGATTTAAATCCTGCAAAATTCTGTATTTTTCGTGAATATAAATTTCGTTGAATAAGTATTGAAAACAATTTCGTGGGTAATTATATTACTGGACCCATATTGAGGATAAAAAAAAATCTATAATAAATGGTCGGATTTCGTGGGGGTTATTTTACGTGGTTAAGGCTAAAAAACGACGAATAGTTGTCCCGCGAAATATAATGACTGTACATTATTGTTATTATCGACTTTCTAACACTCATACATCAAAGAGGAAGTGACACGTATGATCCTCTTATGACAAGCAGATTAACGATTACCCGATGTATATTAAATGTTATCTAACACCTTTCATATACATGTATATGCATACCAAATTCAATAAATAGGGGACATACGTTCTGATAATGTGTCATTTGAAGAAATTAAACGTCGAAGAAAGCTGGACTCTATTTTTAAAGAAAAAATACTATAAACTATGTTATTACCTGGAGCGTTTCAGCGCCGTGCCTAATTAAAGTTACATGTATTTTCCAAATCTTGTTGCTAATTGCAATGTTTTAAATATAGAAACAAACGGGGGATATGTGACACATAAGAGAAGAAGACCCCTCAGTTATCTAACAGAACACTTCGTTATTCCCAATCAACATTTGAATTATCGCAAGTTTATTTATATATAAACAAAACACATTCAAAAATCTGCCGTTGAAGTAAGTGAAATGGGAGAAAATATGTTTGTCATATAATTGATATTGACACTGACTTGTCGAAATTAAGGGGTTTGATTTGATTAATGTATCAGTCTGTAGACGTGATATTGAGATAATTGGATATGGTATCTGCAGCTATACGGTAATACAATTAAGTTCCCGGTCTGAGAAATCGTCTCGCCAAGAAAGAAAGGGAAAATGATCAGTCAGACTGACAAAACGAAAAGGAAAGTGTTTCTGCGTACTAGATAACATTTGGCCAAATATCTACAGCATGATTTTAACAAGAAGTTTTCCTTGGAACATATGTGTCACCTGCTGAAAGACATGTGGCAGAAAAAAAAGTGCCAGACAAAGTTTGACAGACAGACGGACAGACAGACGACGGAGAAATGATCCCTATGTGTAATTCTATGTGATACTTCTTACAGCAACACACACACACACACACACAACAACAACAACAACAACTAAATATATAAGAAAAAAAAAACTATTTAGGTATAAATCATTTTTACTACATGTATGTACTTTTATATCAAAACTCCATAAAAATGCACCACAATGCTCATGTTGGATATATCTGACAGAACATCCTACATTGACCATGTCACTCTAGAATGAGACATAAATCAACCACGTAATCTACGTGCTGGAGTAAAATTTCGCACATAGTTCAACGGGAAATAAACATACGTTTGAAATTTTCCCAATCTCTGATTGG
This sequence comes from Solen grandis, assembly GCA_021229015.1. Classification (NCBI taxonomy): domain Eukaryota; kingdom Metazoa; phylum Mollusca; class Bivalvia; order Adapedonta; family Solenidae; genus Solen; species Solen grandis. The sequence goes on along the minus strand of CM037788.1, from coordinate 9,767,879 downwards.
TCAGTTTAAATCAGGGAATTATACCGGGCATTGCAGATCCTCTGGTGAAATGGCCTATTACCATATGAAACATGTGGAAGCAAAATTTATGTCAAGAAAATTCCACTAAAAATCTTACAGAGATAGACAACATGGTTTAATCACGGATATATCAGGGGAATGGCAAAGAGACAGTTAAATACCATATAAACAACATGTAGCACCATTTACTGAAATAACAACATTAATGGAATCTGATATCGAATTTTAATATAAGCTAAACAGAGAAGGGGAGAGGGTGTTACCTTGACACATGATGGCTATCTTTTGTAAGGACTATCTTCGGAAGGAAGAGAGTTTTTGGTTCAGGTTGTCTGACTTCTTGGTCAATGTTAAGGCCAGACATACTATCCCCTGTTGCACAAGTTTGGAAGCCTGAATTAGTCACAGTTTTACACGAATCATTCACCGCACTTGAATCGTGCCCCACGTCCATACCTTTTCTACTATTCGCATCGGAAGTGACGTCACCAATGTTTTCGATTTTTATCTCAGAGAAGACGTCACTGTTTTCGTCTGTATCAACCGCTGTGTAACCAATCTGACGTCTTTGTTTCAGTAAGTTTATGACAACACTTGCAATATTGCAACTTCCGTTGCCCGGGTCAGAGGGCGTTGCTTGATCGACGTGGACATTTCCTTCTTGAATTGTATTCAACTGGGAGCTGGGTACAGTCTGATCCCGTTCTATCGTATAAATGTTCATTTTGTCGTTTTCATTATTAGAGCCATTCTTCTCGCTTTTAACATGCTCGACACATTTCTCCAATTTCCCGCGGGAGGGATCTTTTCGTCTGTTTTTCAGGTTGAATACTTTTCGTAATTTCGGTGACATGTGGGGCAGTTTCTGAAGATACTTCACTTGCGGTAGATTTAACGACGGGCTGTTATTTACATGCTTGCTGCTCTTATTTGATGAGCGAGTGCTTCGATACGTATTTGGTTCGGGTGAACTCGGCACGCTCTTCGCCAATTTCCGATGCTGTTCAGTCTCTTTCAGACGACGTTGTCCGTACTCGCGTATTATTTGCTAAAACAGTATTAAAATGGAGAAAGATTTCGTATTTAGCACCATAGAGAATGGGCGCGTATATGTATGATAATACTCTACACATGCATAAGCAACAAGAGTATACCTGAATATTCATATATAAAGCTGACATGCAGTTAAATGAGGCATGCAGAAGTCAAAGGTAAACGTGTTTCCAAAGACTGACAATTCAAATGGTTGTTATCTCATTTTCTTTTGAATGAAAAGGTAATATTTATTTTTTGCTAGACTATATGATTTAGTCGCAAAAGGGAGACATGTATCAGAGAGCTAAAGCAATTCTTTCATGAAAATTTCATTTTGAATTTATAGCTACGTATAAGCTATTAATTGTTTTCAATTACATATATATTTTTTTCGCATATTTTATGCACAGTTGAGCTCATTAAAATTCTTAAGCATTTTTTTGTTGTTTACTTTTCTAATTGCCCCGCATTTCGCGCACAATGTGTTTCTTTTATTCCATGAGTCTTTGGAGATTGATTAATATTAGTTTTATTTTGTTAAATGTTTGTGTGTAAGAGAGAGAGAGAGAGAGAGAGAGATCTTTACAGTAGGATAATGTGCCTAAAAAGCATTTCACTGTCGTATGAAATATCCCTTGTCAAGGTAAAAATGTCTAGACAAATTGTAATGTAGTGCACATTCAACTTCCATTTCCAGCGTGTTACCACATAGAATTACTGCGCATATCTCCATAACAACGACGACATGTCGTTTCCCATCACCCATCTCCTACCACCAAAAATCTATTATTTTTTTAAACACCGGAATATTTTTTGTCTTTTTATGCTTTAAAATATAATATTTTTTGAAGATCCATTTTTTTTAATGAAAAAACAAAAAACAAAACGAAAAAAAAAAGAAAAAAAACAAGAAAAAAAAACAACAACAACAACAAAAAAACCCAACAAAAAACACGTAACTTATTGTGCTGTGCATTTTATTGTCCATGGTTGTTGCTAATGTATATGTGGATTTATCTGGTAGAGAGTATGGATTAAGTTAATCCTTCATCATTAAACTATAATCAAGACCCTTCAAATCATTTGATGGACCATGATCGCTACTTAAGGTAGATAGATGGATGACCTAAAAATAGTCAGTCTCAGCTACATATGCATGCTAATATGTGACTACACATAAAATATTACACAAAACGCTTGCAAATGAGTACATCAAAAGCATTATATATTCTAGCAAGCAGTGTGGAAAATGCATAAGAGACTATTAAGGCATTCCATCCGCTTTAAGATTTCAGGAAAAGTCCTTAAATTACCCAGTCTATTCGCTTTAAAAAGAGTTCAGAATTTGCCTGAACATATCAACTTTTTAGCGCAGTAAATCAACCGGAGTTTACCGAAAATTACCGAAATTACATTGGATGGAATACCTTAAACTGATGCGATACAGTCTACACATACATGTAGACAATGCATTAACCAAGCAGTGATTACCTGTCTTCACACACCGTCATGTCGGATTTTTCCGTATTGTCGCCGGTGTGATACGTATTCATAAACTCACTCATCGAGTCGTCGTCAACTTCGGATGTTTCCATAATCGTGCGTCTTTGCATGATTAAATCATGGAGCCTTTCACGCGCATATGACGTGATAATCTCCTAGCCAATCAAAACGAAGAAAAGAGATCTAGCACTATACGACATAGAAAATTGCTGTTCGTGAAATTTATCTTAGAAGGTGGGTTAAGAAGTTGTTTGAAGTACTCCTTTTTATATGCGTTTTTTTTTAACAGATACTTTTTTGACATCACTCTTTAATTCACTACATGTTTTTGTACATCCTGCTTACACAAAATTGATATTAAGCAGGGTTTGAAAATGAAAATAAAATGTAATTGCTTGTTATTGAAAATATATTTATATATTTATCAAAACAATAACCATCAATATAAAAAAAACAAGAGGGCAACATTATTGTCTCTATAACCGTGTTTTCGTTCATTCCTTTCCCTTTGTATTATATACAGAAAAAAATCGAGAGACATTCTTATCTTCTGTACCCATCTTAAAAGTTTTCAATATTTTAAAGAATGCAAAAATACCAAAAATAAATAAATAAATAAATAAATAAATAAATAAATAAATAAATAAATAAAATAAATAAACAAACAAATAAAAAATACATGCTGCAACCACTTGCATTACTATATAGTTTTACACCTATAACTGTCATATTTGTTAAACACAGGAAGCAAATAGCATAATTATATAAGATTATTTTTGTATATATAACGTTTGCATTCATGCTATGTGAAAGCGTTGCGGGACTAAGTGAGCAGATACAATCCATGCAACTAACACACACACCTTTTAAGTTCATTTTGTTGAAAGCATATACCGCCAAATTTACTTTATCGGAATATGAGCACGATTTAAAGCTTTTGTTATTTTATAAAATTTTATTTCTTTTTTTTTAGGTATCTCTGTAAAGGGAATGATATATAACGCTTAATTATACGTCTTTGGTAACAGACTATAAACTTGACAACCGACCCTATTGTTTTTGGCACTGAGAGATAAAAAAGCAAAAACATCATCGGAAAAAAAATATATCCCTGGAAACTTGAATGCAAATTAATCAAATGATAACAAGAGTGTTCCTTGGAACACATGTGTCACCTGCTGAAGCGTGACGGAAAAGTGATTTCTATGTGTCAGCTCTGCTTATTAATCATTTTTTTTAATCAAATAACATGGATAAAAGAGATACTTAAAAGAATAAATGTTGAACCTGTCCTCTTTTGACAATAACACCAGCAAACACATTTTTTAGCATAAAAGTACATGAAATCATTATTAAGTAATTAAACATATTTAAAGTCACTCTTTACCAATATTTCGGCAATTTTTGCCAAGAAATTGGTAAAGAGCAACCGCAACCGTAAATGCCTTTTGAATTATTTCCCTTTATAAAATCTACATAATCATTATTAGGAATACATGGAAGACCACATTTAGCAGCGCATGTGTACACACACAATTACATCTCATCACGAATATAGCAGTGCATGTGTACACACACAATTACATCTCATCACGAATATAGCAGTGCATGTGTACACACACAATTACATCTCATCACGAATATAGCAGCGCATGTGTACACACACAATTACATCTCATCACGAATATACAGCGCATCGCACACAATTACATCTCATCACGAATATAGCAGTGCATGTGTACACACACAATTACATCTCATCACGAATATAGCAGCGCATGTGTACACACACAATTACATCTCATCACGAATATATCTACGCATTCACAAGGCGAATGAAGTGCAACCATACATAATGGCAATGACAAAATTGATGCAAGCCTTTAAGAAGAGGCTGATATGCATATGATCAAATAAATAATACACAGTTTGGTTATAGATCTTATAAATACATTTGTCCAAGCGATTAAGTATAATTTGAACAATCAAATGAGTGCCTATTTACCATGAAAACATTTACATGGCAATTTATAACGTAACTAAAAACAAATGTTTGCGCTTTTATCTAGCCATGAGTAAAATTTAGATTTACATTTATAGTAGATCTTTAAGCATTTAACATGAATTGAATAATTTAGTACCTGTAGTAAGCTTTTAAAACACAGTCCAAATAGAATCCGATATTATTCTATTTTAAAGATTCTAAGACTCTAATGCATTTCAATTGAAAAACAGTCAACAGCTTTGAAAGTATGAGGGTTTTGGGTTCAAATCCTAGTAGACTTATTTTTTTCTATTTTTCTCTCTTACCACTATGACTGTTTCACTTAGATCAACGTTTGATTTTATGTACTGTCTAAACACCTTGTTAAAGGTTAAAATTGTCATATATTTCTTCAACAATAAAATGCTGCTAATGTTGAAGCAAATTTCGTAACTGCACTCACGATATTTAATTATTCAGTACGTTTATAAACCTTTGTACTTTTAGTACTTTTTGTTTTTCGGCGCCAAGGTGGGTATGCCAGTTAAAATAAAAAATAATAACTCAAATTACAGACGGTAAAAATCACTTAAACTTATCTATTTTTTGCCAAATATTTTATACTTTCGGTATATAGGTATAATTCTTAACATCATGCATCAGAGCCCCAGGTGCTTGATAATGTTGATTTAATGTAACGTCATAAACATTCTGATGTCATTGGAAACCATACCTCTGCATCTGGATGGTCCTTTAAAGCCGCGAGAACGTCTTCACGTGACAGCACGAACAACTCCGAGTAACCAACTGACCGGACATCGGCTGTCCGTCTGAAACACACGGACATACGAACAGGTGAAATGTACTACACAGTTAGGCTGCAATTTGCTTTTATTGCTCCAACCGTTTCTGGTTTTCATAGTTTACGTGGGGCAGGTGTGGTGAGGCACAGTTTTGTTATCCAGCCGGAAAAAAAATCAACAAAAAGATATGAAAGTAAGATAATGCAGGTTTACAAGGCTGTCTGATTGTCATGGTAACAGGACTAGTGAGGCAATGTGCCACATGTCTATACTGTGATATCGTATTGCAGTAGCACCTGGGTTTTTCATTGATTCTCATGATCGCGATCGACGATATAGATATATCAGAAGACACATATCGACGATATATCGACTAAAAATCGATACACTATTACTCATATTTTTGAAGAGGTTAATATTTAATTCATTTGTTACGTGAAAACAAATAGTTTAAATGAATGGATATTTTTTCAATGGTAGCATACTTTCATAGTGTACAAGAACACTGTCTATTTTAGTTAATATCTTCCCCGAGAGACGATGAGGTCATCCTGTTATTATCCCTATTTTTTCTTATTTTTTCCCCTATCTGACAAATATAGTTTTCACTACTTTTTCTGCCAAACATATAAAAATTTTAATGAGTGTATCGATGGTCGATCGAAAAAATATTGTTGAAATATATATTTTTTTCATGACGGCCCAATTGACACAGCCTGCTTAATGTTTACTAGAAACAGAGTATTAAAAACATTGCTTTATGTTTGCATGAGTTATAGACTTTATTTCATAATCGAAATCTTCTAATAAAAAAGAACATTTTGAGAAATATTTCTGAAAAAGAAAAGTTAAACACATATGTTGTTGTTAAATGCGATCAGACAATATAATAGAAATTTTAACTTGAACACACCTATTATTAAAAGTAAAATATCACACAACAAATAAATTCTAATATAAATGCTGTCGAAGGGATGAAGTTTGTTAATATTTTCTTAAGCAGTGCTTGAAATATGCTTAGTATTTACTGTAATATTATTAGTTTTCGCGCGACACTATTTTTTGTTGACAATGATTTCGAAGAATATCTTGTCCATACATATTTACTCAATAAAAAATCATTTATTCAAAGGATCACAATTGTTTTAGAATTTCAATCTATGAATAAATGTGCCATCGAAATTGGTTTAAGATAAAATTAAATGTCAGCAAAAAAAAATAATAAAAAAAATAAAAAAATAATGATAATAATAAATGAATATATAAATAATTAAAAAAATAAATAATGAGTTTTAATAATTTTTCTCATCTTACTGCAGATTAAATGGTACCACCAAAAGGCGGCTATGAATTATTCTCATCTTTTCTTTCTCTCTATATTTTCTTTAACGTTAGCAGTGAATTTCGTATGCAATCTTCAGATAACAGTAGCTCTAACAGTAGATCCAAGACACTACCTCTTTATTCTCCGAAAATGCATCGGAAATATTGAACAATTAAATACGTTTCTGGGAATTTGAAGGCAAATTATTTAAATGATAACAAGAGCACGTGTGTCACCTGCTGAAGTGTGACGGAAAAAGTGTGACGGACAGACGACGGAAAATCCCTATGTGTCACCTCTGCTTACAGCAGATAACACAAAAAAGTGTTTTTAATCAAATAACGTGGATAAAAGAGATACTTAAAAGATAAAATGTGGAAACTGTTCTCTTTTGACAATAATACCAGCAACACATTTTTTTAGCATAAAAGTACATGAAATTTTAGTAGCTCTAACAGTAGAACGAACACCCACCTGTTAATTCCACCGTCAAGGTTTAAGATTCCAATTTCCCCGAAGAAGTCGCCCGTACTCATCTGCGTCAGAACAGTGGCATTCTCTCTGAAAATACATCGTAAAAACATCTGGATATGCGAATATAGTAAAGTACAAAATGATTGAAGAAGACTTGTTCACACAAAAGTAGCTCCCAGCGTCAAAATTCGCGACTTAGTAAACACAAACTTCGCGCAGGCATGAGAGAGTTACATTACTAAAACATGCATCATCAGGTAACCAGGACTGCCTCTTTTACGTCACCTCATCGTTCAGCGATATACGAGTGTGACGGAAGAAGATGCGTGTTCGTTTCCGACAGTGATAAGAACATATGTGTACATATATTACAGTTCTTAAATGGAAACCATAGTTTATATCTCGCATGGTAATTTCATGGTCGTGTACGATCGGTTTTTAAAGTATCCATTATTTTAACCCCATAACTAAATCACGAAGTTTAACCTTAACCCTTTCCCTCATATATACTCATTTTGACTCCCTCAATAGGTACCACATAAAGCCTGATCTGCAGAAAACCACAGTTAAACCTTACCAAATTTAATTACAAAATCCTCATTTCCAGACCACTGAGGAGCAGCGAACAGCATAAAACCATGTATGGGTTGATAAGCCGATGCGTTCGAATCTTTTCTCGAGTTACTCGCAGGTGATCTTGTTTTATGCTGTTCGCATAGGTCTTTTCATTGTGTCCTCTATGAGGGAAAGGGTTAAATATGTCTTCATATTGAAATAGCGGAAAGTGAAGTGTTGGGGCGAGTTGCACACACACACGTAGTTCAATGTGTTTGGTAGTCTTGTTCTTGGTTGGGGTACCTTCACCTTACACTATGTTTTCTGTAATCTTGACCGGGAACCGGAACACATTGGAACTATTTGTGTGTGCAACTCGCCACTGGACAGCTTAATATTCAGAACACATTATGCCGCTTCTAACCCCCTGGTTACTATCAGTCTTTCACTCATGATCATAAAACGATGTGTTTTTGAAGCGTCACTTGTAAAAAAAAAAAATAAACGAAAAGAATTTTGAAGTTCCCACTGTTCATAAAATATACACTTCGCATACGGGTTTTATGTTGAAATATTTACGCGACGTCATGTTAGTGCAAAGTCTTGAAGTGTTCTTTCACCAGGACAAATGACTAAACACTGACAATCTTTCTTGTTATTTATAGACATTTTCTATGACTTTCTCACGATTTTGCTAGAAAGTATTTTGTGGAGAAATCAAGACAAGAGCAGACAACAAACCAATTCACATTACGATTTTCCTTTTATTCTTTTGCGATGTCACGCGGATATATAAAAAACATGGCTCTACCATTTACGTATTTTTTTTCCACAAATAGTATAACCTCTATGTAAAAATGAAAAGACATTCTAGCATCAAAAGCATTTAAAATGAGAAATGAACAGGATGGGCTCTCTAATTAACAATATGTCATGAACACTCTTCTGATATCTGCTTTGATATTTTCTTCTTGCCAATAAATTTCCATGTTTAGCAATTCTCCACTGACGTGTCCAATTTAGAATTAATATCGATTGCAGTAAGTTCCCTGTATAACAAGATACTCGCTATACGTCATACCTACCTTAACATATAATGAGCAAATACGAAAAACAAGGTGGTCAGCGAAAACATATACATGTGCATTTACAGTTAAACCTGCATTAGCGGCCACCTGCATTATTTAGTCACAATCTGTATTAAGCAACCAACTTCTTCCAATTGCCACCTATATTAAAACATCTACCTGCTTTAAGCGACCAACATGTTTTCAATGGTCAGTCTTATTATTCCCTGACTTGCAATGCATGTGGTGGACCTCTAAATAAAACCTGGACTAAGCGGATATTATTTCATATTTCTTAAGTTGGTCGCTTATAACAGGTTTGACTGTAATCATACGCAATGTCATGTTTCCAAACCCAATGAAATAAGACGGTAATTATTCAGGAAGTGAAAATATAGATGTTTGTTCATAAAAATGAAATTTCACGAGTGGTCATAAAAATATCTCATCTTCTAACCACTGATGAAAATTTACACGCCCGTGGAAATGATAACCATCTCATTATTTAATTCGATGTAGGTGGTAACTTGATGAAGAATGGAACCGGGCTCATTATAAAATAAACCCGAACCTTTCATTACAGCTATTAGCACCAGGCAATATACCACGGATGATGTCTTCTTTCATTGAACGTTGACATACTTTTTATAAGTGATAGACAAGTCTTTGGTTAAAACAACATTTATTATATCAAATACATAGCATTTACGTTGGAGCTAATGTAAACCTCCCGTGTTGATGCTAGTTACATTGCATTTTTTAAATTCATAACTGTAAGTAAATGGTTATAGTAAGTAAGTTATAAGGGTATCCCTGGTAATTTTACGATCATAATCAATCATGTGATTACAGGCGTTTGCAAAATTTGGAGAATGTAAAAAAATAATGTGTTAAGAGTTGCGTCAATTCCAGATTTAATGATGCTTTTAGCAAAAGATTACCGTTCGAAGTCTGGTAAGTAAAATCTGAAATTTGTGCGGCCCGGTGTAGTAATAATCCGGAACATTTCTAAAACTAGACATAAGTTAGATACAAGTGTCTTAAGTTGGAACTTGCCTTATGTGTACAGAAAGAGTTCAAGGTTCTGATGGTGGATGGGAAAAAAATATAAAGCAAAGATGTACCACATGGTAATTCTTTAAGTAGAGTTTAGTGTAAATCCGTTCAGTGTAAATCCGTCGTTTTCTCTGGTGAAATGGGTCGGAGATAGGAAAGAGTTAAAAGATGAAGTATTCTATTTAAATAAAACTAATTTATGTAGATTTCGTATGTGTCATGTGCAACTTTCCAGTAACTTGACCAGTTTTATCGGCAAGAGTGATCTCCCTTGTAAACGCCTTATTGAATACCCGATAGCGTTTATCGATTGCCTGTTCTACTATAGATTTGCATAGCAGGCGTTTGATTTTACATTAAAAACACGACTTTAACATTAAATGACTAAATTTTATAATTTCGTAATCTTCATTCTCTGTCTTTACTTCAATATATTTTTTATTAATGTGATGCGTATACATCCTGCTTCCATTTTTGTTTGAAGATGATGACTATTGTTCCTATATATTTCTATATGGAAAATGTCAAAATATGCATGATGCGGGTTTTTGCCAGGCTAAAAAGATCATTTTTACTAAAATGACATTTTTTATAACATCGTGAAGTATTCTGTAGTGTCTAAACATTACTATAATATATTTTTTAAGAGAATTGGATGTTAATTGCTTCCATTTTAATTTGAAATTGAAGATTTTGCGATTGAGCTGTAATTGAACTTATACGCTTCCGTGTACTGCCCAATAAATTAATATTTAGTGAAATGGGGATTACAAATAAAAGTAAAAACTTGATAAAAAAAGAGTAAGAAGGGTAAGCTGTTGACCGGTGCCTTATCTGCAGTTTTACACGTGACTGATCCCTTCCGGTCTCTGTTGTTCAGCCACGTGCCATCACGACGGCAGGGGGCAGTGTGTCACGTCCGGCGCACTTTGAAATACTGGGGTACTGTATCATTGTTAGGATAGTTTTCTAACCTTCAGCAGGGTCTCTTCATACTATATATGTATACCCTGCCTTCATTATGACCGCAAGTCTGCCCGAAGTATTTAAGTCTCAATTTTACACCAAACATTTCCATTCTGTTACCACATGGCCTGGACATGGAAACTAGCATCTTTTTAAGCACCCCTAATAGTCAATGGATACCTGAACCCACCAGTGTGTGACATTCGTCTCCAGTACTCAACACAGTCATTAGAGACTGCATTTCAAAAGAGACTTGGCTCTAGAAATACAAACTTGGTCATATACTTTGAATTGGATGTTATCCGCCATTTATTTATCTACTGTACAGGTCATAATATCATTGTATTAACAAATCATTTTTTGCATGTCTTATCTATCGAAACTAATCTGGTATTACCAATTATATCTCAAATCCAACGCATTTTTTTTAACTTTGGTTATACTTATGAAACATAAAAATAAACATCGCCGAGGGAAAAAAAGAAATATACAGCGTCTAAATATGGCCCCGAAATGGTGTCCGATGCAGAAATGTATGCTACCATAGAAAAAAAATTACAAGTTACCCTGTTCAAGGATGACACCCCCATAATAAAAGACGGAAAATAGGTCAAACATAAGCCGTATTTCAAATAAAAGATCGGGGTCTCCGTGGCCGAGAGGGTAAAGTCGCTGACTTTAAAATCACTCAGCCCCTCACCGCGTGGGTTCGAATCCTGGCAGTGTCATTCGGATTTTCATGTGAGGAAGCCTTCCAGCTGGCTTGCGGTAGGTCGGTGGTTCTACCCGGATGCCTCCGTGCATTCGGGATCTTCCTCCACCTGTAATTAGCTGGACGTCGCTATATGACTGAAATACTGTCGAATCGACGGTAAACTCAAATAGTCAAGTCAAGTCAAATAAAAGATCATACAATAAAAAATGACACACTAGGTTAATTAATTCCAAATATTATTCTTTTAGACGCTTACTTTCTTCTACAGGTGGCTTTACCAAGTGACAGAGACCGTAAAACGAACCAGAACTGCCATTGTCATGGCGCATATAACCCCCGCATCCCGCTTTGCCACAGGGATTTTAAAATGGGGGTTACAGTTCTTGGGCACTGTACTTTCCTTCAATGAGATCTATCCACATATGAAGTTTCACCTTGATACCTTTTATACTTTTTGAGTTATGGTCTGGACAAAAATTAGTATGAAAAAATTCAAATGGCAATAACTTCAAAAGTATGCAGCAGAGAGTTATGGTTCTTAGTCACTGCACTCCCCATCAATGAGACCTATCCACACATGAAATTTCATCTTGATACCTTTTATTATACTCTTTGAGTTATGGTCCGGACAAAAAACCCGACAGACAGCCGTACAGACGGACGGACGGACAGACAAGCTGAATCTAATATACCCCCTTACAACTTTGTTGTGCGGGGGGGGGGGGGGGGGCAATAATTATTCAAATTATTTAAATTTAACACGTGACATGTCTCTTGATACTTATATTTAGGTGGGGACAACTCTGAAGGACATTTAAAGAGATTGGTTTTTGAATAAATAAATAAATAAATAAATAAATAAATAAATAATGTTGTACTTTTTGCATTTAAAAGAGGTTTCGTTGCATCAGTTTCAGCTGTTGACTACTAGGATCTTGAGTTACTGTATTTTTTCATTAATCCGCTTCATCGAAACGGGCCTTTTTGGCTGTGAACCATTTCGACTCGACTGGTTTAATTATAACAACACGACTAAGAAAATAACTTTATCAATGGTTTGGTCATAAAGACTGCCCAAATCGAAATGGGAACATTCCTGACGTAGAGTTTCATAAACATGGCGAGTGAAGATGCTTTTTTAGGTTTCATGAATAATAATAATAATAATAATAATAACAATAAAAAGTATTGAACAGTGAAAATAAATATCTTTAAAAAAAAAAGGCTCCAGCAACTCCACAATTCGGAAATAAATTTGTTTTTTGTTTGAATAAAAGATGAAAGAAAAGTCGGCGGTTGTTCCGTGAAATGCGTGGGTTTGGTGATATATTGGGTTCGGCTAAACTAATTACAAAGGGAATCTAACTTTTAAGAAAATCTTTGGACAGACGTATAAAGAATTGAAGTCGCCTGGTACAATATCATTCTTCAATATACCGGTATTTACTGCCAAATCAGTCGATTCGACAATGTTGTTATAAAAAAACAAACAAACAAGCTAGTATTGTATATTGTAGAGTAACTTGCTATTAAAATTTGGACTTAGCCAAGTTTCAGATAACGATAACTGTCAGATGTTCAGCTTAAATAAAATCAGTTTCTATCAAATTGGTTTTGGACATTCTAATGGAATTGTAACGTTCAAGTAATTTATGGTACATGTATATGATAACAGGGAATTAAAAAGCAATAATTAAACGCTCTCCACTTTCGCTTTTACGGCTTATTAAACTTTTAGCCCTCATCCCATCCATAAAAAAGAATACCCACAACCCCCACCCCAACAAAACAACAACAACACACACACATGTGAACACATAGAGAAAACATATATTTCTGTACGTAAGTTTACAATAAATGCCATTTTGTTAATACTTAATTTATACCTTTTATATCATAAATACTAGAGCGTTTATTAATAAATTGTCTCTATTTTTTTTTCACTCATACTCGTATAACTCGGTCGCAACCTTCTGAAAGTGCATAAACATGGACCATGGGTGAACACCTTTAGGGGTATGAGCCTGTATAATGTGACCGGGATACCGAAAAAAAAACCTCTGAAGAAAGACAACACTGTTGCTCTTGGTAATGATAAAACCTGGTGTTTAATTGCCCCAGAGACCGCCCCCTCCCCCCGATTATTGTGTGGTTAGAATGTCTGCATCGGGAGCGGAGGGCCATGGGTTCGATCCCCGACCGCGAAATACCGATACAAAAATAGTAATGTTATAGCTCCCTACTTAGCGCTCACCATTAGGACTGGTTGGCCAAGTGTCATGATAATGTGAGTGGGTGTGGTATCATGCCATATGTCTACGGTGTGATACTGCAGTATGGCAGCACTATATCTGTCACACGCAGACATAGTCGCCAAATTACTGAAATACTGTCCGTGGGACGTTAAACCCAATAAACAAATCAAATAAACTAACTTACCCTAGAATCTCCACAACGCCATCAGCGATAATGAACATTTCTCTGGCTACTTCACCACGCCGACAGATAAGGTCACCCGGCGTAAAGATGTAGGCCCGCATCTTGAGCATAAGGTCATGCAAGAACTCTGGACGGCATTTTTGGAATATCGTAACCTGAGGAAAAAAGAATAATTGAAGTTAACCGAATGGCTTTTTTGGCATACCCGTCATTCCTGAATACAAGGAAATGGTTAAAGGCCTATTATTCCCCCAAAAGCTGTGTACATATTCTTCGGACAGAAAAGCAAAGTCTGTGCTACAGGTTTGTTACTAGATGCAATATATCAATACATAATCGTTGACGACAACGTTACTACAATGCATAAATAAGAAAAATATTTTTTTTTACTTAAGATCATTCAAATATTTACAAGATAACTAATTTGCATACTCCGCATATCCTCGTCAATTTTATGACGTTTTCCATAGACCCTCCGTATGTCTCCGTTAACGAATTACGAGTGCATAAATTGATGACATTGCAGATAAGCAAACTGTGATTCGACGACGGTTTATTTCCGATGAAAGACTGTCTTCGGGAATACTCGACAATTCAAAATGTAAACAATGAGAATATTTTGACATCGAATTGTGTAATTGATCAATATTTTCAATGTGTGTGTGTTTTTTTATTGCAGATATTTACACATTATGTACCTTTTTTGTTAGTCTACAATGTATCAATGTCATTTTATATTATCTTTTTCATGAAAATTGAATTATTATGAAATATAATGGGCCTTTAAAATTTATTCTGCAGGGAACGTTCGGAATAGGACAACGCTGTTAACAAGACTGGTGTTTACTATGAGACATATGTAATTTGAAGACCGTATCCTGAAAGGAACAAGTCTTTGATTTACCTGATGCCTCTGTTTTCCTTAATCGTTACCTTAATAATAACGACAAATCGGAATTATACCGGAAAATGCTCTTTGAAAAAAAAAAAAAAAACGTACTTAAGTGAGAGCAAACATTTGGAATTTACTTGACGACGCTTTTGAAAATTCTTTACGCAGTAATAGCAAATATTTGAGTTTCACGGGAATGCCCTTGTTGAAGATGACCAAGACATTTCGCGTTAAGACAACTTGACGGAGTGAGAATGCCCCTTGAGAAAATCTTTCCTTTCTGCGTTCTGCGTTTCCTTTTTTATGTGACGAATTGAAGATACATGCATACAGAAACACATTTTAAGAGGTTGTCTAAACTTTTATTTATGTAACTACCTAGTATTATCCGTTTTAACCTTCGATCGAAACTACTTTAAAACTAAAACGTACGTTTAAGCGTTAATCGAATCTGGGTACACAATCTCCCAGACGGTCGTAACTAATTTTGCAAAGGCAATGCAGATATGTTTGTGGTCTAATGCATTATTAAACTCTGCACTTGTTTAAAATATTTTGAGGAAACCATTTAAAGCGGTTAATGTTCTATATCACTGTGCCGAGGCTATCGATACGACAGCCGTGCGGATTACTGTCATTAATCGCACAATCGTCTAGCCAATAGTCGTGCCAGTAGTGTTGCTTTTTATGCACGACCAAAGGTTCCCGGTACGTTGCTTTGATAGAAAAAAAGCAAATTTTACTAAAGTGATGTAAAACATTTACTAAATCATCATAAAATTCCATTTACAAAAACTTATATTATAAAATTACTAACGTTATACGCTATATAAAAAGAACGGAATTACACTGGAAATATTAAACTAAATGATTTCAGTTCCTGCAACTCCTTTAAATACCAGTTGATTTTAATTCACTTAGTTTTAATTGCATTTAATGAATAAATGAAGACACTAAGGTATAAAAGAAAAATCAAGCATTGTCAAGAAATCAATTTGAAACAATTCACTAATTCAAAAACCTGTTTGTTAAAAAAATCTGACCGATGGATTATTGCAGATTTTCCCCATGAACAAGTATTTAGGGAAATAATTCAAAAAACCATAAAATTACTCTTAACCAATATTTCGACAAAACTTGCAATCGTTATGGAAATAAACTTGAAATGTTTAAAGCCAATATTATGTAAACGTGTGTACAGCCGCTATGTTATTGTTATCATTGTAGGTTTAAAAATCATGTTTTTTTTCCTTAACAAAGTGTTGCCGAAATATTGGTAGAGAGTGACTTAAATTGTTTAAGGAGTCAATGTAGCTGCTAGAGAATAAACATACTGTAGGCATATGACGGACATTAAACGATCCTAAGAGCTCACACTGACCATTCAAGGTCAAGTGAGGTCAAAACTTAATCGAATATTAAACAATACCTTCTTTAATGTACCCAGGTTTACATGTAGGGCCAGCTCAGTTTTGAGTTTATCCGGGAGAAGTCCAAGCGAGTTTATATCATTGCAGTTTAAACGTCCCCTGAAATTGTCAAGACATACATTCTCAGTAAAATCTGATGCTGAAAATAGGAAGTACTATTACAAATGATGGATTCAACACTGACTTTTGTAAAGGAGATACCGGAAAATCCATACATTGATGTTCATATCATTTTTTTTTAAAATTTAGATAGATTCGATTTCAACCAAAAAGCATGTTTTTTTTAAATATATTGATAGATTAAATGATTTTTTTGAGTTAACCGTCGCTGCGACAGTATTTCAGTCATATAGCGACGTCCAGCTAATTACAGATATTTGAACCTTTAACATTATTTTAGATTAAGTATTAGCTCTAAGGTAATAAATAATATGATCGGAATTCTAATAATTGTTCGTTTTTCTACAACATCGTCCGAAGTAAACGCCCGATCAGTAAATGAAGTCAATCGAGGGTTACCGACGATGGTATAGAGTAGAACTATGGCCAAAAATAAAGAATGCTTAGGTGCATTCATATAAATTGGATATCAAAGAGGAAGTACAGACGCACTCGAACGCGCGCACGAAAATGTCGTACCTGGTCCAGACATAATCGTACCACCTTTGAACTCGTTTCTGTAAATCTGTCGGGACATTGTGCATCTGCATGTAAAACTTGGCACCGTCCTGAAAATAGAGAGTATGAGTTGATGAAATAAGGAAGTTAGAATAAACTATTACAGTCTATAGTAGTATACATAATACACCACCACCTCCAACAACAACAACAACACATTATTTTTTCCTCAGATAAATATTATAACCCCAAAAACTCAAACCCCCGGTAATTGATGTGAAATGAATAAAGTTCAAACTCTTTTAAAAGTCTTGGTATTTCTACTTAAAAATAGCTACTACAAAAAAAGCCCCCCCCCCACCTCAACAACAACAACAAAAACAACAGCAACACAACAATATCCATCTTTGTTACAACAGAATCACATTACATTAGATATAAACTGCTCAAAATTTAAAAATGAACCATGAACTATCGGTTTAATCGTATATACAACAACGTAGATTAAATATCAAATTGAGGAGAATAATAGTAAAACTAGAAATGTGTCCATAGGACACAGATGCCCCCACAACCGCATTTTTGTTGGATGATAGCATGTCAAGAACCTTCGTCCAGTCTGACAAGGATTTCATACTAAAGGTTACAGTGACCATGGCCTTTGACATAGTGACCTCAAAATCAATAGGCGTCATCTACTGGTCATGGCCAATGTCCCTTCCAGGTTTCACAAAAACCAAGCCCTGCGGTTCTCCAGTTAATGATCGGATAAGTTTTGGTCGTACGTACAGACGCACGGATGGACGGACGTACGTACGGGCAGCAGCAATGCAATATGCCATCCACTTTTCAAGTGGGAGCATAAAAACAACAGAAACTTATTATCTGATACAGACCGTTCCGCTGAATTTAATATTCGCTGTCTTAAAAACACAGCACGTATCTATTTTACTACAAATAACTTAGAACACACAACGTCATTGCAAAACCTGCACAAAGACTCGTCTAGCAGTTAAAGTCTCAAAAACACAGAATTCTAGGTGACAGCTTGGGTTAATATTTCAGCGTTTATGGCACTCTAATCTTGTCTAGCCTTGAATCATCGTGAAATATAAGCTTATCACAGACTGGCGATGACGTGTAGTATCAGTCTATACCATCTAGTGACAGACACCTCGCTATCCATATAACAATGCATTATCTGAGTGCAGACCTTGGCGTATTAGATCATCTCCCAATCTGAGACCATTTGTCTATCATTTATAAGCGATGACAGCCAGTACGATAACCAGATGTTGATCTATTATGTTTTTTTCCTGAAGACAGAATTGCATAACTTTGTCTTTTGATGAAAAATTGTCCTTTTGCGGACGGGAAAGGCTATGCAATACAGATACAAATTCTAATCTACTGACTGCGTGGACATTAATACGTGAATAATTCTATATTTGGATGCAATATTTACATATCCAGTCGTAATATAGAAAAAAACCCATAGCATATTCTTCGTCCGAGACTCCTAAAATAACAAATTTTAATACAAATATGGCAAATAACCAAATTTTCTTGCCATAATGACTTAAAGTACTGCAAGTGTTGGTTAACATGTATTGGGAAACTTATACTTCTTCTTTTTGCGCATTTGAAGGCCATGAAACCCCCTCTTCCAAACGGGGTTCGAGCCTGCACAACCGCACAGCCTTACCACCGATACCACAACCAATCATTTTTAATTATATTAATTATTTGGACATACAATTTCTTCGTCAAAATATATACACAAACAATATATAAATGAAAATAACTTCAGTAAATACAAGGACTGTCCCAGTAAATCGTAGAATGCATTTTTTGAAACATTTCGGTAATGTTAATCAATATGTATCGTATACATTTAAATGAATAAATATATTGAATAATATATAATATATTGAATAATATATTGAATAATATGTAATATATTGAATAATATATTGAATAAAATATAATATATTGCATAATATATTGAATAAAATATAATATATTGAATTATATATAACATATTGAATAATATATAATACATTGCATAATATATTAGATAATATAATATATTGCATAATATATTGAATAAAATATAATATATTGCATTGTCAGTTTAATCTGAGACTTTGTTTTCAGGCTATCCGCCTGCGATGATATTTTGTTCGATATGAAGTAGATATTATTCGCTATTGAGTGTGACATTAGGAGTAATGTCACGTGTGTTTTATATTGTTTTAATTTGAATATTAATTAAGTGCTTAATTACCTAAATTGTACTCATTAAATTTTCTAGTCATATCCAAGAAGGTCATTTAAGTACGAGTATGAGCAAGATGAGGTGACAAGTGTCATGTAGGAAGCGAGTGCCACTGACAATAAAGCTGTCAAGAAAGGGTCATCTCTGGACAACTTCCTACCTTGAGTAATTAGGCTATCAATTAAGATCTAGCCTTTCACTTTAAAACACAAGTCAGTCACAGAATAACCAGGGAGCGGACTGACCAGAGAGTGGACCGAGCAGAGTGAACTAGTTGAGTTTAGTTTAAACTTATTTTTTTTACGTCGATTGGGAAACAAGTTCTTACAACTTATACTAATCCCTCTCGACGGTTCCTGGGTTGGACCAGTACTTTGGGCCTGGGAAGGTCATGAATAATTCTTGCCTCCAACGAGGTTCGAACCAACAACCTTCGGATCCGTAATCGGATATGTTACCTGGACATATCTGTCCCACTGGACCACGGCGCCCTGAGCAAAGTGAACTGAGCAGAGAGCGAGCGATGTAGAACGACAAAGTTTAAGAAGTTAAGTCAAAGTCAGTTCATGTTTAAGCTGAGCAGACTAGTCTGTGGTCTTGTTTTAGAACAGGCAGTATGGCCTGGATATTAGAAGATGTTATTGTGTAGAGACTTTGTAAACGAACATATACGACCCAAAGGTACCCGGTACGTTGCTGCCCATTAAAAAAATCAATGACCTTATATATAATAAGCTTGTTATATATTTAAGGTCATTGATTTTTTTTTAATTTGCAGCAACGTACCGGGTACCTATACGATTACGTGCCAGAGTGACGGAAATAAAGTTGTTATATAACAAAATGACTTGTGTCCACGTTACACCAAATTGAGTAAGACAACATCAAACCTCGAAAATTATGTCAAACATCCTATTATTTATCACTATCAAAATACTGGTTTCTATATATCATTATTTGTCTAATGTGACCTTAAAACCTCAAAATGTATGATGCAATTTGTTTCCATACGAAATTTGCTTGCATCCCCATCAAAAGTCCGTGAATTGCATGAGCATGATGATAGCTGCTTTTAACAAGATTTCATTTTGAAAACTTAAGGAAATTGTTAAAATGTATTCCATAAAATCATGCTAAAAATCAAATTTTGAGGGCCATAAAGCTTGCCTTTAAACAAAGCCACGTAATTTGAACATGTATACACCGACATCTGATCTGCAGCAAGCATACGGAATACGGCGATTCAGCTATTTTCTCATTCTTTCCAGGGGATATATTCCATTAAAATACATCCTGATTACCCGTCGAAACATATTATTTACATAATTGAACAACTGAGCGAAAATGAAGAATTTATTGCATCTATTCGACCGTATTAATTACAACGAACGAAAGTTAAAGGTGGGATGGCAGATTAGATTCAGGACTAGGAGAATATTTCTAGGAGAATAATTTCATGCTTTAAGTCATTTAATACAGTACAATTCTGATGATAAATCTATTTTTGTCAGGAACACCAAAAATGAAGTAAATACGGAATACATTATAGAACTACGTATCGCGAAATTCTGGCCATTATCCAAATTATAGACGTATTGAAAAACACCTTCTAATTTGAATATCAAATAATTGAATAAATTTTGTTGTTGTTTTGAAGTTTACAGTCGCTGTGATCACATTTCAGTCGTACACATCCAGACGTTCAACTGATTAAACTAGGTTAAGACGCCAGGGTAGAACCTCCGACCCCACCACTTGCCAACTGGAGAACTATCTGACCTGAAAAATCAAACTTACAAGGCCATGACTCTTACTCACAACCACGAGGGACACAATGATAGCAAGCCAGCGTGTTGCAATTAATTGGATGGCATATAATTTCCATTGCTATTCGTCCTGACTGACTATCTGGCAAAACGCCTGTTGCTCATTTCTCCTACCCCACTTTCCATAATTTGTCTTGCGGTGTATCAATAACCCATAAAACATTCACCTCTGAGTCATAAATTAAATTCCGTGGAACTCTGCTTGCATGCAAAACCGTCTGGCCCCGACCAAGAGTGACTAGAGGCCAAGTTTATCACATGGCTTGAATCATTTTCTGTCACGAGTCAGAAACGTAAACGCTGTATATCTGTTTCCGGACTGTCTGAAATTATTCAGTATACTGTATTATATAGCAAAATACAACTTAACTTATTCTGTGGATTCCGTAATGTATTTTGAAATATTATGTCTACTATCAGTTACTGAATAATTTGTTTATTTGGGCGTATCGTTCCACAGACACAGACCGTGTTTCAGTCATTTGGGGACCCAGTCTGCACAAGACTGATACGGTGCTGGCTCACGTAAACATGCGGCACGGTATCACTTACTGCCAAATTATCCTGACATGGTGTTAACTAGTCCCTGAGACATCTTTATTTACTGAACGCCAAGAAAAGGAAAACACCAGTACTATTTTATCGACTTTAGTATGTTACGACGGGGAATTGAATCCACAAACTTCCGGCTACGGGATGGACGATTTTCTAACCACTCGCCGGTCGGGAATATTACCGTAACAAACCCACCAATGCTTCATGGACAAATTCATATAAGTACGCTCATATGTCGATTTATTGTCAACTATCACCTCCGAATAAGAGCTGTGGATGTCGTGAATTAAGCCTCATATCATGAGAAACCAGAGGATTTCAGACAGACATTAGATGACATATGTGATGGTAAGCTATGGCTCCCTCGATTGTCGTTCATAATTCAGACCTCAGGATATTATGAACGAGTCTTATGTTTATATTGATAACAGTGTGACAGTATACCTTTTATTTAGTATTCGGCATATTAAAAGCCACAATTTTCGTTTTGTCATATTAAATGGTTCTTTCACATGGCGATATGTTTGGTCTATCAAATGACGCAGCCTTAAGTCTTTCATGGTATGTCACCTTATATAAACGTTGGTCTTTCGCCCACCATATTTGGTCTATCACATTGAACAGTCTTTAGCTATTCAGACTTGTAGTGTTCTTATTACGTGATCGGTCATAGCTCTAGCGATAACTTTTTATACACGCTCATGCAAAGGTCTTGATGTCTGCAGATTCGCGCCAAAAATCACATAATAACAACTCAAAGCTTTTCTCCAAAATTATCATCCTTTGAAATAATTGCATAAACATTGCAATATATAACGCAATTATTACGTAATAAGATTAAACAAGTAACTGGTGTGGCACGCAACACATGGGTCCCCTACCGGTGAGTTGCGTAATTTTTCCGTTACCATAGTAACCAGAATTTTGGTCCGAGGGAAAAAAACAACAAAAAGCAAAGTGACGTGCAAAATCGCCATACTGCCATCTAATTATATACCAAGTTTCATAATATTATTTTAAACGGTTTTTAAGTTGTCGTGGGATCCAGATTTCCGAACATCCGGACAGACGGACGGACAGAGGGACAGACGGACAGACAGACGGAGGGCAAACATATAGTCTCCTCCGGTCTAAACACGGTAGGGGACTAAAAAGGTATATGGCTGTAACCCATGCTTTATTTGTCTATATATTATAAATGATAAATAATAAGTTTAGAATAGTGATATGTTTGCCTGTGATACCGCGCTTTTATGTGTACATATGTACGGTAGTTGTTTCTTGTCCAGTAGCTGTGTGACGTCATTGTGTATAGTCTAAAAATTGCCCAGTGTCATGTTTGAGTCAGTGAATATTGATAAATGGTCACTCTTAACCCTTCAACTGAAAACTCTTTCTTTCCCTCGTTAGTCTTGGATCGAGAAGGACAGTCGCGAGACTGCTTCCATAACGTTTCTTTCTATATATATTGTTACTTTATATATATTGATGTTAAAGAGTAAATCTTCAGACACGATCTGGTAAGAATCATTTTATTTATAGATCTATGTAGATCTACACTATTTATTTTAATTTTTTATTGTGAAATGATATTAATATCGCGATTGTGTGATTATGAAATAATCCGATTGTCGTATTGTATTTTTATCATGATGTCTTATTTTGCTTTCATTTCTATGTTACAGGCTTCTTTTTCGTTTTCTTCTGTACTGTTCGTACATCGTCTGAATCTATGCATATTAAAGTATTCATATCATCGACACCCAATGTGCTTCTCTGACAAACTCGGGTTATATGGTTCAAGAAAAATACACCTCAGCAGCACTCACGTTGCATCCTTCGAGTCTAACCCGTTGTTAACTACTGCGGCATGTATTTAAATATAAGACGTAAAGACCAAAACGGAATGAAGCCAGACAATTGTACCTTTATACAAAAAAAAAGCTCATATTGAAACATGACGCCATTGAAGAAAACAATATTTGCAGAGGCTTTGGAAGAGCATATTACAACATCCCTTCATTTGCTTGTCAGCGAAAATGTCAACATAGATAATGTCTGCCATTACTTGAATAATTACAGACACGAAAGTTTCGTCTGCAACGAGTAGTTCTAAATCAAGTTTTTGCGGGGGACAATATCAGGTTTTCCTAAGAAATAAATATTGAGCATGTCTGACTTTTTTTCACTCTTAGACAAATGCAGCATTGACTAATCCGTGTTTGACCCTGGAAATGTAAGAACAAACACTCCCTGAGCTGATGGATTAGAAATTAACCATCGCTTATTTATACAATTACTGTTTACATGTTTGGTAGTTGGCTATTGTGATGTTTTTAAAATAAGGAAGCGATTTCTGTTCAATAAAAAAGGGGGACGAGAAGGGCGTTTAGATTACAAACCTAAGGGTAATTTTCTTTAAACAGCATGCTTTGATTGGCAGAACAATTTGATTAATTTAGGATTTAACTCAGCAAAGAAAACATGTGTGTCAAATATTTTCAAAATTTAGCTTAGATGTTCAAATGCAAATAAATTATTTGTAGTTTAAAGTTAGACAAGCAAATCTGAGAGCTGTTCCTTTCATCAAATTACACCAATATGATAAATGCACGAAGCCAGTGCACCAGATTTCGTTCTTAATTACACGATTTGAAAAGTTATTAAATATAAATAAATCCCCTTTACCCAACAGGACAATATAATCGATCACGTATCAATAAAAGAAGTACCAGTCTTCCACGAAGCATATTAAACTTATTTATTGACATAAAGAAAAGAATAATGAATTAAATATATTATTTGTAGTGATAAAAAGTTTTTTTTACGTCAGGTGGATTCAAACAAAATGCGCTTATTTACATATTGCTGTTCTAATCTTATCACCAAAAATGGAGTTCATTTCTTATTAGATAATCAACGCATGCAGGGCATGAAAAATGCCATGTTCTGCCGAAAAAAAAATGTTGATGCATGTCACTTGAATTCATAATAATTATTAGACCAGAGCTCAAAAACATATATCTTCAAACGTATATACGCACAAATTAAATATTTAAATACACACTGTTTTTGATTTGGGACCATTATTCACATTGGCCCGTTTGAAATGTACTAATTAGAACCAGTGACGCATATACACGTGGCCTTGAAGATATCTTACAGAAATGAACCCTATATTATCTCTATATTGATTATTAAAACGGTCTATCCTTGGTTAAGAAATAACTTTGAAAACATGTCAGGTTCAACTTGAATAATTCGCGGTGCTTATCGGTGCAGTCATTCTTTCCTGACAAAATAATAACAAGATTATCTTTGATAAAGTGCACATATTTCGACAACAGATTCATCATTTACAGCCACACTTTTCTAAACTCTTGAATAGATCGAAAAGCTCTCTCTTCCCTGATTTTATATGTGCAATTTAAAAGTCTGAATCATGAAGATACACAGAGTTAACTGGTACTTGTCTACAATTTATCGACACTGTCTACCAGCTTTTCCATTAATGCAGAATTTCGTTAAATCCAGAAAGTCATTACAAATGACAAAAGGAAAACTATAAAATCCTTTCCTCAAACTATTTAGCTGAAGGTCTGGAATGAAACAATATTCATAGGGCTTAATCACAATATAACATTAATGATGGCATGAATTCATAATTAATTTATTTTTACGTCGATTTAGAAACAAATTCATATAATATACAGTCCTATTGACGTTTTTTCAGCGTATCTGTCTAACCTCACTATTGTCATTTTTATGGATGATGACGCAGTATAAGAACAGTAGAAAATACTTGTACTTAGGGAAAAGGGTTAGCACACTTGTTTGTTGAGCTCTTAACTACCTTAAAATATGCGCCGTATTCACGAAATAGAATAAATATTCGGTCTGAGATGCATTCCTTTGTTAAATGTTATATGTTTTATCATAACATTCCTGTTAGATGCAAATGAGACCGGTTCAAGCCGACCGTTATGAACATTTGCAGTATATTATTGTCCGTTTCACCCTCTCCGTGAAGTGCGTTTCAATGCAATAATATTTACTCCGCCGATTGCGATGGAGGGGGACGCTTTACATTATGTATAACTATTCTACAATCTCCATTACTTTAAGGTAAAGTCCCTGTAATGATTCCGCTGCATTTCGGATCTCATGGCTTTTCACGAAGATAACCAAGGTTTCCTAAGTTTCCTTAGGGTACCTTGGTTATCTTGGTAGAGGTTAAGTGGTCCAAGACGTAGAGAAATCATTACAGGGACATTACCTTAATCCCCATCATCGCCGGATATCTTTTTTAAAAGATACTTCTTGTCTGTTTATTTCATCAGTACATAGTGCAAAGAGAGAAGTCAGAAAATGCTAAATATTTTTATTTCATAAATCAACCAGTCATTCCACATTATTACAATTCAAATCATGATCGTGGTGATATTGTTATTCTCAAAATAACCACGCCTTTTTTTGACAAACTTCTTGGTGGACAATGGTAATGACTGGCAAAGCTTTATTTTTTCCTATGTTTAATTTCAACTATATGGATAACAATAAAGAAATAAGTCTTAAAGAAGGGCAGCGTAGACAAGTGAAATTGTATCCCACAAAACGATACGAAAATTAAATACCTAAGAAAGAAATTTAAGTCTAAGGCATTATGTAACACGCCAATTTATATACATATAAATGATATATTTTATTTAATCATATGATGACCTATATATATATATATATATATAAAGTTATTTTTGTATAGCAAAGTTATGTTGTCAACAGACAAACGTTATATGGGATGTGAACATTTCAAATGTTAGAAGATGTTTTACCGTATGCATTAGTGCGTCTGTAAAATAGATATTAAGGATATAGTAATTCATAGATTAACTGACTGACTGACTATTTGAGTTTACCGTTAGCGACGTCCAGCTAATTATAGGTGGAGGAAGACCCCAAATGCACGGAGGCATCCGGGTAGAACCACCGACCTACCGCAAGCCAGCTGGAAGGCTTCCTCACATGAAAATCCGAATGACCCTGCCGGGATTCGAATTCATAGATCAAGCAAAGCGCAAAATGCGCTGAGAGACAGAATAGCTGTAAACGTTATTCCTCGATAGAAGCAAAGGTCATATGATGCCAGAAACTTCACACCGTCTCGTAACTCTATGGTTACCAGTAACTCTTAGGTTCATGGTAACCCCTGCCTGCAGTCTCTTAGTGCCTTGAGCGCTTTCTCTTTTTTTTCCATAATGATCCAGAGTCGACATGAGTGAGGTTCCATTCATAAATTGCATACTAAATAAGGTCATGACCTTACTTAGTGAACCTGATGTACGCCATTGCATTGCATTGATATGCTATTGAGTGGGGAGTGAAAAAGTGCAGTGAAAACGTCTGCGGAAATTATGGAAATCAACAACGCCAGCTTATGATTTACCGCTACGTAAGAATGGCGGCTATCGCCAGTTTTAAAATTCAAAATAGAAACTGACAAAAAACATTTTCGTAGTGCTGCAATATGCAGCAATGCATTTCGATCATGCCCTAAAAGGATACGCGCGCAAAAAAAAAAAAAAAAAAAGCAGTTGAAAATTGGTCCAACCTCAATTACAGCTCCCCGATAATATCACTAGAAAGCTGTGTTTTCACAGATTGTACAGAATTGCTGAAAAAATCATTTAGAGACAAACATCTCGTTTTCACTAAATTACTATTTGTGTTTCATTTGTCTGAGTAATCAGTTTCTGTATCAGCGTAAACCTTTCCATATTTTTGTCATTTATGTTTATAATACAGGATACGATCGATGAAAATAGCCTTTAAAATTTAATTAATTTCTTTGGAATTTTCTTGATTTATATAAACACTTCCGAGATAAATTTAAACAAAAAAATGGCTTCCAATACAGTATCATTGTGTTTCTTGCATCGTATTTGCTGTGGTTATTATTCTCTAATATCATGTAAAAACTATAAATTAAACAGAATTCAAGTAAATCATTCAACGAGAAAGAATGTTGATATATGAAACACAATATAATTATTTAAGTGAGACTGATAAAGATGATTTGGATGTAATACTAATCGTTAAGTTTGATAAACAAAGTCCTATGTTACACCAAGCCTTGCAAAACGCATGAAATTGAATGAGGTCTAGTAAATATGGAATAATTCCTTTAAAGCGTTTTCGTTCCTATAAATAATCTGTCAAAATAAAATGTGCATAAAGTTAGTTCTTATTCCTTATTCCTTTTTCGAATAAGGAATAAGGAACTGGTTCCTTATTCCTTATTCAAACACAAATAAAGAACAAAAAAAGTGGCAGATGCACATGACTTGTTGTTAAAATAAATGTGATCTATAGCATGAATTTAAGCATGAGAAATATTATATAAGAGAGAACCATATTTATGAAGAAAATGCGAAAGTCGAATAAGGAATAAGGAACTGGCTCCTTATTCCTTATTCAAACGCGAATAAGGAACAGAAAAATTAACAGATGCACATGACTTTTTTTTAGCATAAATGTTATCTAAAGCATGTAATTAAGCATGATTAATACAACATAAGAGGTTCCAAGTGCTTTAAAACCATTTTTTATGCACTTGGTACCTTTCATATAGTATTTCTCATGCTTAATTATATTATTTAGATCATATTTATGCTAAAATAAAGTCATATGCATCTGCCAATATTACTGTTCCTTATTCGCATTTGAATAAGGAATAAGGAACCAGTTCCTTATTCCTTATTCGAAAAAGGAATAAGGAATAAGGAACTAACTTTATGCACATCAAAATAAATATTATTTAAATTTGGATTAAAGTGTCAATAGAGTAGTATTTTATTTATACCCAGTACATTTACAATGCAAAATAATACAAACTTTAAGGTGATTAAAAATACGTTTACAAACAACTCTTTACTTCAGACCCAAATTGGAGGCATTGGCAAACAGAACAATCCCAGATCAGACAGCTCCTATACTGGTAGGAGCTGTCTGATCAGGGTCTTCTCTGTTTGTTTATACATACACTATTGAAGTTCAGATTCTACACAGTCTGCAAAGCAAAGGAAGAATAGTACTAGTATTCCAACTATTTTCACTTCACTACCTGCGAGTCTTAATTGTGTATCTGTTCAGGTCTGACTTCTTAATACCTCTGTGTATTTTAAACACTCTATAAAAGTAACTATTTGGGTTTAACTGCAATCACCGGACTATATATATATATATATATATATATATATATATATATATATATATATATATATATCAGTACATTATATTCTAAAATAAATAGCAGCAACTGCTTTCGTTTCTAGCTGATAGATGTGCAACCATCCATATCATGTTTAGTCCATCCTCTGTTGTTTGTTTTGCAAAGCCCTAAAACATAAGGAAGAAATTCCCGTCTAAATCCAAGCAAGGTTCTTGAGGTCCTTTATTATCTCAATATTGATTATCAATTCTTCATCTATCTTTGGTTAAGAAATTGCTTTCAAAGCATGTCGGGTTCGGCTTGAATTATTAGATAGTTGATGCCTATCGGTACATTCGCCTTTTCCAGTGAAAAACACAACAATATTGTCTTTGATCAAATGCATGTCTTTCGACAATAGACTTATCATTTACAGCTTCCCTAATTTCATATGTGCAATTTGGAAGTCTGAATTATGAAGATGCACGAAATTTATTGATACTTGTCTACAACTTATCGACACTGTCTACTAGCTCATCTATTAAAGATATTTGTGTTACAACAAACAGTTACAGACAAACTATTAAACAAAATCATTTCATAAAGGAAAGTATAGCAAAGAAAGAAGCAATATACACATATACATTTACAGAAAAAAATGACATATACAGTTTAAAAAAATCCATTTTTTTACGACGATGATACACGTATAATTAAGTTCTTCCCGATGATTTCTGGCCTTGACCAGTATAAAAAGCAGGGAAACAGGCTCAAAATAGACAATTCATTTTATTACATATATTACACATCATATATTATGACCAATAATATAAAAATATAATATGTGTATGTATGGTTCTATGCATGTTGAACTTTATGTCTGCATCGTGCATTCAGTCGATACCAGAGTCATTCTTTTTCTCTAAAAACAAAATACGGGAGCAGAAAACAACAACAACAACAAAAACAAAGAATAAAAGCCATTGCCACCGATAACAACAAAATGCAATTAAAATGTTCTGATGAAAAAATTATTTGACTAACAGTACTGTCGTCTTTAATAGATTAATGTTATTTTGTTTGTGTCGTTTCTGTTTTAAATACAGGTTTCGATCGATGGAAATAATCCCCCAAAATAATCAAATACCTCTGACCCTCTATATACTGAAACCTGTCTAAGCGGTCAGTTAAGGGAACAAGAGAAAGTGGCCGCTTAACAGTGGTGACCGGTAAATTGACTTAATACACGAGGGGTGTTAAAAAATTTCGCCGAAAACTATTATTTCTTTATTTTCGATGGCAGATTTATGAAACTGCACTATGTTTTATGTCGATAAATTGTAATTTTAATGTGCAACAAGAATTATCGGAACGAAATAATGCCTACCATACGCTGCCCCTACTCCCATCGAGGTCACTGTGACCTTGGCCTATTACCATGTGGCCCCAAACTCAATAGGGGTTATCCTCTAATCATTACCAATCACCCTATGAAGTTTGAGGAACGAGGGCCCAAGCATTCTCCGGCTATTGATCGGAAACTATTACTATTACTACTAGTCCTGACTCTATGAAGTTTGAGGAATGTGGGCCGAAGCGTTCTCCGTTCGACGGACCGACCTACAGACCATCCGACCGACATTTGCAAAACAAGTTGCCCCCTTTTCTTCGAAAGTGGGCATAAAAATTAGATCTGTACCACTCTCGTGAAATAAAATATGGTTTCCGTAGTAACATCATCACCGTCTTACCGGCCAAAAATTTGGTCGTTTTGATGAAAACAGTCTCAAATTATAGCGTCTCAAACCGTACGCCTTCTGTATATAACAAAATGCTACAGTTTGGTAATCTTGAAATTGACCACTAAATACAGATTAATCGTTTAGTACAGGTGGCAGCTAATAAGGTTCAACTATAGTGCTATTTTGACTCACATCGTGCCTTTGGTAGCATGTTTCTCCTGTGGTTATGAAATAAAATCTAAAAGAACCGCCCATTACAGAAAGTTTGGATTGAGATATAAATATACTTCGTGAAAACCATAGAATGTATAGGAAACTTATGAGTTTTCTTTTCGAAATGCGTTTAATCTAATTTAGGGTACATGCATTTATAAACACACACACACACACACACACACACACACACACGAGCGTTTTGAAAACAGGGAATCCATGTTATGAAGTTGATAATTTTTCATATACAAATTGTTGTAATTAAATCTCCATATAATTAATAAATTCCGGCCTCACGTTGACAAGTTAATCTCATTACCAAGATCTCCTCTTTTTTTAGGACATAAATACGTTTCTTAATATAACAAACGTGCATATCCCTGGGAACTTCAGCTGCGTGGGTAATTTCTAAGGCATCGGTTTGCTACTTGGTATTCGAGTGATGCAGTTTATGCTTTAATGGTATAGAAGCCTCTGAAGAGACCTAACCCTAAAAAAGAGATGCTTTCATATAAAGACAAAGTTTATGTACATTATTTATACGGATTAGTGTATTTGGCAATATGGCATACGTATGTGCCATTTATGCTACTGGCATGCGCATCAAAATGCAATCGCTTTCTCAATTTAATTCAGATTTCACAGATATGCTCATCAAGTGTGTGCATAAAGTCGCCGAAATTAGCATGCCTTTACAGAAAAATAATGACAGTTTTCTCTGATATAACGGGAAATCCGTCGTACTAATGCTTCACTTTCTTGTTTCGTATACACATCCACTCTATGGCTTGTGACGTCATTCAATATATCATGTGGATTTATGTTGGACATAAATAGAATCAAAGTTCTGATAGCGCTGATAGAACAGGGTTTTCAATGTGGTGTTGCATTTCTTTTGCTTATCAAAGTAAAATTAATAAACGATAATCAAATTTCAAGCGATGCCAATAAATCCAATGTTATAAACCCGCTTTAACCTTGCATGAACACGGTCGTTAAAGAAAAGATGAAACAATCACGTGTCTCAATGGACTGCTAACAATAAGCATACCGCCACTCTTACTCTCCCTTTTTATTTGCCTACAATTTATAGGATCATATGAATATGTCGAAGCAAATCTAAAACAACAAAATGTCATTATCTAATGTGTGTATGTTTGTTCGTTTAATATACCCATGTACTTAATAAATAAATATATATATCTTGTATTTCAAAAAATGAAAATTAAAAAAAATATTGTACAGACAAAATCTTCTCCCGCTGGACTCGAATCCATACCCCTTTCAAACGCCGTTTGCATGGCGATCCACTGCACCATTTGGGCCATCTGTTGCATACATATGAAATTTTATCCATATATGGCTGGAAATTCGAGCCAGCTATGGTTATGAGGTGATTTCTTTTCCTTTGCGTACGTTCTTTTTTCATTACAGTTTGTTAAACTCGTTATCTCCAGCATCGATCATCAACACATTTTAATTTAGTTTCGACTTCCATAACGCAATCGTACAGAAATAAACATGAAAATTATAACCTTTTAGAGATAAGACAGGATACAAAATTTGGAACTTTTTCTCCGCGTAGAAAAAAAAGAAGAAGGAAATCGATGTCTAAAAATAGCACCGAAACGTTGTGCGATGCAGAAATGTGTGTTACCATAGAACAGCGTTGCAAGAAACCCTGTTTAATTACATTACAAGAGGATTTATGTAGGACATAACTAAACATGTTGAATAGCTTTCAAGTTCATTTGCATGTTAGGTATATTAAGATATCAGCTCATATTATGTTTTACTGATAACTTTACAAAAAGTAACTTTGACATAATGACATTTAACTCAATAATTCCAAGCTACAACCACATCATAGGAGACCCAACTTTTGAACAGTCATATCAAAAAATTATACTAAATGACAAAACTTCTATACTGAAAGAAAAAGAATAGAAACGGAAGAATGACCCCAATTTTTATTATCTGTCTTGACAATTTATCACACTCTTTATTATAAATGATTCATTCTTCTTTAAATATGTCTTGTATCATTTTGTACCCATATAAGCATAATTGAGATACCTTCTTATACATTTGAACCTGTATTAGCGGTCACATGTATTGAGCGATCAACCTGCATAAAACGGTCAGTTTGAAAATTACAAAATAAGCATTTTTGTATACGTTTAACCTCGATTTATCGGTCATCTCTGTTAAGCGGTCACTCTTTTTTGTTCCCTTGACTGGCCGCTTAAGACAGGGTTGACTGTAACTTCCTTAAAACAGAAGCAAAAAATTACGTTTCTTTTTCCCGGCAGTATAGTTTTTATTATTTCGTGACCACTGCTTAGAAAAAAAATGACAGTTTCTATATGATTTATGACGTTTAGAATATCACGCAAACCAAAGAACAAACAAACAATAAAAAATAAAGCATTTTATTTTTGCACAAACTGCAAATTTAAATCTTAAATTTTAGATTAAAATGTTAAGAAATGTAAATAATATGCATGGCACGAATGCCCTATATGCAAATTTTAATAAGTTCTATTTTCTCAAGGAATTTTCTATTTGCGTAAATCAGCAAAACCAAAATCTGTGCTTGCTGCATGTATTTTTTTGACATGAACAACATGAAATCATTAACATTAAACAGCCTTGTATAGGCATACTGAAGCGTTTCTTTCTTCGTTTATCAGCAAGTCTCACAAATCAGAGGAGGGCCCAACCCCAAATCATATAACATGATATAGATAGGCTGTATAGTGTTTACTTCTCAAATTGTATTTTATGCACCCTCCCCCACCTCGAAGAAAAAGGGGCATATTGTTTTGCAAATGTCGGTCGGATGGTCGGTCCGTCGGTAGACTACTTCGTTTCCGATCAATAACTGGAGAACATTTTGGCCCACATTCCTCAAACTTAATAAGGTTATTGGTCATGACTAGTAGATGACCCCTATTGCCTCTGGGGTCATTTGGTCAAAGGTCAATGTTACAGTGATCTCGAGACTTGGGCCCACATTCCTCAAACTTCATTGGGTGATTGGTCATGACTAGTAGATGACCCCTCTCATTGATTTTGGGGTCGCTTGGGCAAAAGTTAAGGTCACATTGACCTTGAATGTGAAAATCGTGCGTAGGGGGCATATGTGTCGTTCCGACAACTCTTGTTTAATACTGTTGTCAACTATTGAAAATGCCATATAATAGATATCCGTATAACTGCTATAAAATGTTAAAATCTATCGACGAAACGGGAAGACGGACATCGGCAACATGCATTAAAGATTTAGTATTCAGATTTGGTTTCGTGTATGTCTGGATATCACAAGATATATGCGTTATAAATGTGTTTCTGTATACTTTTAAAGAACGCATAAGCGACTGTATGACTCAGATATGGCATGACAATTCACAGATACGTCCTCGCGTTGTAATACAAACAAACATGTAAAATCTTTGTTAGACACTGAAACACCTAGAAATCGATATACATTTAAAGATAAGGAAGCACTAGCACGCTTTAGATGATAGTTTAAACGTATATAATTGGTCACATACTATGATAATACAATTCACATACGTATAAAACAAAGTGGGATGAAATCGAAGGCTTTAAAGCTTGTTGAGATTTTCTCCTCAGTTACGAGATGTTCAAATTATAAATTAGATACAGGCAGGAAGACATATGAATGCATCACGGGAAGACAGAGTATATTTGAAATTTTCTACCAATTATAAAATGTGTGTAATTGAGGATGAATTTCAATTTCGATTTTTCGAATGTCTTTAATATGAAAAAATTAGAACAAGTTATTTCTTCAAGTGGTGCATTGGTCGAAACCATATTTCATTTTATGATTATTTAAAAAAATATTTAAAAGTAACAATGACAGAAAAATGTGTCATGGTTAATGGATGCAATGGAAAACAGAAAGTAAGGTGGCACAACTACTACATTTTTTTTATTATTATTTTCGTATGTTGCATTATGGACTGGATGCCGTTATGTACAATAGGTGTATTGAATTGAACTTGCGTAATTACTCATTTAAAACTCTAAAACACAATTATTTTTTAATGATGGGTAACGAGACTCAATATAAAATCTGGAAGACTATATTAGTTATGTTATTACTTCTACTATATATATTTGGTATGCGAATATTTGATTTACTTTCTTTATTGTGTGACTCTCTGATTTCTAAAATTAAATAGATATATCTGCTCACTGTGTAGTAATATTGAAGACACTGTAATATATTCTGCATGGGTACTCGATATTTTCATTGATACTCAGTAAGTATTGCAAGTAGCCAATAAAGTTTCTCTGTTTCTCTGCAGGTTACTCAGCATCGTCGGAAACCCCCGGCTGAATTATTCCGTTTCTCTACATGGCATAATGCCGTGGAGAAAAGGGCAAGCAAATTGTCGTAATATACAGTATTTATTGATTAAATTATCGAGCCAATGAGAACGCGCCTTAAAAATGCAATACTCTTCGGCGTGGAGGCTTGAAAGTCATGTAAGCAATAAAAAATGGTTGCGTCCGGCTGCTGTATTAAACGACCCCTATGACTAGACTTGTTTTAAAAACGTGAAGCGACCAATGATATGGCGTAATTTGACACACCCTAAAACGACAAAATCCAGTTGTGAAATCCCAAGGCAAATAGATGATCTATCGATCGGGACCGCGTATTCGACGGTAGTTACTCAGTCACAAATGTAATATTTTTCAGAGAAATATGTTATGTCTGAGGTTTCACCAATGTGCTAAAATATCAATACTTTCGTAATAAAAACAAAAGTACACATCGTATTGGTGATACGGTAATATTATAATTCCAAATATTATATATTTCGAAAAAAAAAAAAGTTCCCTTAAAGTAACGAAAGCCCACATGCCAATTTAATTTTGCGAAAGAGTATAAAAACTGAAACAGCAAATTATATAATTATGGATGTACATTATAGTATTCCGAGATTTGAATATTGTAGCAGCAAACAGTCACGTGTTAAAACATTTGTAAATATTTCTCAATAACTATTTTCATTTACAGCATTTTGTAAACGTGTCACTAAACCGCTATTGCGAATTTTGACAGGAACGAAAACACCGTTTTTAATCTCCCGTCCACAATTTCCCTTATAGTGAGATATTTATTTCTAGTGAACATGTAATTATGCTATTTATGATTATTATTTTCTGAAACAAACACTCTCGATTTGTGAAATAGGCACTCTATACACACACACACTGTTATCTTTCACAGTGAAAGATTAGCTTATATGGCATGACGACACGCGAGAGGGTAATCAAAAATAA
This sequence comes from Solen grandis, assembly GCA_021229015.1. Taxonomy (NCBI): domain Eukaryota; kingdom Metazoa; phylum Mollusca; class Bivalvia; order Adapedonta; family Solenidae; genus Solen; species Solen grandis. The sequence continues at coordinate 9,731,851 of CM037788.1, read as the reverse complement.
TTCAACTAGTGCTCGCGCATGGTGGGAAAATTACGGTCTAAGAAATCCCTCTTCGGAGTTTTTATTTAAGATTTTTCTTGCCAAAATGAGGCTAACATAACCATTATTACAAAGACGTATTGGAATGGTTTCCTACAATATTTTTTATGATTTAGAGAGAGACATTTGACCGTTTTGTTTCCATTTATAATCCGACATCGGCTGTAGAAATCTGAAGTCTGTTTATACATCGGCTAAGCAGTTTATTGATAGGGGTTAAAACAAAGTTCCATTCGTCGAAAAAAAGAAAAAAAATGAGAAAAAAAACAACAACAAAAAAAAACAACAAAAAACATATTCGATGTTGATAAGTACCTTAACTACTATATACAGTAAGAGTAAGATATGACAACCATGTCGTTCTTTAATGCAATACATAATTAGGAGGCATGGCAACCCTATGCATTTTAAGAATGTAAGAATGTTATTTGTAATTCATGAAAGTATACGGTTTATTTGAAGAAAAAAAAAACTTGTTGTTTTCGATTTAATAATAGAATGAAATACAAGAGCCTCCTAAACAACATACAAATATGTTCCTTATATATTGGCATACTTTCAAGTTATACCGATATTGTGATTACTAGGAATCCAAAGTTAAGTTTGAAGTCAATTGAATAACTTTAAATGAAGGATCGACCGAATATCCCAGATGTTAACAATTGAAAAATATGTTAACAACAGAAATAAATGTTAACAATTTGACATATATGTTAACAACTGAAAGATATGTTAATAATTGACATATATGTTAAGAATTGAAAGATATGTTAACAATTAACACATATGGCAATTGAAAGATATATTAAACATTGACATACATGTTAACAATTGAAAAATATGTTAACATTTGACACATATAGGCTTACAATTAACATATATGTTAACGATTTCAATGAATGTTAACAATTGACATATAGGCTAACAATTTAAATAAATGTTAACACTTGACATGTATGCTAACAATTGAAACATACACGTGAAACATTGAAATAGATATTAACAATTTGATATTTACTTTCCTGAATGTTTTAAGGAAGAACATTGCTCGCGTATGTCAAGGAAATTTGGTTATGATTTAGAGAATGAAAATATGACGATAACGTGTAACAGTATACACAGTTACATTGTAAAAAAGCATTGACGTCATTTTGACATAAACAATATATATTCCCATCATAAAAGATAATGATGGACGAAATTGAACACTTTCCATTCCTGTAAGAAAACTAATTCTCCAATAAATTCAATCAAACTTTCTTATTTTCGAGCATAGAATGGCTTTATCTAATTAAACATTTCCTGTGTAAAGGTTGAATTTCAAAGTTACTTCCTTTCACATTTTTCTAGAATAGAAATATTTCGAGGGTTTTTCATTTTGCCTTATTCGGGTTATGATATATATAATGATATGAAATCTACGTGAATTGCATATAAACTGATAGATGAGTTAGCAATAATTTCATGAAATATGGCAAAATTTAACGGTAAATGAAATGAAAGTCGTGTGCTGATGAACAGATTCTGAACAGTGACGGTTCCCAATTTTCACAGCATTGCTGTCAGAAACATAAGCAATAAATCTCGCTAAATTTTGATGAAATAGGGAAAATTCTACGGTTTTATGTCTGACATTGACAAATGATAAATTCCAAAATAAATTTATCAAATGTCCTTTTATCTACAGTGTATATGCATTATTCAAACATACACTCCTTACAATAAAGTCCACAAACATACAGAAATTATTTTATTTCACAACTTATGAGAATATTTATAAGAATTTATTTTAAGCTATTTGAGAGAGTATTTTGATTAACTATGTTTTGCAGTTTGGTAAACTTTGCTTAAATTGCTGTTTTTGCCTAATTAAATATAAATAGCTAAAATGTTTGGGGGTTGATAGCGAATTATGAGCAGTGTGGCTAGACCACGTCGTATATGACGTCATTTTATGATATCGCGAGAAACATAGTTTACGTCAGAGGGAAAAATCTTTATCAATTTTAATGGTATATACTATATAGCGCGTGCGAAGCGGAAAATTGTGTCCTTTACATAGGTCCCGATGATTATTTTGTCAGATGTACAATTTTCCTAACATTCGAGAAAATCTTCCGAGTTCGTAAAATTGTGTTTGCTAAAATGTAAAGCACATCGCTAATAAAGTTTTCCCGAATGTTAGGTAATGCTGTACATCTGACAAAAAGATCATTAAGGATTTTGTTCAGTGCACAATTTTATGCATCGCATGCGCTGTATCCCATTAAAATTGGTGAAGAAATAAAAATACTTATAGAGGGTTTGTTTTTCGAATCGAGGCAAATTATGCTGCTTGTGACAAGCTTAAATTGACGACGTCATTTACCATCTGGTATATACTGATTCTGAGTTAAACCAAACTATTTTTTTTCAAATTCAAATTATGTTCATCACCAAAACCATTTATAATATAGCACCGTTTAGTAACTTAAAATTATGTGACAGTAGGCTACAAATAGGTTTTAATGTTCGTCTAATTCTTTAACAGCTGAGACGTCAGCCAATGAGATTCCGGGAACATATTTCGAGCGCATTATTTTTGTTTTAATTACTACACACCTGTCTGCATGAACATGCAAAAGACAATAATCATCCATTAGGATTTCCTCAATATATTTTATGTTGTTATGATATTATCTAGACTACATTAATTTATCTCTTGTAGAGACACGGAGAGAACTAAATGTCATTTTGCATTATATTCAGACGTAGCTTCTTCCTTTATATGCTTTGTAACTAAATAAGATGGCCATGTCCTCAAGCATTTTTTTTCTCTTCATTTTGTTTTGGACTGAATAACCATCGTTTAACAAGATAATGCTGTTTAAGCATATTTCATTGACATTAAATTCGGTGATAAATTTCGTATGTAATTCAATTTTCTGAGAACATACCGAGATTTTTTTTAAATAAATGATGTAAAGCAATTGAAGCTAAAAAAAATTTTTTTTTTTATTATTTTTTTAGAGGGGGGGGGGGGGGGGGGGGGGCTTTAATTTTCGTAGATGGAAGTCTTGGAGCCATTGTGATTTTTATTATACATGTCACTTAAATAAACGATTTATGTGTAAATGGAAATATTCTTGAAAACATTTGCTTTCTATTGGCATATATCTCTTTTCTATGCAACCTGTTCGTTTTCACTTTTTTTATTTTATATATTACGTTGGCATACATTACAACTTTTTAAAACTAACACTAATGGAATGTTTTAGACCGTTCGTAGTCGCTGTGGTTAGAGTGTCCGCCCTGGAAATATGGTCATGGATTCGATCTCCGGCCGCTACATAACAAAGCCGTAAAAAATGGTACTAGTATAGCTCCTTTGCTTGGCGCTCACTATATAAAGGTTGTTCAAGGACTGGTTGACCCGGTGACATGAAATGTGACTGGGTGTGGTATCATGCCACATGTCAACGGCTGGACGTCGTGGTGTTACTGTGATGGCAGTAGTCAAGTGACGTTATGCGAGACGTTAAACCCCCAAACAGACAAATGTGTGCTTATTCTTATTAGAGAAACAACTTTGTCGCCTCTAAATACAGTTGAACTTGTTATCGCGACTATATGTATTTAGCTGTCAGTTATAAAATTTTGTTTTTATTTATAACCTCTTTTAAGCGGTCATTTGTTTCCTTAATTGAGCGCTTTAGAAAGGTTTGACTGTATTTTTTTCGTGGATTCAAGCCTTGTTACACCGCGTGAGCTGTATACGTCGACTATAAAACCGTATACAGCTTACACCGAGTACAGCTCACTGTAAGGTCACACACACACACACACACACACACACACACACAGTATATAGCTCATTTCTGAAAGATGATGATCATCATGATTGTCGTCGTCAGCAGCATATCATCGTCATCAACACAATGTTGAGAATTCATGTAGTAGTTATTGTTGATATCATTGTTGCTGATTGTAATAGTTGTATTGTTGCTGCAGCTGTAGTTGTAGTATTGGAAGTGTGTCTGTCTGTCTGTGTGTTGGTCCGTCCGACCGTCCATCTATTCATTCGTCCTTTAATCGCAGTGACGTTTTATTAGAAATTTTACAGGTGTCATAATATTACAGTGGATTTAAAATATTTTAGGGGTGGGGCTCAGTTCACTTCACCTGGGGGAAGGACCCTAATACTGTGACTGAGGGGTAGGGGAAGTCGAAATGGTATGACCAGGAAGTCACTTTTATTTTTTAAATATAAAGACGGAGGTCATTTTTAAGGGGTCACTTTTCTTCGTTATACATTTTTTGGGTATCAGCAAAATTCTGACAGTCATTTTGTACACATTTTTGGCAGTTGAGCTTATTTTATGTAATAGGCACGTGTTTAATTTTGAACGGTGACACGTTCTTGATCATTTCTGACTGAGACCGTTTTCAGAGTGATCTATTTTCAGAAACAAGAGGCTTTTCGCGCGACTTTTTCTTGGTGTTTGTTAAAAACGGCAAGGTTCACTGCCCCCCAACCCCCCCATTAAAAGAACCTAATAATGAATTATATAAACAAGAGGCCCATTATGGCCCTAAATCCTCACCTGAGATAAATAGGTTGACCCAAGGAACATCTGTACCAATTTATTTTAAAATCTGGCCACTAGTTTTGAAGAAGATGATTTTTAAATTTTTTAAAGCCATGGCAACCAGAGTTCTATATGGATCAAGTTTATTTGAGCAACTTTTGTGAAGGTTGACCCAAGGATCATCCCTGTCAAGTTTGATCAAATTCTGCCCAGTGGTTTCAGAGGAAATGTTGATTAAAGTTTTCCCTATATACATATAAGGCAAATAAGCCCCGCCCCTGGCGGCCATGGTTTTTACGGATCGGAAAATGTTTAGCAACTTTTGTAGAGGTTGACCCAAGGAACATCTGTACTAATTTATTTTAAAATCTGGCCAGTAGTTTTGAAGAAGATGATTTTTAAAGTTTTCATTTTTTTTCTTTTTGTTGCCATGGCAACATGAGTTCTACATGGATCAAGTTTATTTTAGCAACTTTTGTGAAGGTTGACCCAAGGATCATCCCTGCCAAGTTTAATCAAATTCTGTCCAGTGGTTTCAGAGGAGATGTTGTTTAAAGGTTTCTCTATATACATATAAGGCAAATAAGCCCCACCCCTGGCGGCCATGTTTTTTTACGGATCGGAATAATTTTAGCAACTTTGGTAGAGGTTGACCCAAGGAACATCTGTACCAATTTATTTTAAAATCTGGCCAGTAGTTTTGAAGAAGATGATTTTTAAAGATTTCAAATTATTTTTCTTTTTGTAGCCATGGCAACCAGAGTTCTTCATGGATCAACTTTATTTTAGCAACTTTTGTAGAGCCCAAAGTGCTCAGGTGAGCTAAAAAATAATAAAAAAGGGAATTTAAAATCAC
>CM037788.1:9676288-9726288 GCA_021229015.1 Solen grandis | reverse complement strand
TTATCTTCAAAAGTCAAGGTCCATGATTTCCCCCCCATTCTTTTCACAATCTATGGTCTTGAACAGAAATTTACATGGTATGGTTATGGAATAACAAAATGCAGATCTAGAAAGATCTAGAAAATAGCAGTTATCCTTACATGGACTGGCATGTTGAAGTAGTTGCTCTTGAAGTTGTCAGCCATCTCCCCAAATGTCTGCAGGGAGAACTCCCTCTTGGATTGTTCAAAGCCATACGGGTCCAGGGGTTTGCTGCATGCTTGCTGTATACATTTAGGGCAGCGCCAGTCTCCTTTTGGGATCTCTGCTAGCGGTGGGATAAGACAGTAGGTGTGGAAGGCGTCGTCACATCCGTCACACAACAGCATGTACTCCTCTCCGTCGCCCCGCCCACACGTGTGGCAGTAGTACATGTCCACCTGACGACACCAGAACAGGGTGTGGTTATACACAGCATAGTAGCAGTTATACTTAACATTCCAAATTTACCAAAAAAAGGAGATATAATAACTTGAGCTTGTCTCTGGACCATACTAATATCAAAGTACTGAGAAATATAATATGTAATACCAGAAGTAATATTGCATATACCAATGATTAGCTTTAAATAATTAAAATAAAAACTGTTGTTTTTTTTTAAATTTTATCTTGTATCTTTACCATCAAGACCTTTAAAAATAATCAAGTGGTTTCAACAGGTTTTAATATAAGCTTTCACAATCTGTACTACAACTATAAAGTCTGCATAATATGATAAATTAACCACAATCATACATGTGCTTCAATCCCCTTTGAACATACTTGGCCATACAGACTGACAAATTGAGATAATTTACAAAGGAATCTCTCTAGACAGTATAATGGTTAATACACTGGCTATTAAAATCAATCCTCGACTATCTGATCACTGCATTTTAAAAGGTACTTTATTCTCTTTACCTCAGGAATATTTATGTACTTTATGATTTCATTAAAAATAATTCACTGAATTTTTGTAACAACGATTTTTTTCATAGCCTTTGTAAAATCTGAGCTGCATTATTTTATGAGCAAACTGATGACCCTGATAAGAAAGTTCCTTCCAGGAGATGTCTGATCTGGGTCTGCTTTGATGGACAAACAATAGAGACCCTGACTTAAAAGTTCCTCCCAGGAGCTGCCTGACAGGGTCTGCTCTATTTGCCTCAGAGTCAGAATGAGTCCATATGAGGTAATGGGCTAAAAGGTAGATTATACAGAGTTTCCTTCCACATGTCTGCAAATACCAGCAGTGGTACTATATGTTATTTGTTCAATCGTTGTAAAATTTCAAAGACTTAATACAGAAGATCAGCAGACTGGTATGACTTACATAGGTGTAGAGTCCTGGGTTGGGACTTTTATTTCGTGTCTTCATTCTGTTCTCTTTCTTAACTTCTTTGACTTCAGGTTTTTCTTCTGAAAATTAAAATATAATAATCACAGCTATACATTGCATCAAGTAAACAAGAAGTGTTCCTTGGAACACATGAGTCACCTGCTGAAAGAAGCAGGATGAAAAGTGTGACAAAGTCTGAAAATCAAAAAAAGTGATCCCTGAATGTTAATTCAAATTTGAATGTTAATTTTTTAGGATTACAAAATGTCAAAGTAAAATGGATGATTTTTTCAAGAAAAAAATTAAAAATCTGTGTGGTTGACACTGTTCCCAATATCAGGCTTTCAAAGTAGTATACAAAGCAAAAAATCTCTAGCTTAATTTAAAAGAAAACATAAAGCTGACAAAAAGAAGGGAAAAAAAGGGCCAACAAACATAGTTTATTCACACATATTTGTTAATATTCTGAATTATCAATTATTTGTATGCAGACATTAAGCTGTATCATTCATCCAAGAGCTTTATCATATATTTTAAGAAAAGCAGTTGTGCAATTTGATCTAAGCTTCAAAATGTGTCATTTGGTGTAAATAGCGAACCCATGTGGTAAAAATAACCTTAAACCATCTGTTAGATAAATATAAAAGCTAAATAGCATGCATGCATAACTCTCATGCTGATTGTGTTTATACAGCCCTCTGCTCATCAATTCCCTTGAGACAGATTGGGTAACACTGTAAAAATTAGTTGGTTTCTTAGATTGTGTAAAATGGTTTATTTGCGTGCGGAGATACTGATTTTTCAGCACTCAGCAAGACATCTTAAATTATGCAATTATCAGATCACACAAAGCAATTTTCACTCTTAATAGGGCTTTGTAGTGTTACCTTATCCTCAGGGTATTGAGGGGCAGCAAACATCAGTCTTACAGGGTGTTAACTGGTGCGAGTTGCTCACACAAAGTGATTCAGTGTACTTTTAAGTGGATTTGCATTAAAAATTTGCAAAAATAAGTTTTTGAGTAGAAGAACGTATCCTTCAAAAGTGCCTCGCCCAGAAACATGTTAAACAAATATGGCCTACAAGTTTTATTATGTTCATATTCAGAATGGATATTACTTAATTACTCAATGAATGTGAAAAATGAAAGGTTTTGTTTGTCATTTCTGTTTGGATTTATAAAATAAATAAGGAGTTCATGTGCCAGTTAAATGCATGGGTTATTTGCTAAATCTTGCAGCATGATTTGTTTTAAATGGAAGATAAATATTGTCAATGTTAAACGCAATCTTGAAAACACTTTTTCAATACCATAGAGTACAATTGTTACACAGAGCATGAAGAAAATGAGAATATATGACTTTGCAACACTAAGTCTGAGCAACTCGCCCCCCAGTGTATCCAAATACTGAGAAGGGAGACAACTCTTACCTGGTTCCTCATCTTCATCTTCTGACTTAGGGATTGCAGCTTTTGGTCCGGCACCGAAAAACTGCAATTTTTTCAATTCTGGATTTAAAGAGTAATCAATTTCCTGTTGATGAGAAAAAAAAGATGATCATGAAAAATTGTGATGCCTTGAAAAACAAACAAAAAAATCTGATGAAATTTTCAAAAACACTGGGGGAAAAAAGACATGCATAAATGGCAATGAATGAAAAAATAAAATGTCCAGTTGATGGTGTCTCTAAGAAAATGGGTATGTTTAAGGAAAGATGTTTTTCTCTTTTTCCCCTCATATCTTAAACTAACTACATGGGTGAGGGCAATATATAGAATGATAAGGTCAATACAGACTGCTCCTTCCCTCAAACTGTTGAAACTCTCAAAAGCTTGAAATGTTGACATGCAAATTCACAGTTACCAAGAAAATGTGCAAAAGTCATCTGACATTAAAAAGACTGTGTATTATAAAGACAGCATTACATTGACAGTTTAACAAGAATAAATGCCATATCTAACAGACCTATAAAGATCTGAATTTCAATTCAGCCAATCTAAAATCAAACAGTCATCTTCATCACTACACAGATTAATGAAATTTAACAGACACCCCCCCACACACAACACAAATAGCCATATAGAAATAGGATCTTAAATAGCCTCATAGCATTTTGATCTTCAAAAGCCAAATAGAATTAATACTATTGTATAGCAATGTATGAAACAAGATTAGTCTGGAGGATATGATTTCCAATAACCACATATTACAATGACCTTCAATCCTAGGAAATACCAAATACAAAGGGTGTGGACTTTTCCTCTAACAACAAGTTTGAAAGTGCCATATCATACTGAATGTTTCATTGTTTATGCAAAAATCATGATAAAAAAAAGAGTTACTCAAAGGTTTTGAATATTTCATTGCTAATACATGTAATTATACAGTTTATATTTGACCCTAATGCACAGGTATCAACATCATCAAATAATACATCATAATGCAATCAATCTTTGATTTAAACCATTAATGAAAATTTCATTATGTGAAATATGACTATCAATTTTGCCTAAGAATAACTCCTCACCTTATTATGAAGTCTGATGAATAATCTGCGAATATATTCAAGGACTTTAAAAAGCCTCACCTCGGAAAAATGGTGAATATTATATTTTTGTATTTTCCAAAACAATTCTTAATTATATAGAAATCTAATGGATCATATTTCAGCAATAGATCAGTATTTGTTTAATGTTCTAATTTTATTTTATCAATAAAGAAAATATGAGTTTAAAGGAGGGGTCAATCTGAGAAAAAATCTAAATATGAAATATTGTCTTCCTGAAAGTTACAGGAGACATATTCCTTGAGTAAATATCATAAGGTTCTTTAACCCTTTCCCTCATACAGACTCATTTTGACGCACTCAATAGGTACCACATAAAACCTGATCTGCAGAAAACCACAGTTAAACCTTACCAAATTTAATTGTAAAATCCTCATTACAAGACCACTGAGGAGCAGCGAACAGCAAAAAACCTGATCAGCCTGCGAGTTACTCGCAGGCTGATCTGGTTTTATGCTGTTCGCATAGGTCTTTTCATGGTGTCCTCTATGAGAGAAAGGGTTAACCTTTACACAGACTCATGTTGACGCATTGGCAAACAATGCAGACCCTGATCAGGGCCTTCCAGTGTTGCTCACACAATAAAGTAACATATTGTAGCTTAGATTCTACTCACTCAGCATGGCAAGGAGAAAACCCATAGTTTAATATACCATTTAAGGTTTAGTACACTGATATTCATAAAGTCATAAATTTGTACATGAATATTCATGAGGTAATGGGTTAAAATGAGGTTAATACAGACAGAAGAAGATAAATCTGACAACAGAAAACTACAGAGACTCTTCTTATATGCTTGTTTACTAGTGATATAGGTGATTTTCAGATGGGTGGAGAGAGGAAGGCAGATGCCTTAACATTTGACAATAGACTAATAATGATGATTATTGTCTATGATATTTTGGGACACCCCTCACATAACCACACAAACCATGTTGACTCCTACTGCACAACACAGACACCGCAGCATGGATACACACCTGCTTCACTTCTTTACGTTCCATCTTGGGCACCCTTCTGTAGCTGCCGTTGGCCATTTTGGACTCAATGCCATGAGGTTTGTAATCCTTGTCAGCCGATGTGTCCGGTTCATCATCACCGATTTTTATGTTCTGAAATCAATCCCTCAAACCTGTTTACAATGTTACATATCTCCTCTAACCTTTTGCATGCATATCTTTCAGATAACAGCATATTATAGAGATGTAGCGATTTTTTTACCTCATAAAATTTAGACTAAAGAGGGCGATTTTCTGATTTCCTTAAGTTACTTTTGAACGTTGCTATAAATGATTCACTGTTTCCTAATTGTACTATAGGTGAAGAAATGATCATAAACTGACAATGTTGTCCTTTTCTATAATTATAACCATTTTTAACTTGTAATTTATTGTCATGTCACATTCAACAAAATCATCCCCAAAGACAAGATATTCAAATTGAATTCATTTTTAACAATAATTCTGAAACTACTACAACATTATTTTTTGTGTGTGTCACTTTGTTCAAATTTCAAGAACAAAAGCTCCACAGAAACTTACAGCTGCCTCTAAGGATGCTCCAGTTTTGAACAAGAAAAACGGGTAGAGGATCCTCTCGTAGTGGCCCTTCAGAGTGCCGCCCACGCCTTTCCCAGGCTCATACCCCATGGAGGTGGCCACCTTGCTCCAGCGCCGCTCCAGTGAGATGTTCTCCATACCTCCTTCCTTCTCAACGGCCTGTATCGCAGAGACATAGGGGGCAGGGTTAGTATGGACAGCTGAGTTAGTATCACCTCAAACCTGGACACTATCATGAGTCATGTTAAAAATAACAACTTACACAGAATGTAAGGGCTTGTGTTATAACAGCTGAGTGCACCTGTACTCACACAGATTGCGTTTTACATTAATCGAGAATAAAATCATTTAACTGCATACATGAGCTCTGGTAATTTTTGTGAATTTCAAAATTCAAATGACTAGTGATAAAATCAAGACAAATACCACTTAAATAATATATAACTTCAAAGTATTGCCCTGCCTACTGCCGTCAAAGATCTGAAAACATTATCAAATTACTTAAACAATAAAGCATTTTCCTTGCAAAACTAATGTTAAACAAAACCTACTGAAAAAAAAAAAAGATGAAAAAATCACTTAGTCTGCAGACTGACACCAGCCACACATATTGGATGAAAATGCTCCAATTGTATTTAACTTCACTGAGTGTCAAGACACATTGTCAGTGTTCCCAATAACTCCTAATCTGGACTTCTGGACTACAAATTACAATGTTGGGGAAAAGTACATGTGCTTTCCAGAGAAGCATGAGAAAACTTATTGGATAAATCTTCTGAACTCCTAGAAAGGATGCCATGTGCAACACTACCACATTGCCATGCCAGCAGGGTGATGTTTACCTTGTACAGGTCGAAGAGATCGAGCAACTTCCTCTCCACATGGGGAATCTTCAGACTGCTGCCCTGTAGCTCCCAGAACTTCGCCAACTGGTCCAGGAAGTTCAACTTGATCCGAGACTTAGCCTAGAACACATCATACCAATATGTGATATGATTCAAAATTATAAGATGATAAAGCATTTTTGGCAACCTCTTGAAATAATTAACACTTAACTGACTTCAGCTCCCCTTTAAATTTCATTTGTTATAAATACATTCTATTAAGATTTGCATCTCTAATATAGGCGAAAGAGGAGAAAATTTGAATGAAACCAGTACACAATACAATTACATTGCTCCATTTAAATATGAGTTACTATCAAATGTACATGGTTTCTGTTTGGAAAATATTTGTTTACATGATTTTTTTCCAGTTTAATAAAATCCTGTTTAGAAAGTTTTTTTTTTTTGTATTTTTTTCATTGATGTCCAATTTTACTTGTAGGAGTACATCTGGAAACTCCGAAAGGTATGAGAGAGTAACTCAGTTGGCGGCTACAGGCAGAGGGAAGATACTTTAACCAATTCACCACCGTCTCTGGTCTTTTGTTTTTTTAAATAGCTAAGCGTATATATGTAAAATGAAGAATATTCAAAACATTAATCAATCATGAATTTAGCTGCATAATACCGGGAAGCTCCAACATACAAGATGAAGTTCTAATGTCAATAAGTGTCACAAGAGTTAAGTGGTCATAAGGAGGACATGCATTGTTGAGTCTCATGCATGAGACTGTTGCAACGTTTTTCAGTCTTATTTAAATTTTCTATTTTAGTTTTTACAAAGTGGCTCCTCAAAAGTGTATCACATAACATAAGCATTTATGGACCATCTGAACTCATTCAAACAAGTTATTTGATTTAAATGACTGAGATTAATTCATACATGTGGGTGTGTAGTAGAAATTTCAACTAACTTATGATTATGTAATGTCATAAACTCATTAAATAATCATTAAATAGAAAGCTAGAATGTATACAAAATAACAGTTACCAACTTATCACCATAAAAAGGCTTGATTATGTAAAACTTAAACTGTTCCAAAGCATATGGAAATGTCACGGTGCACACTAATTTTATTCTTGACAATAAATTGTTGCATAAAAATATAGGTAAATACAGTAATTATAATAATAATAACCTACAAATCTATTTCCGTTATTTTTTTTTCTTCCAAACCACAGATATTAGAAAAACAATAAACAACTTTAATTACAGTTTCATAAATAGGAGCTATATATTAAATGTTGCCCAAAAATACTTCAAATGCAATGTTTTAAAAAACATGATGATCATCTTTTTATAATTTTTCTTTTAGACAAAATGATTTAGCACTGAATAAAGTCTCGTCATAACCATGATAGGTACACTATGAATTAATGCAGAAATAATTTGAAAATAAGAATTAACATAATAAATAAATGTTTGTTCACCCCCCCCCCCCCCAAAAAAAAAATATTGAAAAAGTTTAACCCATTAACCACAAATTTTAACCAAATTAAAAGTACACAAGGAATTCAAGACCAAGCATTTATCACTGTGTCTTAATTTTAGTAATGTCTAAAATCTGGTGTGAAAGTAAAATTAGTTTATTACTGATTCACTCAATACTTCTTAAACTACTGTATATTTGGGGGTATTTTGACATGCAAGGTATATATTGGACACATTGTTACACTGAACACATGACCTTGTGACCTCTTCATCACAATATAAAGGCCTGACCTGATCAATGGTGCTTTCACCACGATATGGACCACTTGTTTTTATTCTTTAAATTAATTAATCTTTCACAGCACTTGGTCAATTAATGCTTTCTTAACAGAAAAAAATAAATAAAAGAAATTCAATATTCTTTCAAACAACAAATGTGTTTATGACCACACCTTTTTTTCCACTGACTCAACTTTCCATCAATTACATAATTTAGTAAATATGACTTTCTCAAACCCATGTCTAGAAGTAGACATTGTGTTTTTCAGGATACAATTATTGAAGTTATTTTCTTCACATATCAAATATTTCTAGTTTATATCCTAACAACTAAAGGTAATGATTGCAATGCATGGTAATGATAAAAATATTTTCCAAGAAAGCTCCTAGCAACCATATCCTGGCTACTTTCCACATACTTAAACACCACAAGTTTATCAAAATGATCAGAACTTTAGCTTTATTCCAAGTTTGGCAATTTTTTGTTGTTGATAATATCAGCATAAAGTATACCCTGCCACATCAACATATACTCAAAGGGAGTGTGGAATGTCTCAAACCAGATGACCTTTATGTAACAAGGTAACATGCCATATCATTATTGTATTGCTAGCTTTATATGAGAATACCATAGGCTCTCACTGTATATGACCCAATCTAGCAAAAGGTGGAGAGAGCCTCATTATTGACCAGATTTAGAGATGCATGCACTTGTTTACCAGTGAATGGTACACTGTACCTGGCTGGCTATCAGACTGAGTGTGTTCAATGTTACACATGTCCTATCATGCCTACCAGCCCGGGGTCTTTTGTCATTTCATCCTCAAAAATACACTCATAATTACCAGTGATACAATTGGCTTATCCATATTTGTTTATAAGTTTCACTATCAACTTAATCATTTAAGACTATGGTGGTGTTTTCTTGTAAAAGTACTACATTTTCACAAGTTGAGGAATGTCAGCCATTTTGGAAATTACAGAAAAAAATAGTGTCTTAAGTGATTTAGCTGATGTTCTTATTTCTTCTTCAAGGAAAAAACAAACTATAATTTTAAATCAAATTTTACATTTCCTCTCTCATATAAAATTTATCTTTTTTTTGTATTCAACAATTGGGATATTTTAGGAAATGCACTGAGATGTATCTATTTCTTATCTTATCTTGAAAATGTTCACAATATTGAATTTATTCAAGAAAATTTCAAACCTCCAATAATATCAAAATAAATAACTTACCTCTAATTCATTAAGGCGTTGTACTCGTGGGACAAATCTGAATTTGTCAACATCCACAGCAAAAGGTGGTTGCCAATCCTACAAATATCACAGCACTCTTTTGAATCACATTCATTAAAAAAAAATCCTCTTCTTTTTGCCACCACAGCACTAAATCAATGCAATTGAAAACATTTTTTTTGAATATTTTTTTAATGGTTTCTTCAAAGAAAATGAACTTATTTTTCTCCCTCACAAATGACTTAAACTTGCTTTTAAAAATTAGGAAAATCTAAAAAAACAACAAAAAAACCTAAATTGTGTCAATTCCAAAAAAAAATATCTTTAAGATTTTGCAGATGCTCTCATATGCTGGAATCGTATGTGACTTAGGAAATTTGGCAGAGCAGAAATCCAAAGAGATAAGCTACAAAGAAAAATTGGATGGCAGTATTCAATATTCCTTTTTGTCTTTAAAACTGTGATGGCATCTATTAAAAAAATGGACAGATGAGGCTTAACATTCTTTGGTGACACAGTGCATTTTTTTTTATATTTTAATTAAAAAAAAAAAATAAATATATCTATAAAGTGTCTGATCAATTTTTCCTTAGTTATCAACTGTAAGGATCTAAAAGTCCATATGACATCATACACACATTTCCAGTTATTTCTATCACTTAAAAATATCAAATGTGTAAAGAAAAATACTAATTTGACCTAAATGACCCAAACAAAGGACATTATGATGATTAGGTTAACAATTTTGAAATATTTAATTTCTGCTCAGATGAAATTTTTCACTCCTATATCTATTTATTTCATAATATTTTAGGATAAAGAGGCATCATTTTGAAAATGACTGACAGGAAACCTCTTCAAAAGGACTGTCACTTCTTTCCTGCAAAATTAACACATAGTAGGCCTAAAAATCTAGGCCCTTGTCATTCTGAGCCCATTATAAAACAGGCTCCCTAGTTTCACTAAATTCACATTCCCTTGAAAATATGCAAAGAAAATGTCTTATAACTTATAAAAATCTCAAGAAAAATAAATTGAACACAATATGAGACCAAATTTAACATCGTCTGACCAGTAATCACTGAGAAAATCGTAATTTAGTAAAAGGCTGTCAGCCAACTAGCCCACTGCTAAGTCAGCCTATGATACAAAGCGTCGCCATTTTTATTGAAAACACACGCACGTATCAATGCAATGACAGCCTTAAGTGTTTCACCGAAAAAGCAGATGACAACTGCTTGATTCCAGATTTGAATCCTCCTTGTGTCTTATTTATGAATAAATGCTTTATTAACCTTGGGTGGTTTTATTTTGCAAATTCCATATTGTTCTGCTATCGGCTTTATTTTCGCGATATATGCCAGAGCATCTGCGAATTCTTCCTCTGTAGGTGTAAATGTTGGAGCCTCCGGTGGCGGCTTGAAATTTAGATATGGATCATCATCCATGCTGGAAAAACATTCAAATCCAATTGTTAAAACAGTAAGTTCCACTCAAACACAAGCAAAAATCCAAGAAAAAATATCCAAATTATAGCTTCCAAATACAAAGTCAGATGGAACCGTACAACACCCCAACTTTGACAGGCGGAAGTTGATGTAAAATATAGTTCATTGAAGACATTATTAGAAATCGATATTTGAACATAAATATCTTATATAATTATTTAATCTTATCAAAATATAAAATAATGAGTGGTAATTGGAATCTTTTACACATACATTTTGGAAATATAGCTCCGGTTATTTTTGTTTACATGCGTAAGAATTCAAGTGACCGACATTAATTTGATTGGTTTGCTAAATAAGGTTGGCAAGACGCAGAAAATTATTTTGTTTGATTTGTCAATAATTTTGTTATTTTTGCTTTCAATATACTCAATAAAAATGCTCCTAAAATATGTTTCTTATCTTTTTTTTCTAATTTATTCTTTGATAATTTGTATTCTCTTCGGGATAGAATGCGCGGAAAGTTCAAAATGGCGTCTGCAAGGTACTTGTTTCTCTTTCAGTTGATTGCACTGAATTTTTGTTCTTTTTTCCACTCAAATAATCCTTAACGTGGTGATTTTGTTTTGATTTTAATATTTTTCCAAAGTATTGATATAAATGTTCGCTTATATCGTCTTTAAAACGTTAATTTATCAGAATGTTTCGCATAGTTATTTTGCATGTGTCCAAACTTGTTTGCTGCAGTGCAGCTGTCATTATTGTTTGGGTAAACTGTCACTTTTTTTCTGTTATGGTCCATTCTAAATAATAACAGGTCGTAGTTTAAAACTGTTCTTTTCTATAGTACTCATCAATTCTTGTTGGTTGTCAACTGACATGCAAACAGAAATGGTAGCTGGACTTAAATTTTACACATAGTGAAACAAATCTGAAACAAATACGTTGTAGATCCCAATACTGCGTTTTACACAATACATACAGTATAAGTAAAATTGTGAAGAGATACATAATATGAGCTAAGGCACAGCATCAGGGCGGGCGAAGCATGATCACCATATTCAGGGGTACTTGATCTATTCAGTTGCTATATGTATGTATTAAGTAGATAAGAACACACTCATTAATTCTAAGGATCATTATAAATATCCAGCAACTTGTTTTGAATGCTAGGCGAAAAAACCCAACAATGTTTCAGATGGTTAAAGAATTAAATTACGCTACATATTGGGGCAACAAAGTCAGATTATTTATTTCATCATAATTATATTTAAATTCAAAACAAGCAGTTGTAAACTAACAATTCTGTGTCGTTTGTTGGTGTCCAGGGTTCGACATTAAGGCCGGGACGAACGACATTCACTAGTAGATTGATGGTCCGGTCCAGCTAGGTTATAGGCTAACATGACCGACTGGTCGTGTTCAAAATTGGTCAAAGTTCGCAGAAATTTTATCTATTCACACATCAAAAGCACAAAAATAACTGTAATGGCCAAACTATTGACCCTTGTTGAAACCGTTTCTTGGAAAACCCGTGCGTGCAATATTTAGCAGCATTTTCAGTAACAACCTTGACACCCGTTTACTCATTGGTTTGTGTTTTCAGAACAAGGCTTTTCCCCCCACGCACTTGCCAAGTTCAATGTCGTAACACTAAGCTAAGAATGCTAATTTTTTCATCTAACTTTTCATTTTATGATGTTTACGAAATTTTCGTATTATAATGAATAAAATTTAGTTTAAAAATGCTAGAGATGCAAGTTAATGCATGAACGCTAATCGTTTTATTATGCTGGGATCCCATGAATAACGACAATAGACCTTTTTATGATTTGTTTTACCACAATATGCAGCCTATACGAAAAATGTCAAATAGTCTTTTCTGTCGGATGAAAAGACTATATCAGTAATGAAAGAAAAATGTGAAGAGGAATCAAAGAAACTATGAATAGATGACAGGAAACAGATCATTTCGCTTTAAATAGAATTGCTTAAAAATCATTCAACAATAGACATTATCCGGAACTCGCATATATGGTGATTTCAATGTAAGAACAATCAAGGTGTTCATGCAATGTTAATGAAAAGCATGTAACACAAGAGTAATACTAGTACTAGAACCGCAAAGCGGCATCTTGGTTTTCGCTTTAACTTGACTAGTAAGAGTACTGGTTTCAACTGCAGACATAATTGATTGATATTAACTTTATTCGAATATTTTTGTAAATTGATCAAATGAAGTCAGATCTTCAAAATTAAACATCATTAGAACGATCTCTTCACGAACTAAAACTTTTATTCATATACCTTCTTTAAAATATTTCTAGATTTGAAGCTATTTTGTGGCGATAAAAATAACAATAATCGGTATTATGACCTTGACCTTTGTATATTTTCATCGTTTTTTACTATGAGTTTATTTGTATTATTTAAATGCTTAAACAGTGAAAAAATGATGAAGATTGAACAAAAATAAAGTCAGGAGCTGCAAAAAAGAAGCAACATATGGATTTACAATTGTTTGATAAAAGGATCAAACTTTGGACTGTGGTCATTTGATCAAATGAAGTCCGATCTTCAAAAGCTAAATACCAATGGAAAGATCTCTTCACAGACTAAAACTTTTGTTCATATACTTTTTATAAAATATTTTTAGATTTGGAGCTATTTTATGCCGATATAAATAATAATAATTGGTATATGACCTTGACCTTTGCAAATTATGCTTGATTTTTTTCTATGATTTTATTTGTTTTATAAAAATGCATAAATAGTGAAATAATGATGAAGATTGATCAAAAAATAAAGTCAGGAGCAGCAAAAAAGAGGAAACATATGGATATACAATTGTTTGATAAGAGGATCAAACTTTGGACTGTGGTCATTTGCTTAAATGAAGTCCGATCTTCAAAAACTAAACATTAATGGAAAGATCTCTTCACAGACTAAAACTTTTGTTCATATACTTTTTTTAAAATATTTTTAGATTTGGAGCCTTTTTGTACCAATAAAAATAACTATAATTGGTATATGACCTTGACCTTTGCATATTATGCTTCATTTTTTCTATGATTTTATTTCTTTTATAAAAATGCATGAACAGTGAAAAAATGATGAAGATTGAATAAAAAATAAAGTCAGGAGCTGCAAATAACCTTAAAAGTCATGCTTTGAAATTGTTGATTTTTCGAAAATTTGGTTAAGTTTGACTGCATACTGTGGACAAACCATGCATTTTCTGAATTCGCCACCCCATATATTTTGTGCGTATATGTCTTTCAAATTATATGCAACAAACAAAATTCTTTTATCTCAATTCCAATAAAAATGGGCACTTTTTTTGTAGACCTACCCTCATTTTCACTGTTTTTTGCGAATTTCGAACTTTCAACCTTCCGTAGTCAAAAAGTTTTATATACGCAGATTTTTGAAACCTATCATATTTGATTAGGCTTTTGACAAGGAACACAATGCAAAAAACCACATCTGAATCGGACCTCAAATAACAGAGTTATTAGCATTTGTTGATTTTTTTCAAAGCGCCCCCTAGCGGCAAAAATAAGATAAAAATGAAAATTTTCTCAACGTTAGGATCAAAATCAGATAAATATAAGGAACTGGTAAAAATTTCATAATTGTGGCTTTTTTCTATCATGGTGATATGCCGTTCACAAAAATAATAATAAAAATAAAACAGAAGAAGAACAATAGGTTTTCGCAAGCGATGCGAAAACCTAATTATCTTTGTAGACCTTTATTCATTTCTAAAGGTAAACATAAAAAAAAAAAATTAAAAAAAAAACACACTGTTTGGTATTCCGAAGTAAGTATATTGATCAAAGTATGACACATATGTGTTTTACACTTTGGTCTAGTTCAGTTTAGGTCAGGTCTAGTAGGTTTTCTAAGTTACTGGACCAGTACTGGTCCAGCTCTCAATAAAGTTAATGTCGAACCCTGGTGTCTATAAATATAGGCATGCATAGGCCTGCCTCCAGTCACTTTTAAAACAAAAACACTGACAACATCAACAAGCAAAAATAAAAAAAATCCCTCTTAGAATATCTCAAAATTCATCAATGTGGTTCTATAGCCTATTTTTTTTATGTATAGATAAAATTGTTTGTATGTATATTTATTTCAAATCTGGCAGTGCCCTGGCCCAGTGCATGGTGTACAATTTGTCAGAAAAAATGTGAAATTATTAACCTTTTTGTATATATGAATACAGCATAATACAAAAATTGATCTCAAGAGTACACTATAATATTTGCCATCGAAATTCCAATGGGGAAACCCAAATCCCTACATTTAATGCCAATGGCAGCATCACTGCAATTCAAACTTATTAAAGTATGACTTTAATAGTTGGACTGGGGTTGGTGTCACTACCAAGTTTATTTACTGGGTTAAACGTCCAGGCGACAGTATTTCAGTCATTAGAAGACTATGTTTACTTGAGGCCACATGCACTGCAGTATCACGCCATAGACAAGTGGTATAATGCCACATCCAGTCACATTATCCTGACACCGGGCCAACCAGTACTGGAACTGCCCTGTATTTATTCAGAGCACCAAGCATAAAACCTAAACCAGTACATTTTTATGACTTTGTTTAGTATGTTGCAGCCAAGGATCAAACATTCTGGGGCAGATGCTCTTACCACTTGGCCACCTTGACCGGTCATTTTGAAATTTGTAAAGATTATGTTCAAAATGGTACAATTTCTAGTTTACCTCTTATTTAGAACAGATCAGGAGTATCACAAAAACAGAAGAAATAAATTGTGTTATCTTTGAAAGGCGAAGAAAAGGAAAGATAAAATTACAAACTTGTCATCTTTGAAATCAGTATAACTATTTATCAGCATTTAACTATAAGCTGCATGCAGTTTTAAATCGGTCTTTATGAATAGATTCTATCCTATATATAGCAATTAATAAAATAAGGACTTGTCTGATCCTAAATAAAAAATGAATAAAAAAATAAAGAAAATGAAATAAATAAACGATAGAAAATTAGATATGTAAATCTAGGTCTACTGTACTGTACATGAATAACTCTTGACCTTTCAACTTAAAATACACCCTTTTTCTATTTTGGTTATAGTAAACATACATTACTGTATTTACAAGTGAATTGCAATTATTTATTAGATAAAAAATAATAAAAAAAATGTTCAGAGAGAAAAGTAGAAGGAAGAAAGATTTTTTACACATAGGGCGTTCTCAGAGAGATGGAGAGAAAGATGGAGAAAGAGAGAGAGAGATTATGCAAAAAAAAAATCATAACTAAACTTCATGTACATTTAGTTTTATTCATTAAGTAGAGAAAGCAGAGTGCCATCACTATACTTCTATTTACCATAATAAAAGAAAAACTTTAGGACTTCCAGTAGGAACAGCTTGAGGGTTGGAGAAGGCAGGCATGACTGCAGATGCTCTTTAAGATTCACCATGATCTCATAGACATCTCAACCAAAACCTTCCTGAAGCCTGGTACTTCAAGGACTAGAGGAGGAGTGAAGTTCTACTAAGATCAGATCCTGTAGATAAATAAGATATTGGAATAAATTATCATCAAAGGTCACCACAGCAGTCAAGTTGGATACCTTAAATTACACTTGAGGCCACAAAAGACCTAGTAAAACCATTCTGTGACCAACTCATTATAGCGACCAATTTAATATTATGGGCACCTTAAGTTGGACCCAAAGTTTTCTCTTGTAATTCAGTGTTCGCTCACAACATGCTAGGGGGCAACTCAAAATTGCATAAAAAAACCACTAAAATTGGACCTTATTGAAAAATTAGTCTTCTTTTGACCTTAACAATGTGAAAGATGGTCCTGTGAAAAAGTTTATTGAAATTGTCATTTTACAACACCTGGTTTCTGGCACAGGTGAAGGTCGTGCATACTGTAATTCAGATGTTTTGATAATATGGCATATGAGGTCGAAACAGTGGATGAAATGGATAATATTACGAAACAGAGAGCAATCAAGGGATCCTCAAAGTTTTTTTATGCTCACTGAAGGTGACGCATATAGTCGCCGCTTCGTCCGTCCGTCTCACTTTCCTTGTCCGTTAAGGCCCCTTGACTTTTCGGCCTATAGTACATATTGCATGATTCTTGTCCGGGCTATTTCTCAGGAACTAATGACTTGAATTCAACGAAACTTTGGGTTTCCAAGGTTTGACCCGGTTCCTAAATTTTTCAAAGAGTTATGGCCCATTGACTTTTCGGCCTATAGTACATATTGCATGATTCTTGTCCGGGCTATTTCTCAGGAACTAATGGCTTGAATTCAACGAAACTTTATGGGAAGCTTTATTACCAAGTGGAGATGCGCATATCGTCAGCATGACCCAATTCCTAAATTTTTCAAGGAGTTATGGCCCCTTGACTTTTTGGCCTATAGTTCATGTTGCATGATTCTTGTCTGGGCTATTTCTCAGGAACTAATGGCTTGAATTCAGTGAAACTTTATGGGAAGCTTTATTACCAAGAGTAGATACGCATATCGTTGACGTGACCTGGTTCCGCAATTTTTAAGAGAGTTATGGCCCCTACTACCATGTTGTTGACTGATATTCATGTCATTTGCCTAATTTAACAGGAGATATCATTTAAACAAAACCCCACAAAATTCAATATGCTAGTAATGTCAATCATAATCATGTCAGCTAATTGTTGTTTAGGCCATTAAACACTTTCAAATATCCAGTCATATGTCAAGAGTGTTGGTTAACCTCTTTGATATGAGCACACATTGAAATGTATGACTTAATTTTCAGTAGTATAAAAACTTAAAAAAAATCAATGAAAGATCTGATGAGTAACACGTATTATCATATTAAATAGTAAACTGTTACTAAGTCTCCAAATTAGAGTTGGTAAAACATCTCATCTGATGAGGAAAATAGATATGATTTAGGAATGGGGATTTCAACAGCTTTGAGCTGAAAGGCCCTAAGTAAAATTTTGGGGGTGGGGCCTGACCCCTGTGTGATCTTGGGGGACACCAAAGTATTTACCATTTTATCTTCTGTCTCATCAAAAGGAACAAAAATATATAATATGGTTTACTGTTTAGAGAGTTAAGAGCTTTTTTTTTACCTTTTTTTATGCTCACTGAAGGTGACGCATATATTCGCTGCTTTGTCCGTCCGTTCGTCCGTCCGTCACACTTTCCTTGTCTGGACTATTTCTCAGGAACTAACGGCTTGATTTCAACAAAACTTTTTATGTGAAGCTTTATTACCAAGAGGAGATGCGCATTACCTGGATTCTATGTATACATGATAAGCATGTGCTGATCCCATTCCGGTCCTTAACATATCCTCCCACCCATTGACCAAGGCCTTATTTGTAACAATGACGTTCTTCGGGGAGCATCTGTCAGTTCTACTGACTTTCTTGTTCCTGTCTGGCTAACAAGTATTTGTTATATGTCCAGCAGAACATGGTAAGGAACAAAATCTGACATCACTTATTACAGAGGTCAGAACATTGTACCAAGGCCTTCCCCAGGTCATTTAAACGCCCCTGGGCCTGCACTTCAAAATCAGAACTTCCGGGGCGCTTTAATATCAAATTGCGTCTGCCCGGGCACTTGCATTTTTGTCTGCAAAAACCTACAAATAACATATATCCTTTGATATTCCTATCATATGCCGACTGAATATACCGGGCGTCATGTGCTAATTTGTAGTCCATGGCTGTGTGATAAGTATGTGTCTGGGTACTGTGTATGCAAATTGAATGACATTTGTACCGCCCAATTTCACTGATTGACAGATGACAATCGACCGGGTACTAGACTGTTATCGATTGCTGAAGCAATTGTACCATGATTTATTAGTTAAAAAGACAAATCCAAATTTATATTTTGAGAAAATTGCTTGGTATTTGAAATTACAGACTGCAGTCAGATGCAATAAAGAAATAGATCCAGCACTGAAAAAAAGTAAAATTCACGTAACTGAAGCAACAATGTCGGACATTAACCAGTAAAATGTAATTGGCATCTAAACATTTTCACTACAATAGAGTACAAATGAATGAAAAAGAAAGAAAAACAACCCTGTCTATAAGTATTCAACAAAGTTTTTTTCCCTCTCCTCAATTTGTTTGATCTTGCATTTAAAGTTGGCTTATTACCTGCCAGGTTTATGAACTTTTGGGTGCATAAAATGCCATTTTTTTTTGTTTTGGAACATTTTCTCAAGATTACTGGTAATCTACGAAGAAATGAAAGACAAAAAAATATATATTGACTAGAGTAAATCAGTTTAAGCTTTCTAAATATATTTTATTCAATTGTGTATTATAAACCTGACAGAATGTCATGTATGTAAATTTGTTTTGGAAAACAGTTAAAGGTAGTGCATTGTTTTGTGGATGAAAGCAAAAATAGACCCACTTAAAGCAAAAAAGCCAGAAAGGGATGCATTTCTAAATGTCATCAGTTTTTGCAGATTTTCTTTCACTTTTGAAAACTTATAAATAAAAGGAATCTGAAGCAATATCAAAATTTATTGCTACTTATTCAAGTTATTGTTATAAAACAGTTATATTAATCACTATAACCCACTTCTAATAGATTTTATTCATATACTTAAAAATAATTGGAATTTTCTGCTGAAAAGAAACATATACAGAAGGCAACAATATCTGTTAAGAATTATTTTTATGAAACAATCTTTATAACTTTCTCCTTTGTTTTTTTTCAGAAAGGAAATTTGGTTTTAAAGAAATACAAACATAACACAGATTACAATGTAATGTTAACCTTTTTTTAAATATCTACAAAATGAAAATGAAAGAATTTGAAACTTTTTAATTTGCCATATTTTGAAATAATATGTTTGTAGATCATGATCTTGATATATGATTTTTTTTAAAATCAATAACAAGTAAATCAGTCATTAAGCAAGGTTACTTGAAGATGCATGAATGTATTAAAACATATTTTAGTGCAAAAAGAAAAACATAATAATGATTTTATATGAGATAATATTATTGTTTTTTATGTGGAATTAAGCAATTAGTGATCATCAAAATGTGTCAGTTAAAAATAAAAATGTACAAAAAAATTGACACATGGAAGGGGTCCACCCCACTCATCACTAAAATTTGCACCTGAATCTTTTATCTGTGGAAAGCCCTGATTGTACAAATGTATGCTTCCATTATATTTTATGCATGGTTTGATCAGTCTGATATTCATTTAACACATGGTGTAACAAATCATTTTCAGAAAGCAATCTTAACGGAAGTAAAAACGTGAAACTTGACAATTTGTACATTTTTTTAAAATCTGCTCCACTCTCAACTTCCGTGTTTTTTTGGTTTTTTTTTGCAATTCCCACTGGATGACATAATACATCTATGCAAAGCAATTTCCCACAGTATGACAATGTCAATTTCACATTGACCGAACAAAAACGGAAATTGATAATGGAGAAGATTTAAAAAAATAAACATTTGCTTTAATATTTTAAGGTTGCCATTTGACAATGATTGCGTTATACCATGTGTTAAATGAATATCAGACTGATCAAACCGTGCATAGAATATGATTATAGCATGCATTTGTACAAAGTTACAAACTTTGTAATCAAATAATGTCTGAATCCGTTCCTTACCATGTTTTATTATACAGAGATGTGTGTGGTAATTCTGTGGTTCTAGTGCCAGTGAGCAGAGCTGCCCCTTTTGAGCAGTAACGATCGTCGTGAAACATTTCTATTGGCTAGGATTTTGGCAGTTGTTAATTGGCACGAAGGTTTTCCAGGCAAAATGCAGTGAGAAATGAATTTCTTAAGCTATTTTCTAGCTGCTCGCATCTTTTAAATGTTTGTCGAAGATGGGATGTATTACAGATTCACCTTCGGGCGGGTGGCATGCACTCTCTAAACTTGTACAAACGTGAACTTATCTTTACCATTCTTGGTCACAATGTATATGGGCATAATATCTCAGTTCTTATTGATAACCAGCCAGATTGTCCCAGACCCTCTGGAGTTATGGCCCTTGGATTGATGAAAAATGGTCAAATTAACAGTGTCTGCTCTGTAACATTAACAAACGTGAACCAGTTTTTACAAAACTTGGTCACAATGTACATCGGCACTATAACTGATCTTTATTTTGACCAGGGTTTGTAAAGACGTAATATAGCCGATGCAGGTCTAATATGTTCTTTTATTATGCAGATAGAAACACCTAGAACAGAAATGAATTGCAAAATTTAAATGAATTTCTACACCAAATAGTTCTACTATTACGATTTCAACAATTCATTTACCAAACTTGGTCACAATGTATATGGGCATGATATCTTGGTTCCTTTTGATAACCAGCCAGATTGCCCCAAGACACTCAGGAGTTATGGCCCTTAAATTGATAAAAAACTGGTCAAATTAAGTGACCGCTCTCTAACTCAAACAAACTTGAATCAATCTTTACAAAACTTGGTCTAATGTACATTGGCACAATATCTTGGTTCCTTTCGATAACAAGCCAGATTGCTTTAAACACTCTGGAGTTATGGCCCTTTAATTGATGAAAAATGGTCCAATTAATAGTGTCAGCTCTCTAACTTGAACAAACGTAAACTGATCATTACCAAACATGGTCCAGAGGAACATATAAGAAATGGTTTCAATTAAGTGATCACTCACTATTTTTGTACTATTTGAGTGAAACCCGTTTCTTATGAGTACTTTTTACTGTAAATACTTTTTAAATGAAACTTTTTCTTACCTTAAAAAGGTGGCTTTATCTACAATACCTGAGAAAGATATTTTGGTTACTTGTAAGGGATGGTTTCCTAGAACTTGAATTTTCTACCTCGAAGTGACATTTTGTTTTCCTCGCCAGAAGGAAAGATAACAAGGTCTAATTCACGAGGCAAATGCGGCATAATTGAAATTAAAGCAATAATCTTTTTTTTTTATGAAAAAAGATATATATTTGCATGTTATTTTTTTATTGTTATTAATTATTTTATTCTTTGCGTTGCATATAATTAATTTCTATGTTGCATAAAATATGTCTTAACGTTAAAAAAAAAGATAACCCAACAAAGATGATATTGTGCATTTTAGCCCAGTCCACTATTGATGGGCTGGGGTACTATCGACAACCCTATTAAGTCATCAAGGTGCGCCAGATGCTCTTGAAATTTTGAATGTACAAAGGACAATCAGCTGTTTGTTAAAACATCAGCAGCAATGGAATTCGATACACAAGGAATTAAAAAGAATTGAATGGAGCCCTTTTTTCATGCATAAATGGTATGCACAGAATTGAAATGTTTAGCGTATTGGTCCATTTTATTTTCGTAAAATACGCAGATATGCAGCTTATCTGTTCCTCTGATGGTCACAACATAAATGGGCACAATATCTTGGTTCCTTTTGATAACCAGGCAGATTGTCCCAGATTTCCAGAGTTATGGCTCTTGAATTGATGAAAAAGGTCAAATTGATGGCATGAGGACATATTTTGCGATAACCAGCGTTCTTGTTGTTTTGCAAGTGCAAAGTTTGAATCCAATGAAAAATTGGCATCTTCTTTCCTCTATTGCACAGAGCAGTAATTTAAACCTATGTGTGCCTGCTAGACTGCATATCTGTCTCAAGTAAACATTGTCTCCAAATGACTGAAATACTGTCAGTGGGACGTTGAACCCAACAAACAAACATCTATACAGGGAAATTTTAAATACTAGAGGAAACCAGCAAAAAATAGTGGAATAACCTTAACCCATCATTAGAAATAATCACATTTCTGATCAGAAAAAATGCAACTACATGTATTAGCTGAAAAGAGGGAGAATCTCATCCTTGAAAGCTATGTTAAATAAATTTATTCTGGTCTTTTGAATTGCTTATGTTGGTAGATTTTAATTGGTGATTTAGCTGTATGTTTGTTTGGAAAATGCTAAAAATAAGCATAATATATATGATATTTTTTTATGTGTTGTATGTCTTTTAAAGGAAAAAATCAATAATTGATAAATAGAATTCATGTATGTATTATCAAGCTTAGTAAACCCATGCTTGCTGTACTGTTTACTCTCCACTTTATCCTGCTGAGATTTTGTCATATATACATGGCCTATGCGCATCTGGCCAGTCTTTGAAGCCAGTGCATATTGAAACGGATGAAAAATTTCTTGTCTCAAAATTGGGCCAATCTTTACAGTGATTGCCTGCAGTGTAATGAGGTCAGATGGGCACCTTTTTGAAGGTCTGAAATAGAACGAAAGATTTGATTTATTTTTAGAAAAAAGGATGTTTAACAAAATTGAAATAAATCGAAATACGTTGTTTTTTTTTGGATTGTCAATGTTTTTGTCAGCTCTGAACATATGTCTGTATTTGTCTATATTTGTAGACATAATAATTATTGAACTTCTGAGGCATATGAAAGTATGTTTTAAAGCTATGATGCACCATATAGAACATATATGAATGTAAAATGTTTTGGTGTTACATAAAAATAGAATAACAATGAAAATAGTTAAATATGTTTTTAACACTACAGATTTAGGTTTGGTTTAATATTGAAACACTTGTAACAAAAAAAATGTGCAACATGAAAATTAGTCGTAATCAATGATTTTAAAGATAATCAATATTTTTGTTTAGTTATAATCTTGTAATAGTTAATACTGATGTTCTTTACATGGGTTATTGACAGGAATCACAAAATAAACATTTCAATTCGCTTAAAGGGATTTTACTCCATTTAGAAATTTCAGTTAATTTGAATTTTTGATTGAAATATCCAAATTAATGCTTTTATTAATAAAATGGCACTAACTGAATTTTATGCAGGACATTGTGTGTGACAGTAACAGAGGTTTTCAGTGGTTAAAATAGAAGACCAACAGACCATTTGCATGACTGATGTAAAGTCAATTAACTTAAAACCCTCCACAGTTAAACCTTACCAAATTGAATTACAAAATCCTCATTTCCAGACCACTGAGGAGCAGCGAACAGCATAAAACCTGATCAGCCTGCGAGTTACTCGCAGGCTGATCTGGTTTTATGCTGTTCGCATAGGTCTTTTCATGGTGTCCTCTATGAGGGAAAGGGTTAATGATAATGTAAGTGTTATAATTTGTTTGATTGTTTTTAGCCCTGGTCACAGTAGAAGATCATCCCCTTCATCCTCACCCAGACGAGGTGGTGGGGTGATGAAATGAGGGCATCCTCACGTTTACAGAAGAAAATGGAGGAGGACAAAGCAACTCTTCCTAGTATAAACGAAAGACTAGGTACGGTCCACTCTCCTAGGAGCAAGAACATCTGGATTTTATATTGTTTGACTGAAAATATGTCATAAAATACTTCAATTGGACAGGGTGTCACATTATCTGATTGAACAGTGTTTTAGCTCACCTGTTCCAGGGGTGAGCTGTTGTGACAGATGAATGTCCTGCGTCTGCCATTGGTAGTCACATTTAACTTAGAGACAATTCCTCCTGAACTTCTTGGCCAATTTTCATAAAACTTTATTGGATTGTTCCTTTAGTGGTCCTCTTTCAAAGTTGTTCAAAGAATTAATATTCCATGCCATGGCAACTAAAATGGATAAGATTGTAAAAACTTTAAAAATCTTCTCCTCAAAAAGTGCTGACTGGATTTTAAAAACATGTAATTTGCATAGATGTTCCTGTGGTCACTCTCTATCAAGATTGTAAAAATTATTTGGATCCTTCGAAAAACATGGCTGCCAAGGGTGGAGCCAGTCTTCCCAATATGTAATTTAGTACTAATTTGAAAAATCATCTTGTCCAAAATTACTGGCTTGATTTCAAGGTATTGTTAACATCAAAGGTACCTGGTACATTGCTACCCATTAAAAAAAAAAAATCAATGACCTTATATATAATAAGAAGGTAGGTAACTTCGTCCACTGAAAATGTACATCATGTCATTTCATTTGCCTTATATATAAGGTCATTGATTTTTTTTTTTTAATGGGCAGCAATGTACTGGATGCCTTTGGTTAACACAGGCATTCCTTGGGTCACTCTCTCCCAAGACTGCAAAAATTATTTGGATCATTCTTAAAATATGATTGGTAGGGGGCAGAAAGTATTTTCCCTAAGATATTTACTGTTTCTTTTCCTTCTACTAATACCTGGTTCTCGGGTGAGCGATTCCAAGGTCTTCATGGCCCTCTTGTTTATAATTTTGCTATTACTTCTTTCCTTCATTTGATTGCTTCAGTATCTGGGCAGTTTCATTGGTGGATGCACCTCTTTATGCAGTTGACCATGGCCTTGAACTTAGAACTTCTTTTGATGAAAAAAGCCTGGAAAACCTGTCCATAATACCATCAGTTTTTTTTTAAGTTGTTATAGAGTGACTTTTTCTATAAAAATATTTAATACTAGAAAAGTAGTTTCTTTCTTCAATTAGTAATCATCATGGTTTAGAGAATGATTCTATATAATTAATTAAATTATAATGCCTTGTTCTCTCAGTTTATGCTATGCTATAAAGTACACTTTTTATAAATAATTGTCAGTAAAAATGACGTGTACAAGGGAGACTCAAAAATAAAAAAAAATATTGTTGCCAGTGTCATAGCTTATTGTGTCGCCTGACTAGACAGGCGACATATAGGGGTTACTTTTGTCGGTGGAGTCAGCGGCGGTGGCCCCATCTACTTGTCCGGAGCATATCTTTTTCACCATAAGTTTCAATGACTTGAGACTTGATATGTATGTTTCTTGAAATGATGCGGAGTGCAGTGTGCAAGAACCTTAACTCTACCTTGTGTGCATTTTGAGTTATTCCCCTTTGATAGATTTTATTAGTGTCTTTCAAGTTAGAATGAGATGCATAGTTAAAGGAACTTGTAAGAGCTTCACAAATATCATGTGTCACCTGACGTGGATAGTTTATATGAAACAAGCCTCTCGTAAAAGCTTCACAAATATTATGTGTCATCTGACACATACTTGTTAAATATGTTTAAGTTATAACAGTCCTTACATTCTTTATTTGATGTTTATAAGCCTTTCTCTGTTTGATGGCAACATCATTGCACATTAATACCCCATCTTTAAAAGAAAGTGACAAATTGGCATCTTTACTGCCAACAGATAGGTCATCGTCAGGTGACACATCCGACTCACGGAGTTCTAGTTAAAGTCACTACTCTCTGACCAATGCATTGTTATACAGGTCACTTGAGACCTTCTCGGGAGTTGCTGGAATATTACAGGAGGAAGATAGCAGAATATGATGAGGAACATGAATCTGTCGTATCCAAACTGGACGAGTACAAAGTCACATATGAGGAGCAGGTAATATTTTTATGGGTATTTAGCTATATTGGTAAATTATTATATAATTGCTCTAGGTCTTCTGAAATTGAAATTATCTTTTTCTGAGGTAACTATTTTCTTTCTTAATCCTTCCTCTGATGTGCAAGTAACACAGTATAAATTGAAAGAATGGTATATTTGAGTGGTAAATGACCATTCCTTAGCTCTTCACATACCAGTCATATTTGTGTCACCTGTTGTAAGCAGATGTGACACATAGGGATCACTTTTCTGTCTGTCCATCTGTCTGTCACACTTTTTCTGTCATGCTTCAGCAGGTGACACATTGGCAAAAAGAGGAAACCCAAAATCTTCTGGAAGGAACTGTCTGATCCGGGTCTTCTCTGTTTGCTTATACAGTATTGTAGCTCAGATTCTGTACATTACTGTCTGCTTGGAAAAGAAAAATCTATTGCTTAATATACCATTTACAGTTTGGTCAGTTAATATTCATCAAGTAATAAGTTTGTATATGAATATTCATGAATTACAGGGTTAATGTGTGTTTGTACTTTTTCAGCACAAGGTCCAGTGGGAGATGCGTCAACGAGAGGAGGAAATTGTTGAGCTTCAGAAGGCACTCAGCGACATGCAGATCTATCTCTTCCAGGAACGGGAACACGTACTACGATTGTACGCTGAGAACGACAGACTCAAGGTATCATGTGTACATGATACATGTACCTCCCCAGTTGTTAAGTGGTCGTTTGTTTTCATTTTTCAGTACTGAATATATAAGTCTTTTATTCCAACATAGGAATAGTTGCATTTAGGATAGTTTACCCAAATTATATGGCTTTTTTGTGGAATGAATTCAATGATTGATGTTATTTTATATAACACCCATGATATAATATGTGGAGAGCATCACATGACTTTAAAGTGCACTCCCCTCCAAAAACAAGGAAGAAAGCTCTATTATGTTGTATCTCCTGCTGTGATATGGAATACAATGTACAAGCATATGCTCATTTTTAATTTATTTTTAAATTTTTGAGTTGCATTGAAATTGTCTTTTAGTCCTTGAAGGTATTTTCAACCCCACAAACAAAACTGGGCAAAATATAGTGATTCATGACAGCATTGATTTAGGCAGGGAAGCTAACTGTGGAGAAATAAATTGTGGTATGTAGGGAAAAAAACAAAACAAAGAAAACTTGATGATGATTGCAGTAACATTAAAAAAAAAATATCTGCAAACTAAATCTGGCAAAAGATCATGTAGAATGATTCATTCATGCTTTGTTTAATTTTAGATTTTTCTTTGAATTTTCATTTTCAAAAGCCATTTCAGTAGATTTAAAGGCCTACTTTTTGCTGATACAGAACATAACATTATCAAATGAGTCCCATTGGTTATATTATAACAATCAGTGACATTAGGTCTAATGAAATACCCACCTTAATCAGCTATGTCATACCATGATTCAGATCCGAGAGCTGGAGGACAAGAAGAAGATCCAGCAGTTGCTGGCCCTCAGTGGTACCCCTGACAGTGAGATCACATACTTCCACAAGGAGCCTCCTGCCAAGGCTGTCGTCGAGCAGAAGTCTGGTAAACGACCACAGAGTGCTACTCTGCCATCAAAAAGTAAGTTCTCTCTGTCATCTTGTGGGTGATGCTTCTGTTTTTGTGTCTGCTGTAAGTAGAGGTGATACATAGGGATCACTTTTCCGTTGTCTGTCTGTCCATCACACTTTTTCCGTCCTGCTTCAGCAGGTGACACGTGTTCAAATGAACACTCTAGTGTTGTAGCTGTATGGTATTAAAATGTAGTTTCTGTGTCTGCAGGGGTGATACATAGGATCACTTCTCTGTCGTCTGTCTGTCACACATTTTCAGTCATGCTTCTTTCAGCAGGTACACATATTGCAAGGAACACTTCTTGTGTGAAAGTAGAATTATGATAAAAGACCATTATTAATTCAAAGTAGGATACTATAAGATTTCTGATTTGTCTTTTGTGGTTTAACAATAAGAAAAAAGTATGTACAATACAGAGAAACAGATAGGCTGTATATTTGCATAGTTATGCCTAAAAATTGATTAATTTTCAATAGTTTTAGATGGGTAACAAAACTCAAATAAAATTTTGGAAATTCAAGTAATTTTATTGTGTATCATTACTGTATACTCTGGCAGACTAGGCACATTTTTTTTCTTCAGACTATTCAGGTTTATAGAAGGGGCAGGGATCGAAAACAATTTTTAGAGCCACTCGTCCTGCAGGATGAGTAGCTGCTAAATTCTACTTGTCTTGCATGTTATATTGCACTCGTCCTGCAGGAGAGTAGCTGCTAAATTCTACTGTCTTGCATGTTATGCTACTCGTCCTGCAGGATGAGTAGCTAAATTCTACTCGTCTTGCATGTTATGCTACTCATCCTGCAGGACGAGTAGCTGCTTAATTCTACTCGTCTTGCATGTTATGCTACTCGTCCTGCAGGACGAGTAGCTGCTAAATTCTACTCGTCTTGCATGTTATGCTACTCATCCTGTAGGACGAGTAGCTGCTAAATTCTACTCGTCTTGCATGTTATGCTACTCGTCCTGCAGGACGAGTAGCTGCTAAATTCTACTCGTCTTGCATGTTATGCTACTCATCCTGCAGGACGAGTAGCTGCTAAATTCTACCCGTCTTGCATGTTATGCTACTCGCCCTGCATTTCATGCATGATTTTCAAGATGATCATGCAGCTTAAATTCACTAAGAAATGTAATAAATCTTTAGTAAATGAATTAATACTTATATTAAAAAAATAATGCAATAAATTTAACAGTTTTCAACATAAGATGATCTACTTTTACTTGTATAAAAAGTTGCGTTCTAGGCCCGGTAAAATGTTTGCTGTAATTTTGACATGAACTCGTGGATTTAAATGAAATGCCTACACTTTTTGTATTTCTTTTAAACTCACCTGAGCAAAACATGCTCAAGGTGAGCTTTTGTGATCACTCTTCGTCCATCGTGCGACATGTGTTGTCAACAATTTGACTTGTTAACACTCTAGAGGCCATATTTTTAGGCCAATCTTTATGAAACTTGGTCAGAATGTTTGTCTCCATAAAATCTTGGACAAGTTCGAAATTGGGTCATGTGGGGTCAAAAAGTAGGTCATGAAGTCAAATCTTAGAAAAACCTTGTTAACACTCTAGAGGCCACATTTTTGGCCAATCTTATGAAACTTGGTCGGAATGTTTTCCATAAAATCTTGACAAGTTCAAATTGTCATGTGGGGTCAAAAAGTAGGTTAAAAAAATCATTTAAAGGGCCTTATGGCCCTCTTGTTCTTCTTTTTCAAGGCACTTTTCTTTCTCTTTACTCTACAAATCCTTGCCGACCTTCTGCTGCCATTCTGCCTTATCCAGATTAACAACATCATACTTATTACCAGTGGTCCAGCAAGTGTGTTATAGCATGGCACAGCACCCTGTTGCCTTCCTGCCCTTTTATGATACGCCAATGACATGTATGCATGGGGCAGTTTAGATTACGTCAGCCGTATGTTCAGTCAACATAACAGGAGCTAATGTGCGTGGTTTGACTCCAGTTTTATCGCTGTGTAATGAATGTAAGCTGGGTACCAAACCAACGTTTGCTTGACTGAACGCACCACAGATTTGTAATTATGTGGCATGAACTACGATTGGTCGAAGCCAATGACACCTTGCGAGAAGTTCTACTGCATGTTTATTCTCGTGCATGTCCGTTGTTTACGTTATTTACATTCAAGAATGAACATTTTCACACGTACGCGTATGTATCATACACGCATTAAAATAAAATCATAACAGTTTTCCTTACTCAGGTTGTACCAGATTTCCGACATGAGTATGCCTTATCAACTTAATCTGTAGACATATGTGTAATAAATCATCTCTAATGAAAATTTGGTCATTATGCAAATGAGAGATGCTAAAATCTGAAAGTGTTAACAAAACTGAAACTAATGCAGAGGAAGTTCTTTTCTTTTTCCAAATAAACAGGACTTTTCTGAGAATTACACTGTTGAAATTTGAATTTGAAAACTGAAATTTGTTGACGCGTAAGTTTTACTTGCCAGTATATCTGTTTTCATACTTCATAAGTGTTTCAGATTTTCTTTTTCACCTCTGTGTGTATCATGTGATTCAAGAATTCTTGACTGAGGCCAATATTTTGTAAGCATTTTCTCTATGTCCTCAACTCTTCAAAACCCAACATACTTCCATACAGGTGACATAAATTTCACCGAAGGACTGACAACTCGTCTGACATAATGGCGGAAAATAAACAAAGACTACGATATGTCGCTATATCAACATTTTATACTCAAAACAATAAATATCCCCATGATTTCATAGTAACAGACTTAAAAAATATCCCTCAAATAATTAACAACAGATAGACATGATACAGATCAATGTTTTGTCTTATTTGTTTTATTAACAATTATGCCTTTTGCCATATAGCGTCATACTAAGTGCTATGTGCATTTTATCCCTTCACGCTATTATTTACATCAGGTTTAAACTGACCAACAGTGCAAATAAGTATTATTCAACTTGAAATTAACTTTTAGAGTGAAACTTTGCTGATTATGTATGCTGGTTCATTAACTTATTTTGTATTCATCAATATTCAGCCCTTGGCATTGTGAATATGATATGTATTTGGCCGGAAAGAAATATTCAGTGCACCAAATATTCGAGTGTATCGTTACACCTCTACTTGTCAGCCCCACGACAAAAGCTAAGTGCTATGCAATCAGTAGCAAGAATCCCTGAAGCAAGCCTTTTCAACCTATTGACAAAACCTGACTTGCTGAACCTAGCCTTCTTGAAAATACTACCATTTTATACTAAATCTTTCTGGTAAGAACCTTTGATATGCTGCTGCTAATTGCATTTAAATATTTCTTATAAAGGTATTCGTTTTTCTTACTAAGACTTCAATTTACATGAAACTGATAGTGGTTAGCACTGAAAATAAGCACCCATGTCAAAATCAGTTTGACAAACATTATCTAGAGATTTGCAGTTTGCTAGAGTAAGTGGGGTCCGAAGTCCTCTGGTCATTAACTAAAGCATGATTATGTAAACGATTAATAGTTAAAAAAAATTCATTTGTCACCTGCTGTGACAAACAATATCATAAAGATTACATGATAAGCGGAAGGCACGTTTAAGTAAACTTACCGGTTATCGATTTTTTTTCATTGCAATGAATATACGGCAATTGAAAACTTGGGAACCAAGCAAAATACAAGTTTATAGTGCGTCATCATTAAGAAAAATATCGTCACCGAATACTTTGACCATTTGGAATTTTCTTGAGCCAAATTTTTGTTTTTAGCGCCATTGGCAACAATGGTAATTGCCAGTGGGAACCCTGCCTCACTTTGATAT
This sequence comes from Solen grandis, assembly GCA_021229015.1. Taxonomy (NCBI): domain Eukaryota; kingdom Metazoa; phylum Mollusca; class Bivalvia; order Adapedonta; family Solenidae; genus Solen; species Solen grandis. The sequence goes on along the minus strand of CM037788.1, from coordinate 9,694,770 downwards.
TTTTCTAGGATAAAAATACTTGTTGCTATGGTAATTGAAATAATTAAGATATGCATGACCAGTAGGGGACATAAGGTTCAATTATGCATATTATGATTCTTAGCCATTGTGTATTTCGTACATGCATAATCATGTTGTAGTGATTTCACTTTTAAAGATGTCAGGGAAAAGTCAAATGAAATGTCAGGGAAATTTTTTACAAAACCATTAATATGCATTTCGGGGGGCATTTGACACATCCTGTGACATATCTTGTTCAAAATATATTTCTTTTTAAACAGATTTCAGTGGAATTTTAAGCATAAATAGAACATATCTCACAACATCTTATCCCTGATAGGTGCGATAATCCCTTCAGCATATAACTTATAAGGGTACTTCTAAAATTATTTTGCTCAGTGTTAGAATACGGTGGCCAGGTCATTTCATCCTAATTAAACCCAAGCTAACAAACACTGTCAACACACCATATCATGTTCTATGTATTCTGTCCTTGCAGAGGACAGTAAGAAACCAGGTCAGGGAAAGGAGCCGCTGGCCATGAGTACAGAGGCCAAGTATCACCATGACAACCAGGCTCTGTCACTGCAGGTGGAGTCTCTCCAGTCTCAGATTCAGGAACAGGTCAAATTGGCCAAGGAACAGGTGAGTGGGTTGTAGGTCTCTCTCAGTTTAACCTTATTAGCTAGGTTTTAAATAAGTAGAAACTTGGTTATTAGAATGGGGTACAATGGTGGGCAGGCGTGTGTCAAGCATGTGGTTTCCATTGAATATCTCTTATTAGAATTAAGGTACAGCAATCATATTTAGTACATACCTACCTTACAGGAAGAGGAAGATTGGGATTGAATTCAGTTCAATAGGGTCAAGGTCACTGTTACTAAAAATAGTTTTGCAACAGGTTGTTTCTATCTAATATCTCCCGTTAGAATAGAGATACAGTTTTCATACTTGGTAGGTAGATGGGAAGAGGAAGATTGGGATTTATTTTCAGGTCTAAAAGGTCAAGGTCACTGTTGCAAAAATAAGATTTTTATTTTTCTGTCAAAAAGCTTTCTTTAGGTTTGAGGTATGATGATCATATTTAGTAGATATGTAACCAAGTAAAATCCTACTGCCCCAGCAGGTATCAAACTCGGGACCCTCAGTATGCAAATTGGAAACTCTACACATTGCCACAAAAGCTAGCTCTATGGCAAGATAGTACAAGTGCCAGTTTATACCTCTACTACAGATAGATACAATATGGGAAGAGGAAGATTGGGATTGAATTTCAGTTCAATAGGGTCAAGGTCGCTGTTACTAAAAGTAGTTTTGCACTAAACAGGTGGTTTCCGTCGAATATCTCCAGTTAGAAATGAGATACAGTTTTCATAATCAGTAGGTAGATACCTTATGGGAAGAGGATGGTTGAGATTGATTTTCAGGTCAAAAGGGTCAAGGTCAATGTTACTGTTACTAAAAATATATTTTTTGTTTCTGTTAAATAACTTCATTTAGGAGTGAGGTATGATTTATTTAGTAGATAGATACATTATGGGAAGAGGAAGGTTGAGACTGATTTTCAGATCAGTAGAGTCATGGTCAGTGTTACTAAAAATAGTTTTGTATCAGTGAGGTAGTTTCTATTGAATATCTCCTGTTAGAATTGAGATACAGTTTGCATGCTTTGTAGGTAGATACGTTATGGGTAGAGGAAGATTGGGATTTATGTTCCTATCAATAGGGTCAAGTTCAAGGCCATTGTTACTAAAATAGATATTACTTTCTTCAAATAACCTTCTCTTTGTCAAGGGACATTACTTTTCACTGACCTTTGTAAAATTGCAGTGCCTAACTGTACTTTTGATAGTAAAAGTGAAATAGGTTTGAGCTTGCCTGTTTTTCAAAGAAAAAAGTCAAGGTATTGTCATCACTCTGGTGTCATCATTGTGCCTGAAAAGGTATCCTTATTATTTTCTTATCAGACCCATTCAAAATTCAGTCAATGCGTTCTGTTCTTGTCCCTTTATTTTTTTTAGCTCACCTGAGCACGTAGTGCTCGTGAGCTTTTAGGATCAATGGCTGTCCGTCGTCCGTCATCCACAATTGTTTCAAATGAAACTCTGAAACTACTGGGCCAAAGTTGATGAAAATTGCCTGTGATGTTCCTTGCATGGTGCTCTAACAAAGTTGTTAAAATGGTTTCGGTCTGTTGCATATCTAGGTCACAGGAGCTAAAAATAGAAATTTTTAAAAATCGTTTTCTCTGAAACTGCAAGGCCTAGGGCTTAGATATTTGGTGTGTGGAATGTCTTATGGACCTTTACCAAGTTTGTTCAAATCATGACCCTGGGGACGAAACTGGCTTCGCCCCAAGGGTCACTTGAATTTACATAGACTTACATTGGAAAAACTAGAAAAATCTTTGTGTCAGAAAGCACTAAGCCTAGAGTTTAGATATTTAGTGTGTAATATGGCTTAGTAGACTTCAACCAGGTTTGTTCAAATCATGGCCCTGGGCCCAAAATTTGCCCTACCCCAGGGGTCGTTTGAATTTACATAAACTTATTTAAGAAAAACTAGAAAAAATCTTCTTGTCAGAAACCACATGGCCTGGAGTTTAGATATTTGGTGTGTAAAATTGCTTTAAGGACATCTACCAAGTTTATTCTAATCATGGCCCTGGGGTCAAAATTGGCTTGCCAGAAACCACAAGGCCAAAGTCACAAGGTCAAATTTGGCCTGCTTTAGGGGTCACTTAATTTTACATAGCCTTGTATAGGGAAACCCTCAAAAGATCATCTTCTCAGAAACCACAAAGCCTTGAATTAAAATCTTTATTAGTGGACCTGAACCAAGTCTGTATAAATCATGACACTGGTGTCAAAACTGACACCACTGCAGGGGTCACTTGATTTTATATAGACTTAGAGCTATGACCTTCAAAATTTGGATGGCAGGTACAGTTTTTGTGTGGAATTTAGATGATCTTGTTGTACTTCTGCATGGATTATGTATTCAGTATGACTCATAATACAATAATTGGCAATGAAGGCGATAGGTGAGCAATTCAGGGCCATCTTGGCCCTCTTTTTTTTTTTCTTTTTTTTAAGCAATGTTGGGTATGGTCTAGCCCCTTGTTCTCGAAAAATACTAAAGTAGGATCTAAGGACTAACGTTGCACAGCTAATTACTTGTATTCAGTGAATGTAACTTATGCTACAACCATGGACATAAAAAATAGTTTCAGACGCTACACACTTTCTGGCATGGGGTCAAGTGCCGGCGGTACTCCAGTGGGTACAGGGTGTTTAAGCATTTATCCAGCTGTCAATTTGACATCTTGTTTACTCACATAATATCGGTCTTGCTGGAAGTATTAATAAATCTAGGTCATATAAATGTCCCTCATTTGAATTGTGAATATTAGTTAACCCTTTCCCTCATAGAGGATACCATGAAAAGACCTATGCGAACAGCATAAAACCAGATCAGCCTGCGAGTAACTCGCAGGCTGATCAGGTTTTATGCTGTTCGCTGCTCCTCAATGTTCTGGAAATGAGGACTTTATAATTACACTTGGTAAGGTTTAACTGTGGTTTTCTGCAGATCAGGCTTTATGTGGTACCTACTGAGTGCGTCAAAATGAGTCTATATGAGGGAAAGGGTTAAGTATATACTCACTTCAAAATGTATCATTTATAACTTGAAATTATTATATCTTGTTATATTATTAATTTCATATTTTTGACTTTTCTTAATAACATAACTATTACAGACAATTGCCAACTTTCTGCTGAACAAAACTTTCAATCAATTCAGACAATTCGATATGCTTTAAAAATTCTGCTGCCATCGATATCAAGTTCCCTGCATACAGCCCGTTTCTTCCATGCTTTAATCACATGATGTATACTTTGATGTTGGTTTGCTGCATTGTTTACAGGTGCAAAATAAACTTCTACTTGTTTATGTTGTCCGTATCATCATAACAAACTTCCCCCATAACAACATAAACTTTCAACGGAAACAAAAATATCAAATACACAATAAGAGCTGCACACAGCATAATGAAGACTGTTCATAACATAATGAAGAATGTACACAACAATGTAAAAAAACGGACATGATATACAGTAAAGTTTGTTTATAACATTATGCAGGGGACCAGGGTGATTTAAATGTTATAACTGATATAATGTTATAAACATTTTTTCAGTTTCTGAACAAACTTGCTTTACACTCAGTAATTATTGGGTGTTTCCGTAATCTGCGTATAAATAAGTTATGTTTATGTAGTTGTTAGTTAACCCTTTCCCTCATATAGACTCATTTTGACGCACTCAATAGGTACCACATACTGCAGATCTGCAGAAAGCCAAACTCAAACCTTACCAAATTTAATTACAAAATCCTCATTTCCAGACCACTGAGGAGCAGCGAACAGCATAAAACCTGATCAGCCTGCGAGTTACTCGCAGGCTGATCTGGTTTTATGCTGTTCGCATAGATCTTTTCATGGTATCCTCTATGAGGGAAAGGGTTAAATATAACGTTTATTCCATTACTATTTTATAAATGCAGGTGAACATGTTATTCACTATATCTAAATTGATAAGTTACTAGGTGACTTACTTTATTAACCCGATACTCTGTAAAATTAACCTTAATGTGACATATATTTTCACAAATGATAACTCTACCTGACCAATGTCTCGGGAACTGCAAAAATTTTGACAATTACCGCGCTTTGCACTATCGTACGTGGACTGTTTAATAAAGATATACAAGAAATGATTCTTTATCTGCTTTAATAAGCATTAGAAAACAAATGGTAAAATGACATACATCTGCGTTTTGGACTCGTATCTTTGAGGGCCGTTACTTCCTGTAGCTTCAGCTTATTACGCCATATTGAATTTAATGTCGAAATAGAGATCTCATAAACCTCACACAGATCATTCCTAGACTGGAGTGAAAACGTTCATTGTCATTAATAATTTTAAGCTTTGTTTCCAGAGACACATTTTTCTCTTTTTCTGCTGGGAGTTTGACTTGCCATGTCATTTAGACGTAAACATACTGTCCATAAATTTACTAAACCTGTATGTATCTTTATGGGAAAAACATCTCACAAATAATGTCATGCATACCCGTATAGTTGTTCTCTTACTGTTAAAAAGAAACATAAAATTAATACCACTGGCAGCAATGCACTGCTTCGCAACAGGGGGTGATTTTCACTGTTTGTCAATTCTCACTCACACCCATTCACAGAGATGTCGAGACAACAAAGCGTTATTGGCCCGAGGATCAGGTAAGTCGGGCCTTATATGGATGATCATGTTATATGCAAAAACATTGTATCAAATATTTTTTTATATAGACAAAGAAGGGATTTGGTCAGGACTTTGAAATTTTAATGTTATAAGAATGCTAATGTTATATGCACTCATGTTATAAACAAACTCTACTGTAATGAAGTATGTACATACATAATCAAGAAATTCATAACATAATAAAGTATGTACACATCATAATAAAGAATATATGTAACATAATGAAGAATGTACTCAACAAAGTAAAAAAAAGTACATGATATAATGAAGAGTGTACATAAGGTAATAAAGGATGTACATAACATAATGTGAAATATACACGACATAATAAAGAATTTACATAACATAATAAAGACTGCATACAACATAATAAAGAATGTATATAACATAATGGGAATGTACACAACATACTACAAAATATACATAAAAAAAAAAAAAAAAAAAGGATACATAATAAAGAATGTACATAACATAATAACGGTTGCACCCACTAGAACAAAGATGCTCAACATAAGACAGTTCAGGCGTTCCATACCAAAGCCTGGAGTTAAGACGTTTTCTAGTGGACCTGAACCAAGTCTGTTTAATTCATGGCCGTGGTGTCAAAATTGACCCCACCCCAGGGACCACTTGATTTTATATAGACTTATCAGAGCTATGACCTTCAAAATTTGAATTGCAGGTACAGTTTTAGTGTGGAATTTAAATGATCTTGCTGTACTTCTGCATGTATTATGTATTATACCATAATACAATAATTGGCAATGAAAGCAATGTCTATCAGGTGAGTGATTCGGGGCCAAGATTTCAGGGCCATCTTGGCCCTCTTGTTTTTACTATGCCCCCCACATTGATAGATAGATAAGGTCTAAGACCAAGATTGATAAAATTATTCCGATCTGTTAAAAAAAAAAATGGCAACCAGGGATGGGGCAAGTTTGCCTTATTTGTATAAAGTGAAAACTTTAAACTACATCTCCTCTGAAACAGCTTGACAGAATTTGATTAAACTTTGCAGGTATGATCCTTGGGTGAACCTTCACAAAAGTTGCTAAAATAAACTTGATCCATGTAGAACTCTGGTTGCCATGGTAATGAAAAGAAAACAAAAAAAGAAGACTTTAAAAATCATCTACTTCAAAACTACTGGCCAGTTTTTAAAATGTTTGAGTATATTCCTTTTGTAACCCTATACTCAGGTGAGTAATCAGGGCCTCTATGGCCCTCTTGTTTTAAATGGTTTACTTTCAAGTTTTAAACAAATGGAATTCAAAGCCTTGATCTGTAACATCTGAATCCTAGTGCCAGTTCTAAGCTGACTATCAGAAGTTAAAAAAAGCTGTAGATATAGATGTTAATTAAGGTTTAAGAAGTAAAGAGACATATTTCTATAATTAGGTTCAAGCCCTAATTGAGGACCGCCGTGTGAAGGACGAGGAAATGGAAACCAGACGGCAGCGTGACGAGGCCAAGATACACACACTGACAGAGAAGTGAGTCTCGAAGATACTTGGAATATTCTTTTAAGATTGATTTTCGAATTCATTTTTCATTTAGTGTGAAATATACTAAGTTGGTCCCCATGAATAGCTAATTACATGAGCACAGAAAGAGAATAAAAAAATAAAAAATGATTTATAATATCATAAAAGATGGAATAATAACTATCTTGTAAAAAACAATAAAAGATGATTAAAAAAAAAAAGATTATGTTAATATAATCAGTTCTGATCATATTTTCATTTATTGGAATTATTTAACATATCTTGTTTTGATCATGGAATTTGTAAATTCAAATGGGAATGCTGGGATAAAATGTAGCTGATGCACTCCTCTCCAACATTCTGTGTTAACCCCTTATCTTATACAGACTCTTTTTGAAAAAAAAAACAAGAGAGCAGACCCTTTAGGGAGCAGGGGCTGTCTGATCAGGGTCTCTTCTGTTTGCTCAAAGAATAGTGTAGCTTTGATTTTGCACAATCTACACACCTAAGAAAAAAAAGGAACAACATTGTTTCATTTACCATTTCCAGTAAAGTGATAAATGTCAAGTAATCATAAAGGGTTAAATAGAGTGTAATTTGTTCAAAGCAACATCTGGTAGTACATGTATTACCATAACAACATTTTGAATTGTACAACATGCTTTTATGATCTTAATGATTTTCTTACATAGGCCATCTACAGGCTAAATGAAACTTAAACAACAGCTGCTCGAAACTGTAATGACAGCTGCTTTCCGGTTCTTGATTGACATGGCTTTTGCTGATATCAACCATAAACTGCTCAAACTTGCATTGCTTTGATTGTAAACTGAATTATGGACTTTGATCATTTTAGGAGTTCTTTTAAAGTTCTGATTATTTATTTCATGAAAAATAGATGTTAGAAGTTGACAAGATTCATACAAGAAAAAAGATTTTCACACTTTGCATTTCTATGTCAATTTCACAATGTGCATATTTATGTATATGTTTTGTATGTAAGGCAGTTCCAAGAATGGTTGGCCCAGTGTCAGGATAATGTGACTGGGTATGGTATCATACCATGTCTACAGTGTGATACTGCAGTGTGGCAGCACTATATCTGTCTCAAGTAGACATGGTCTTCTAATGACTGAAATGCTGTCTGTGGAACGTTAACCCAAACAAACAAAAAAGCATCCAACAGCTTGACTTATCCAACCCATCATCCTGGTACCATCTAATGTCCAATGAGAAAAGTCTCACTATACTTGTCAAGTTGTGTGTGTCACTTCCTTTGCTGTAGTTGCTAAAATACTCTCTTTTTTTTTTCTCTGTAGACTTCATAAAACACAGGATCTTCTGTATGAGAGTACAAAGGATTTCTTGGAGCTTCGCTACCAGGGTCGTGCCAATGAACGCCAGTGGATGGCTGAGAAAGACAAGCTCCTGCGAGACCTGGACCAGGTGAAGCAGAACGCCAACCACAGCGTGTGCAAAGATCCAGCTCTCAACTCCTCGAGCATGTATGATAACAAGTCACAGTACATAGAGGAACTGAAGGTAGGTCATGCCCTCATATTGTAGCACCATAGGATTTCATCCCTTTTGAAACTAGAAGTATCACTTTAGTTGATGAATATTGCCTGTATCCCACCTTGTCTTCATGTAATGAAAGTGATGTGATGTGAGGGGACAGGACATGACGTGTGATTCTTATGTAGCCTCCACTTCTTTGAAGCAGGTAAATGATAAGTCATATTTTCTATTAAAGACCTCTGAATGAATGATTTATTGAGTAAAAGGTATCCTAAAAATAATAAAAGATATTCTTTGTTATATTAAATATATACATTTGTATGAGGAAAAACTGTAATAATTTATGTTGAATAAAATATTTGAATATCAGATATCTACTTCTGTCAGACATTTTATCATCAGATGAATATTGGCGTCATACCTGCATTAAGACATTATATATTTTATCATGGCATATTTTGATTTTAAATTCTTTTTGATGAAAAATTTGAAAATTAGTTTGATACTCAAAATGCTTTCAAAGCTTGCAGATGAATATTTTACTTGCTAGTTATACATGTGTATCACAGATGTGGGGGCTATATAAGAATCACACTTATCACAACCAGTCATGTCAAGTCGCATGTCATGTCACATCCAATCCTAAACTCACATTACATGACGACATTGTGTTAATCACCTTTAGTGATATTTCTTTTTCAAGTTAAGTAAAAGCGTTGCTCATGTATGTGTAAAGTAATATCTGCATCCCACTAATTTATGGCTATCTTTGTATTAGTAGTTGTTAAATTTATTTTATCCAAAATTTTAAACAAATGTTTTCTTTGATTTTGATCATGACTTTAAGCTGAGCTTCTTAATAGATTTTGATCATGACTTTAAACTGTAATAGAAAGTAAAGTGGGGTTTTTTAGTTACTGAATACGCTGACCTGTACAGTCCTGTCACATCACATTACACTTTACAAAAAATAACTTATCAGACGCTTATGAGGGCAGTCATCACCTTCAGTGATAGCTCTAGTTTCAGATATCAGAAAGAGGGAAAACAGGAATAAAAATTTATAATCAATGAAGTTGTTTTCCACCTTGAATTATCATGTAAAGCACAAGGCTCTTGTACATCACAATTATTGTAATGTACATGTAATACTGAAATAGTATCAGGGGTTGATGACCTTGTGTGCCAACTTTTTATAGATCTTTTTGATAACTTTGTGACTGAATATATTTCACAATTATCAATGAGCCATCTGTCATAAGAAAGAGACATCTTTTTCAGTTGGCTGTGGTCTAACATTTTCTGCCAATTGAATTTATAACGAAATATGGAAGTAGTAAAATTCAAAACGTAGCAATACACAGACAGGCAAAAGAGCAGTGTAAGATGTAAGAAGTGTTGAGTAAGATTGTGTACATCCTGTGTGTGTTGTGTTGCCAGTCACTGGAGTACCAGCTGCAGCAGTCCCAGAAACTGTCAGAGATGTACCGGGAACAAGTCATACAGCTAGAGGATGAGTTGTCACGGATACGGGAGGAGGGTGACGTCACCAGGGAGATCTTCAAGGTAAGGTATTTTGGGATTTAATGGGTTGGAAATGAACCGGTTGTACATGTTTCATGAGATCATGCAGCATTCTGCAGCAGCTGTATCCCAACAAAAGCCAGTTTGGCCTAATCTAACAGTTGGCTGTTGTAGGAGGTTTCACTGTTGTTATTAGTGTGTTTACACCAGACGGACTACAGGTTTGCCTACCGTCTGTCTGTCCCTCTGTCCATCCGTTTGTCCAGAAATCTGGATCCCTTGATAACTTAAAAACCGTTTTAAGGTAATATTATGAAACTTGTTATATGAATAGATGGCAGTATGGAGATTCTGCACATCACTTTGTTTTTTTTTTCTCAGACCAAAATTCTGGTTGTTATGGTAATGAAAAAATTATGCACCTCACCTGTAGGGGACTCCTGTGTTGCGTGCAACACCAGTTACTTGTTATTCTAATTTCTTGAATATCACATTTAACTATGAGTGTTTTCTCCAAACCCAAACCTTTTGATCTTGCATTTATCAATGTCAGGCAATGTACAATAGATATTAAACCTTGTCCAGTAATCATTCCATCTGGCCATTTCTATTTTGGAAGATTTTATTATGTCAAAGTATTAAAAGGTATGCTATACAATATTTTATTTAGTAAAGGTTGAAAATAATATGAATTAAGTTTATTTATTATATTTAGATTTTCTGTCTGAAGGCTTAGTATGACAATAATGTTGTTTCTCATCAAAAAACAATCCTGTCTGTTTAGATTGTTTAATGCCTGATCTGCCATACAAAGGCATGCAGTTTTACAGATTTTACTGTGTTGTGCACTTACTTCTCAATATTTGGATTAAACCTGAAGGTGAGAAGTCTTCATCAGTCTGACACTTGGTCCTGTTTATGAAGATTTCTCAGGTTCATGTTTTAACATCTCATGAAAATTGGCTGAAAGTGTTCACTAGGGTTCCAGGACTCCAAATTTAGACTAAATTAAAACTCTTGTGTGCTACATGGGACACTTCTTTTCATTAAATATCAAAAGTAATTTTTTTTGAAAGAACCAAGTTACATGCAGACACATATTAGATTTTCCATTGACTGTCTTCAGGTGGTTCTTACACCCAATATTGAACGGACTCTGTAAGCTTGGACCCAAAAATGAGATGAAACTGTAAAATGTACCCCTACTTAGAAAAATTATTGGGAACCCTGTAAGATAATATTAATGTTCATAATAAACCATTTCACCAGGCAATACTCAGTATAATTTGCTGTTTTAAAGTGACCAATCAGTGACTGGTTGAAAATCTCAAGTGTATGTCTATACCCCACTGAACAATGTATTGAATTTTCCTCCTGCATGTAGATTAGATGTTCAGGGAGTGCTCCTTGATTTAAGAGGTTTACATCTCATTTAGGAGTGAAATGGTCTGTTGCAGGACCGCGGGGAGAAGATGAGCAAACGACTTAAGCTGATGAACCAGCGCTACCAGGACTTGGAGAGACGACGAAACCTGGAGGTGGAGGGCTTCAAAACAGACATAAAAAATCTCAGGACACGCTTGAAAGAGGTGGAACGGCAGCTATACAAGGTAAGAGTGAGCAGGGTTCGACATTAAGGCCCAACTGAACAACATTCACTAGTAGATTGATGGTCCAGTACAGCTAGGTCCTTGGCTAACTTGACTGACTGGTTGTGTTCTAAATTGGTCAAAGTTCGCAGAAATATCATCTATTGACACATCAAAAGCACAAAAATAACTTTAATAGTCAAACTATTGTCCCTTGTTGAAACAGTGTCTTCAAAAACCTGTGTGTGCTTTATTTAGTGGCATTTTCAGTAACAACCTTGACACACGTTCACTCATTGGTTTGTGTTTTCAGAACGAGGCTTTTTCCCCCACGCACTTGCCAAGATCAATGTTGTTATACTAAGCTAAGAATGCTTATTTCTTCATCTAACTTTTCATTTTATAATGTTTACAAAATCTTCGTATTATAATGTATAAAATTTAATTTAAAAATGCTAGAGATGCAAGTTAATGCATGAACACTAATCTTTTTATTATGCTGGGATCCCATGTATAACAAAGGGGTTTGGCAAGAAGTGGGGTGGGGAGGATGTAAATTACTATATATAATACAAGGGATACTGCTTCCGCTTGATCTAAATCCATTATTTCATCAGGAAAATGCCAATAGCTCAGCCATTTATGAAGTTATCTTTTTATATTTTGCACCTATTGCAAGCGTATACATTTATGCAACCAAAAATCACCACAGTTTCACCCATACAAACTCAAGTATTCAGCAACGAAACCTGCAATGCGAAACTTAACCCGGTTTTCCAAAATTTTGACACATGTTTGTACGGTATGGTTTATATCAATCAGGAGTAGTATCCCTTGTATTATATATAGTGATTTGATGTATAACGGCAATAGACCTTTTTACAATTTGTTTTTACTGCAATGTGCAGCTGATAATGAAGTATCAAAAAAATGTCAAATAGTCTTTTCATCGACAAAAAAGACAATGTCAGTAATGAACAAAAAAGGTAAAGAGGAATCAAAGAAACTGTATGAATAGATGAAAAGAAACAGATCGTTTTTGCTTGAAAATCATTAAAAAAAATTAGACATTATCCAGAACTCGCATATATGGGGATTTCCATGTAAGTACAACCAAGGTGTTCATGCAATGTTAATGAAAAGCATGTAACACAAGAGTAATTCTAGTATTATCTTTGTAGACCTTTATTCATTTCTAAAGGTAAACATGAAAAAAAAACACTGTTAGGTATTCAGAAGTAATTTTTTTGATCTAAGTATGACATGTATGTGTTTTACACTTCGGTCTAGTTAAGTTAAAGTCAGGTCTAGTAGGTTTTCCAAGTTACTGGGCTACTGGTCCACCTCTCAAAAAAGTTAATGTCGAACCCTGGTGAGAATTCTCCCGTCACAGACCAAGGTTTAATGTAAGTTTTAGTTTAAAATCTCCAAAATTTTAAGCATGTCAATGACATCTTAGTTTTTTTTTATTTATTTAAAATGTTTATCTTTTTTAAGGCAGTCTAGTTAAAACACAGATAAAGTTACAGATTTCAAACGTTAATTTTTAAAAATTGGACACATGTGTTTGATTGGACACATGATCTTTGAGCTCAATGTTTTGAGTCCTAGCAAAGGGCCAAAGGCATTAGTATTTTTTTTTTTTTTTTTTTTTGAATTTCCAAGTTACTGTGAAATCATTAATTTTCATGGGGCACTAATTTTTGTCAATTTTGTGGAGGGTTTTATCCACAAATATTAATCCCCACAAAAACTTGTCTCTTACATAGACCTCACTTTTTCTAGAACATAGATCCATGAATAAATGTACCCACACAATTCTTTAGATACATAATCAACAAAATTTTAATGTCAATGAAAATGAATGATTTTACAGTATGAGGTGCCTTAAAAAAAAGTTGTTTTTCATTGATGGCAAGTGGTTAAAAAAGACAGAAAGCTGACAGACAGCCATCTAAACAGAATGTAATTGGTGGAAGTGTGTGGATGAAATGCTACATCTTGTATACCTGAATAAAACTGTTCATATCTTTAATTTAGATCAGTCTTCAAACTACATTTGAGCCTCGTTGAGTCAAACTCGTTTGTATCAAATTTTGGCTTATGTCAAATTTATCATCAAGTCCTGAATTTGTTTCTTATATTTACATAATATTCTACATGTAAGTCAAAATCTTTTAAGGATTTCCCACCCTTATAGCCAAACATTCCACCAAAACATAAAAATATAACTTGACAATATTAACTTTAAGATGTCGAACTATGCAAACCCATAAGACATGTTGACAAAATTACAGTGATTTAAGTTCTTTTAATTACCTCCCCCTAATTTTGTTTTCATGAGTTTTCTCCTATGAAAAATATGAGTTACTCCCCAAGAAAACCAGATTATCTCAAATTTTCTGTGATGAAATTTTGATTTCTTTATGAAATTTGAATTTTATGAAACGAATCACAAATGTGACTTTCTACCATGAGTTTTTCTTAAAGATTCATTTCATTTTTTATTTTTCACAATTAAGGAGTTTATTTCCCATAGGCTCCAATTTTAATTCAATATGGATTATCCCCCCAAATCTATTTTTTTATGATTATGAACAAAATTGTAGAAAACATTTTTATTTCTAGATGTTTTCAAAGTGACAACAATTTGTAGAAATATTACCATCCAATGGCCATATATGAAATATTACATTTAGGGTGGGAATACCTTAAGCCAAAATTCCTTTTGTTGCAAAGCGATTATCTGTCCCCATGTTGTGCTTTCTTATCTTTGTTTGTCGTTTGACTTGAAGATAAAAAGCCGCCGTCAACACCAGGCACATGTCAGTTTGTTGAGTTGTGAATGTGACATCGCTGAAATTGACTGATTGACAGTTACTTGTATTGAGCTAATTTGTGTCTGCTTTTCGGCATGGATGGGAGCAATTAAAGAAGTCATCAGATTGTTGTTGATTTTGGCTTTTAGTTATTTTATTTGTCACTATGAGTGATTTATACTGTAGGTATTTATTAAGTGTCGAAGGCTGTGTCTGCATAACCAAAATGGCATCAGACAATAAACACATCTATGTGCCCGAACGGAACAATCCAGAGGACCCAGTCTGAATCCTGAGGGGATATCTTGATTGGCCAAGGGTAAAGGGACAAAGTAAAAGCTGAATTTAAAATTCTACACTGAGAAATATGTATCAATATTAGAAGTGGAAAAAGGGGTGGAGTCTAAGAAAAAAATCACAGAAGAACACGGCATACCACAGTCTACCCAGTCTACATGGCTGAAATCTAAAGAAGACATCAAATCTATGGTCTTATGTGGTAATGTAGAACCAGCAAAAGGCCAGAACAGCAAAATATCCAGAAGTGGAAAAAGCCCTGCTGACAAGGTTTAGTTCAGCGCGGGCTGGAAACGCAGCAATAGATGGCAAGAATGAAGGCTTAAGCATGGCATTTTAGACAGATTAGACAGCCATTTCCTATAGGGCCTAGCCTGATAGGACCCTAGATTGGAAAAACACTCCGTGCCCGTAAAGTAAAGGCCCGTTAAGTGAGGTTGTCATGGTCTGTGCAAACATGACAGGCACAGAAAAACTATTGGGAAATTTGAAAAGCCACTTTTTTTCAAAAACGCAAAAACTCTCCCGATGGCCAAAAGGTCAAAAGAAAAAAAGCCTGGATGACGTCAGCACTCTTCCAAGAGTAGGCAACCAAAGTTGATGAAAAAATGGCGTTGAAAAAGTGCAAGCTTGCGCTAGTCACTGACAACTGTCCGGTGCATCCAGACATCAAATCACTGAAGGCAGTCACTATTGTTTTCCTGCCTCCAAACACAACAAGCGTAAGACAGCCATTCGACCAGGGTGTGATAAGGAACCTAAAGGTTCAATACTGGAAGCATGTTGTCAATTGGAATTTGACCTCAATCGAAAACAATGAGGAGTTCCACATCAATGTGCTTGACACTCTCCGCATGCTGCGAATGGCCTGGTTGAACATGACGGAAGCTACAATTGCTAATTATTTCGGTCATGCAGGGTTCATCAACACCTCCCCAGAATCAGCGGTAGCTAAAGACAATGCTCCAGATGACGATATCTCACTCGCCCACCTAGCATCTATTACAGGACCAAAGTCATTTGAGGACTTCATCAATGTGGACAAAAACCTGCAATAAACGACTGCAACATCGTGCAAGATCTAATTGACACCCAATCCTGTGACACGGCTGATACCAGCAACAAAAAAGAGGAACAACCTGAGCTGAAAAAGGTCAGGGGTGCGCAAGCTATGGAGTACTGTGACAGGCTGTGTGTGTTCTTGGAGAGTTTTGAAGACATTGAGTGTGTAATGGGATTGTTTGATGGTGTGCAGGGTATGTGAGGAAGAAGTTTGTTGGTGGTGCTACCAAGGTTCAGACTGACCTCACAAAATTCATGAAGCAGAGCTTATTGATCTGTCATTTAATATGTATATCTGTGTTTGTATTGATCACGCCTGTTTACCTATAATGCGTGCTACATGGCTTTAAAATTTGAACATTTTTTTTGGCTATACATGTATTTAATCACGAGTACTATACTGTCTATTATATAAATGTCATGTTCATTATGTATAGTATTCATTATGTTTTTTATACCACCTGCATAACGAAGTTGTAAGGGGGGTATACTGGATTCAGCTTGTCTGTCTGGCCGTCCGTCCGGCCGTCTGTCCGTCTGTCAGTTTCTTTGTCCCGGCCGTAACTCAAAAAGTATAAAAGGCATCAAGATGAAACTTCATATGTGGTTAGATCTCATTGAGAGGGCGTGCAGTGACCAAGAACCATAACTCTCTGTTGCGTAATTTTGGAGTAATTGCCCATTGTAAATTTTCATACTTAATTTTTGTCTGAGCCGTAACTCAAAAAGTGTAAAAGATATCAAGATGAAACTTCAAATGTAGATAGATCTCATTGAGGGGGCGTGCAGTGACTAAGAACTATAACTCTCTTTTGCGTAATTTTGGAGTTAATGCCCTTTGTAAATTTTCATACTTTAATTGTCCAGGCTGTAACTCAAAAAGCATAAAAGATATCAAGATGAAACTTCATATGTAGATAGATCTCATTGAGGGGGAGTGCAGTGACCAAGAACCATAACTCTCTGTTGTATAAATTTGGAGTTATTGTCCTTTGTAAATTTTCATACTTAATTTTTGTCCTTGTTGTAACTCAAAAAGTATAAAAGGTATCAAGATGAAACTTCATATGTGGATAGATATCTGACTAATTGTTATCCTCATTGGCTTCATTTTAAAATCCCTGTGACAAAGCCACATGTGGGGGGTATTTGCGCCATAACAATGGCAGATCTAGTTTTTCAATAAAATGTTAAAGCGTAATAACTATTTTTTAGCTCACCTGAGCACAACGTGCTCAAGGTGAGCTTTTCTGATCGCCTTTTGTCCGGCGTCCAGCGTCTGTGCGTGCGTCCGGCGTCAACAATTGCTTCAAACAACATCTCCTCCTAAACGGCTTGGCCAATTTGAAAAATATTTTGCAGGAATGTTCCTTGGACGAAGCTCTACTAAAGTTGTATAAATTGTTCTGGTCCATTGCATAATTAGGTCACAGGAGCTAAAAATAGATTTTAAAAATGCAAACTTTGAAAATCTTCTTCTGCAGAACTGCAAGGCCTAGAGCTTAGATATTTGGTATGTAGCATCATCTTATGGGCCACTACCAAGATTGTACAAAATTTTAAAAACCAAATATTTGGTATGTAGCATCATCTTATGGGCCACTACCAAGATTGTACAAATCATAGCCCTATGGTGATAAATGACCCCGCACCAGGGGTCACTTGTTTTACATAGAGTTATATAGGAAAATCTAAAAAATCTTCTTCATGAATCATAAGGCCTAGAGCTTAGATATTTTGTATGAAGCATCATCTTATGGGCCACTACCAAGATTGTACAAATCATAGCCCTATGGTGATAAATGACCCCGCACCAGGGGTCACTTGTTTTACACAGAGTTATATAGGAAAATCTTAAAAAATCTTCTTCTATGAATCCATAAGGCCTAGAGGTTAGATATTTGGTATGTAGCATCATCTTATGGGCCACTACCAAGATTGTACAAATCATAGCCCAATGGTGATAAATGACCCCACACCAGGGGTCACTTGTTTTACATAGAGTTAAATAGGAAAATCTTAAAAAATCTTCTTCTATGAATCAATAAGGCCTAGAGCTAAGATTTTTGGTATGTAGTAGCATCTAATGGTTCAATACAAAGATTTTCAAAGTCTTGGCCCTACGGTGATTAATGACCCTGCGCCCAAGTCTTCTCTGAAACCATATGGCCCATTGCTTAGATATTTGGTGTGTAGTATTGTCAGGGGTAAAGTGTTTTAGATTAAGTTATATCAGAATCCTTGTCTGTTTAAAAACCTTGACATCAGTTGAAGCAATGGTACTCAGGTGAGCGATTCAGGGCCATCATGGCCCTCTTGTTTCTTTTAAATACCACCCTAATCTGACACTTAGAGGAGATGACCTTTAGAGATATTAAATGTGTACATGATGTACTCTGATATATCAAAATACTCTTAGGTCAAATTTTATTTCATATGCCCAGTGACTTTGACATAATGAGGTTCGACTGTATCTACATACTATCATAAATAAGGAATTTTCAAAATTGCAAAATTATATGTTTAAGGGAGAATACCCTGAATATTAAGAAGGAAATCTTAGATTGAGTTATCTTTCCTGAAAAAACTGATTTAATAAGAGACCTTTGATAACTTTTGCCTGTATCTATATTATGCATGCATTTTTTTTTTTTTCAGGTTACGATTGGATTTTCAGAAGACATGGATGTGAAACGTCCAGACGATCTTGACATGCAGATCTTGAGAAATATTCGTGCAACATCAGGACGGTCGAAAAAGATGGTCGGAGATCTGAAAAATCTCAAAGCTAAAATGTATAGCATTGAGAATGACTTGAAACATTTATGATAAATCTTCATTCCAACTTGATATTCTTTGATATTGATT
>CM037788.1:9636197-9676188 GCA_021229015.1 Solen grandis | reverse complement strand
AATTCTAATAATTACACGCCATGCAGTACTATCAGAACTTTGACAATGGCAAACAGTGGCAACATAGCAAAAACAATATACCGTCTCCGGTAGCCGAGTGGTTAGAGCGCCCGCCTCGGGAGCGGGAGGTCGTAGCTTCGATCCCCGGCCGCCATATACCAAACTCGTAAAATTGGTGCTGTTATAGCTCCTTTGCTTGGCGCTCAGCATATAAGGGTAGTTGCAGGACTGATTGGCCCGGTGTCAGGATAATGTGACTGGGTGTGTTATTATGCCACATGTCTACGGCCTGATATAGCAGTGTGGCAGCACTGTCTCTCCAAATGACTGAAATACTGTCGGTGGGATGTTAAACCCAATAAACAAAAAAGAAAAACAAACAAACAAAAACAATACGTACATCGCTTTTCCTCCTCGAATTTTGAAGTATCACATAAATGGCCGAAGTAATCACAATATGGATCATGTTATCTTAAATGACTGGACCATGAGCAAGTGTGACTAATGCAATGCAACTGCGCAGTAACAAACATCATATGAGACCGGGAATCCCCCACTATCGATATATGGTCAGGGTACAAGTGGTCTGACACAGATATGACGGATAAAGCTGTATGTAACAGTAAGTACATTTGTCTGTTTCAAACATGAATACATACCGAGCTATGCCTCATAAGAATGTCACACCGGATTGTATTTACAGTTTACAGATTTATATGATAATCACCGGGAATCCTTTAAAGAGGCCTCAGTTATAAACCATCAGTTGAACGCCTCTTCCGTCTTACATAAACAAAACATTATTCAATTCAGCTTTTTACCGTTTTGAACAACACCTTGCCCCAGTGTTTTGTTCTGAGCCATTGTCTAGTTCTCTGAGCATTACATCATATATAATTTTCACATACTTGATATTTTCTAACTTTTTTATTTAAATACGTTCTTCATAATTACCCATATATAATATTGTGCTTGATTTCTAACTCCTAATAGTTTTTTGCAATACTTCAGATGAATCTTCTCTAATTGTGTACTTCATTGTAATCCTGTTTATTCTGAACCACAATTAGGTATAGGAAGAACAAGCTTATCAAACAATTCTAGTTTATGTTCAACTGTTAAACAAGTAAACTTTATTAATTCAGACTGGAGTTCATACACAGCTTTTAAGGCCTTTCGAGACAACTTTTCAAAAGTCTTATGGAAGGAGCATCCATATGTAAATTTTATCCCGAAATATGTAAAACTATAAACTATTTCAAGTGTTTTTCCCTTATATAAAAAATAATATTATTCGTAACTCTTCCACCTTTTTTTTAAAAAATCATTCCTTTAGTTTTTGACGTATTAACACTTAGCTTCCATCTATCACAGTTCTTCTTCTAATAATAAGTTATTATGTAAACCATCTTCAGTTTCTGACATAATAACAATATCATCTGCATACAGCAGAAGAAATATTATTAATACATTTAAATCCACCCCATCAAAACCATTCATTCTAACGTGTTCTTCAATATCATTAAGATACATTGAAAATAAAAATGGTGAGAGTGATTCCCCTTGTCGTACAGCTAGAAAACATGTAACTTCCTCACTTAGCATATTTTTATATTTGACTCTTGACCTGACACTATCATACATTGATGTAATGATATCTAACAGTTTACCCCTAACACCATATTTAAACCATATTGCATCTCTAACTAGGTAGTCAAAAGCTTTTGTAAAATCTTCGAAAATGACATACAATCTCTTATTGTTATTTAACAAGTGTATTATGAAATTATGTAAAACAAAAATATTATCAATTGTACCCATATGTTGCCTAAATACTTCTTGCGATTCAATTAATACATGATAACTTTCAGCCCATTTATTTCATCTGTCTTTCAAATTCTTAGTAGATAACTTCCCAAAAGTACTTCATAATGTTGTAGCATAAATGTTTACAACATCAAACATCTTCTGTTTGAATAATATTAGTAAATAGTCACACATGACAAAAAGTAGAAGAAGAAGAAACATCGTTGTTTTGACAAACCGAACCGATTCTATTGTTCACTTTACACCGGTAACCATGTTGTATTGCTGATCCCGAAATAGTCTTTTGTATATCAAATTATTTTCATATTTAGCTAGTAGTTTTGGCCGAATAAATTGAGTCCCATATTCTTAAAGGGGGTTGCTTAAGGGAATGTCCAACGTTGATTAACGACGACCAACCATGTTGATTTCGGACTCAGGTGAGGAACATTGCCATTAAACGCCGTACTTAACGAGCATATATAAATTATTCATACCTCTATACCTTCCATTCCTTGTTGCACATCTACATCTTTATTGAAATGTCCATTCACTTCATATATCACCCCCTAGTGTTCAAGTCTGAACATGTTCGTGTAAACCTGTTTTACGCGATTTACATAGACATATATCAGAATAATGAATTAATGCTTTTTGATGTTGGTAACATTAATAAATGTACAAGGTATACGTTTGTATCACGATTGTTCATCACTCGGTCAAGGCCTCGTTCATCTAAATCCAAGTGTTGGAATATAGATATGTTAAAATAAGGGAACTGAATGTTTAATTCTAAAAACATGGACCTTAACAAGAGCTGTCACTGAAGAAAATCAATGTCCCCGCTTCCACATACTTTGGCAAAACAAATTCTTTTTCTTTTTTGTTTAAACTGTACCAGACAATGTGTGTGCTCTCTGTCTCAGACAAACACTTCACTTTGAGAAGTGGGACCCAACATAATGCAGGATTATAAATAATAGACATGACTACATTTGTTTTCCAGGCATGTGTATTAAATATTATAGCATCCATATTTCATTTCTAGACGTTTATCTATCTCTAGTGAAAGGAGCAAGTGTAATTAAATCTCATGACTGAGTCCCTACTGAATCAAGCAGGAAATTTTGATCGTACCAGCATGATACTGCCGTGTAGTCCGCTGCAAGTTTTAATTTGATACAGTCATGTTCATTTATATTGCAAAATATCCTTATTAGTATATAACATGTATTAAATATTTTAAATGAATTGATATTAATAATCAATAAATGCCAGCCCTGATCCATTAAATCATGTGAATTCTAATAATTACACGCCATGCAGTACTATCAGTACTTTGACAATGGTAAACAGTGGCAACATAGCAAAAACAATATACCGTCTCCGGTAGCCGAGTGGTTAGAGCGCTCGCCTCGGGAGCGGAAGGTCGTAGCTTCGATCCCCGGCCGCCATATACCAAACTCGTAAAATTGGTACTGTTATAGCTCCTTTGCTTGGCGCTCAGCATATAAGGGTAGTTGCAGGACTGATTGGCCCGGTGTCAGGATAATGTGACTGGGTGTGTTATTATGCCACATGTCTACGGACTGATATAGCAGTGTGGCAGCACTGTCTCTCCAAATGACTGAAATACTGTCGGTGGGATGTTAAACCCAATAAACAAAAAAGAAAAAACAAACAAACAAACAAAAACAATACGTACATCGCTTTTCCTCCTCGAATTTTGAAGTATCACATTAAGTGCCGAAGTAACTACAATATGTATCATGTTATCTTAAATGACTGGACCATGAGCAAGTGTGGCTAATGCAATGCAACTACGCAGTAACAAACATCATATGAGACCGGGAATCCCCCACTATCGATATATGGTCAGGGTACAAGTGGTCTGACACAGATATGACGGATAAAGCTGTATGTAAGTACATTTGTCTGTAACAAACAAGAATACATACCGAGCTCTGCCTCATAAGAATGTCACATCTGATTGTATTAACAGTTAACAGATTTATATGATAATGACCGGGAATCCTTTAAAGAGGCCTCAGTTATAGACCATCAGTTGAACGCCTCTTCCGTCTTACATAAACAAAACATTATTCATTTCAGCTTTTTACCGTTTCGAACAACACTTTTTTTTCTTTTTGCCAATTTCTTTTCAACATTTGTTATATCCTTGATGTACGATGCAGACAGACTGATTATAACAAACTAAAAGTAAACATTTAATTAATCCGTTACACGATTACATACTCGACAAAGCAGCCTACGGTTTACACAAGTATTATCTTAGAGGTAAATAGTGCATTTTATAGTAAGGTAAAGATGTCAATTCTTTTTAATATTACACATGCAATAATTTAATATATGTCATAAAGCTGGTAAATACCGTCGGACATTAAGTATGAGGGTAATACATAATATACATACTATACTTGTCGAGAGGAACAGGGTAAAATAAATAAAATTTCACGTATTGTTCAGTAAATGATATAATCAATATTCTATATCAATTCACTCTTTATTATCATTTATTTGTTACGTACTTATACCTATTTACACATACATGCTTAGGATATATTTTATGTATACATGTATATGTCACATTAATATATGGAAAATGACCATATAGCGCACGGATACAATAAAACATCATAATTCGCGCCGTCGCGCTCTCGTGACAGCACCTTTAACAGTGATGCAACATGACAGAAAACCTCTTCAACATGCTGTGTTGGAGGGTCGCCAACCGAAATGTCAAAATTTCGAGTCTCATAACAAGACGATAGTATGGCGCCTTGCCACCCGTAACCGTGACGTCACTGAAGGTACCAGACCAAGACCAAACTGTCAACATTTGGATCCACTCGAAAATAGAAACTTACCCGTATTTCATTTCTCTATCGATTTCTATTGGACATGTATCAGTCTAAGGAGAAATATATAAGCTTTCCACTGAATATAGGGTCTCCATCAGCAGCTGAGCCTTTTTCAAGCACTACGTGAAACCTATTTTGTTACAAGGTTTCATAGCTTTTAAAATTCTTTCGCAGACCTTTTCATTTCAAACTAGTTATCTAAGTTGCTTTTGATTAGTTAAAATAAAATATTTTTGGTGGTAAACACAGAGATCAAGTTCTTACTATGTAAAGCAATTTTTCTTCGTGTGATAACTTAAGATATTATTGAACAATTGATCCCAAACCGTGTGCAAATGCTGATAATGACTTGTAAAAAACATTTATTGTACTTTAGATGGTATATTTTATCAAAATACAACCCTGTCCAATTATATTTGCATTTATTTTCATTTGTATTCAATGCGAACTATTTAATTGCAATAGATCTACATAATTATATATTATGATATTTATAATCAATTAGCGATAGACATGGTTAAAAATACACATGCTCTAACAATTATATGCCATGCTGTGATGCACACTTGTGCTATCAGACCTTGGCTTCAGAGATTTCGCAATGGTAAACAATAACAACACAACAAAAGCAACACGAGGGAAGAAAACTTCAAGTCTAACGGATATGTCTTCAATGTTTATTTGTGTGACTGGATTATTTCCCCTGGCTTTGAATGCCTTAATAAACCACTTGAATATCTAAGTATACATTTTCGTGCATTTAATTATATTTCTTACATCCAACAAATGGTGTGTTTGTACCCTGGAAGCTAATAATATAAGTATTGCCAACTTGATAAGTCTCAGGTAAAGACTATCAACTTGTAAGTATAGGGTGAATCATGTTTGCCACACCCCACGTCAATGACGATCTTAGTAATGTAGGTTTCTTGCTGTATATACCCTATGCAGCTATGAAAGAGACATTCCCATATCAAATAATTACTAGTTTTAACCGAAAGAAAACTCACGAGGCCAACCTCTTGAAGTTGTAAATTCGGACGTCGAGAATATAAAGCATTGCTTGTGTATATCACTAAGCAATAAATTCTAATGAAGCAGATTATGCTGGTTGTTAATTCCAAGTTTTCATTTTTTACGACTTTGATATGTCGCGGCCGGGTATCAAACCCACGTCCACCCACTCCCGAGGCGGACGCTCTAACCACTCGGCCACCGGAGACGGTGGTCGTTGAGACGTTTAACCTAACATATAAACAAGTTGTAAAACAAAACTCCTAACTAGAAATATACACTGCATCCTTCCCATCATGTACTTATACAGGGCGTCCACTCTCCAATATTTTCCTATAAATCTCTATATTTCGACTATTGTACTATAATCTCCTATATTTTCTTATAATTGGCCAAAAATCCTATAATCTCCTACATATTTTGGAAAAGTTCTTATGGGTAAGCAAGGAAAGTGGCATTTTGAAGGAATATATTTATTAAAAGGGCTCAGGACACCTCTCCAGTAACTGTATATATTATTTTCTTCAGAACACAACATTCCTACAGGTGTTGTGACCCAGCCCAGCCAGTTTTCTTTTATCTTATGAATAAATGGGTGTTTTTTTTAAAGATAATTTATTTCCTTTTCAGATTACATGTAACTGACAATCTTATGCAGTAGTGAAATCACGAAACAACAAACTTATATTAAGATGCCCAGTGAAAGAACGAAATTCAATGAACGTTGGCTTGATGAATTAGATACCAATGGAGTGAAACTAAAAGAATGGTGCGTCAAAGGCAATACAGAGAATTTTCCAAGGTGTATGGTGTGTAAAACTGAGATTAAGTGTGACAACAGTGGTGTGAAGCAGGTGATTCTGAATTCCAAAGGGAACCAGCACAAGAAACTCTGCAAGGCAGTTCTTTCATCATCACAAATCAAGTTGGGGTTTAAACCAGTACCTGCTCAACTTGTTGAGCCATGTTTATCTTACGAACCAGGGCCATCCATAAGGCAATACACAGAAGGGACAAAACTAGTGTTTTTTCTGGTGAGGATGTAAGTTGCAGAAATCATTTGGGCAGTGAAATGAGCAACCTCAAACGTCAGTTTTAGGGCCAGTGAGGTCATATGAGGTATTGTGCCGGTAATACAAATCCCTGTTCTTCGGTCATGCAGATGGCAAGACAGTTGGCAGAAGTGTGTTTGCTGCATTACAGGAAGATTGGTTTCCTCTTGACATGTTGTCAGCCTTGGGCAGTGATGAACCCAGTCTTAATAAGACCGCCCTCAGAGAGTTATCAACCTTGATCAAGGATGCATACCCTGAATGGCATGGCTTTTTAGATGCTGACATGCATTGCAATCTATACACAATGCACAATGCAGTTATGAAATTTAAGGAATTTATGAATATGTCCAAGATGTAGAGGAATTTGCCTTAAGTATGTTTGGTGTTTTCAAGGTTTCAGCAGGTCTAAGGGATGACTACAAGCAAACTCGAGACGACCTTGACCTCAAAGAGGAGTTGTTTATCAAGCATTCCCAAGTTTGCTGGTTAGCATAGATCTAGCCTTGCGAGGCATAATGACCAGAGGCCAGGCATTTGTATGTATGTGACACAGCGTGAAAAAGATCAAAACAGTTCCAAAAAGTGTCAATTTCAAGTTGATCAGAGATGCTATCTACAGACAAGACATGAAATTTAAGATTATATTATTGCTGTCTGTGATACCTGTGTTTGAAGAATTATTGACAGAATTTCAGAGTGAGCATCTACTGATATATCTCCTGCACACTAGAATGTCCCAGTTGGTGATCACAATCATGCAAAGATTTCTGACTGCAGATGTTGTCAAGGAGACAACAGGAAGTAATCTCACATCAACATCTTGGAATCAACTCCCAACTTAAAGATGATGAAATTGAGATTGGCAAAGCAAAGCAGGAAAAGACCAATATGAAAAGCTCTCATATCTTCACAATGATGTGCTAGGTGTGAGGGCATTCTGCTGTACTGTCACCTAAAATCTGATAAATCGACTTCTACTGCAAAATAAAGTTTTGAAGCCAGCTGCTTGTATGACCCAGTATGCAATTTATCCCCATACTAGTCACTATTTTTTTTATTTATTTTTTTTTTTGCAAAGGCCTTTTGTTTGCACTTTTAGTATTTTTCATTTTATATGTTTAAGTTTTGTTTTAAATTATTTGACATGGTGTTAAAGTTACTGCGTAGTTTTAAAATAATGAAACAGTGGTGTAGGGGAGTGGAGGAGGAAGATAAACCTACTTTGGCTTGTTATTTCTATTCCTATATTTTCCTATAATTTGGCCATGAAAAATCCTATAGTTTGATGGCATTCCTATATTTTTGTGATTGGAAATAAGTGGACACCCTGCTTATACGATAGTTTTCTAATGCTAAGCTTATACACTTATACTAACACAGTACCCGAGTGATTAAAGCGTCCGCCTTGGAATCGGGTGGTTGTGGGTTCGATCCCCGGTCACGACTACAAAGGTCGTATAAAAGTAGTACTGGTATGGCTCCATTGCTCATCATATAAGATATTTTTAGGTCTGGTTGTCCCGATGTCAGGATCATATGATTGGGTGTTGTATCATGTCACAAGCAAACGGCGTAATATTGTAATATCACAGTGTGGCAAGCATATATCTGCCTCATGTAGAGTATATTCAACAATTGACTTAAATACTGTCAGAGGAACTTTAAACCTAAACAAACAAATACACTATTGACACTATTAATAAAGCTAATTTAGCGGATGTACCTGACAATTCGCACATGATATCTTAAAGGGTCACTTTCAAACCAAAGTGGGTGGGGGGTTGTTGGTGGGGGTTGCCCTTTTTCCTCAGTAAAACTCAGTATACAAATTCATTTCATATAAGAGAATACAATTTGCAAAGGGCTTTCAAATTTGGCCTGGCATTCAATGAAAATATTACTTGTCACAACTTCATCTTGGATGCACTGAATCAACAGTGTTTGCTGTCTTGGCTGAAAAACAAACACACGGCTGCATAGTGCAAATTCAATAAACTATTCAAGAGAAAAATGTATTTTTCCAATTGTTCCAAAAAAGTCAATAACATGTGTAAAAGAAATATATGGATTAAGCATCAACCTTTTTTGTCATGAATGACAAGTCACTGACCCTCATATTTATATTTGATCATGAATTAAATAAAGCATGCATCATTTCACACCTCGATTTCAATTCAATATGTACAATATTGTACAAGTTCATAATAAATATATGAAAATAACAAAAAAGCTTAGTGTCTGTGTCAATTTATTGCCTCATTTCTATTACATCAATTAATCTTGATAAACATATAGTTCAATTTTTAATTGTATTATCATTATCACTTTTAAATAGACTACATGAAATATGCAATATGGTGATTCTGACCACTGTACCAATGGAATATTTGATATGCTTCAAATTCCTCATACTTAAGACATTCAAAAATGCATGAAAATCAGCCTCAATTACACAAATTTGATCATTGGTAAAACAATGCAAATTCATTCTATCTGCCACAATTACACAAATTTTAATCATTGGTAAAACAATGCAAATTCATTCTATCTTATCGTGATGCATTTTTATTCTTTCTACCTCTATAAAAACTTATGACTTGGGACCAGTAAAAGGCTTTGGTAAATCAATAGCAGTACCCATGCCACACAACTTCATTCACATGGAAGCTCCATGGAGCCAACCATCCTGACTACTTTCAAAACCTGACGAAGCTCAGTCTGATAGCGGTACTGGTTCCACTCCAAACGACAAAAGTGCACTTAGGATTCAGTGTACAGAACGGTATTATCTAGGTGTAGAACTTGATGTCCTCATGAACATTTCACTCGGACCCAGTGAAGAAAAGTTTGATATCACGATTGCATTGGGAACATTGAAGAAGGAGAAAAATGAAAAGTGTAAACCCGGTGAGATTCTTTTGATTGTGAAAACAGATGAGCAGTTTGAAGTTGTACATGTAACAGGTTCTGTCATAAACATTTTCGTGTCAGTGTTTTGCTGGTGACTTAGTTTAATCAAACATTTGTCATTTATAGTCACCATCATTTGTGTCCATTCTAATCCTGTCTTTTAAAGAAAAGATTCTAGAAAAATACATGTTCACTGGTTTTATTGTCTCTTAGTATGACCTTCTTAATTTTCAAATGACCCCAGTTATTTAAATATGGGGTCGTATATATAGCACACCAAAACTATAGGCTAGAGAAAACACTGCATTATACGTAACTTGTAACGGGAAAAGTGTGTCGTGTTGCAGCTATACACATATAGTTACAAGACTAATTTGGATGCAAAGCATCAAAGACGCCGCACATGTATTTGAAGCACGACTTAAATAAAGTATAGTCATTTCAGAATTTTTTACAAAGAGTGGGTCTAAATAGTTCTACTGGGCAATGATACAAGCCATTTCTCAGCTTTAGGCCATTTGGTTCAGGTATTTCTAAAGTTTGTTCTAAAAAGTCCATTAAATCAAGAAAGTCTTCGGTCTAATTTCCATTATTTAGAAATATAGAATTAAAAATTATTACTTAGATTATAGTACATATACATTTGTACTATGATGATTTAAGATGCCATAAATTTACTAATATATGGATCAATAAAGACACATTTCATAACAGGTATTTCCTTTTTTATGTTATCATTGGATCATGTGAGGAAGCCTTCCAGCTGGCTTCCGTTAGGTCGGTGGTTCTACCCGGGTACCTCTGTGTACTCGGGGTCTTCCTCCACCTGTAATTATCTGGACGTCGCTATATGATTGAAATACTATCGCAGCGACGGTAAACCCCAATACAACAACAATGTTATTATTGGAAGAGTTTGGGTCAGCAGAATACATGCAATTCCCAGACAGTAAGCTACTTAAGCGGTTTAAATGTTAATATGAAAATATTGATATCACCATCACATTAACGCGGAAAATAATAACCAAATAAATCAGCACAGAGGAGTTTTATTTAGAACGGGATTTAGGCACAAGTCCCGGAATTTACTATCTTCCCGATAGTTATTACTGCCCTTGATAAAGACAGTAAAGTAGCGTAAAGTGATGACATGTGTAAATTTAATATATATTTACAAAGCTTTACAACAAATGCTATAATGTTCAAATTAATTTACCCATTTCAAGCACGGCATCATAATCAGCTTACATACTGGGCCGGCAGATTGTGTCTGGAGACGTCAATTAGACATGTCCGATACTGTTTCTGTTTTTACACTTTCTACATTAAACTGATATATGAATCATTAAACTTCAGTTCCATTGTTGTTGTTGTTTTGTCATGTTAACGACATTTTTTCTGAGCTTTAATGAATCGGACTGCTTGCAAGGTCCGATAACTAAGTTTTAAAACCAATGGCAGAGACGTTTAGGGAGAAGTTATCTGATATCCATTAAATGTCTCGAATTTCTTCGATAGCGATAGAAGACCTGTGTATATTGAATATTTTTGTTAAGTTTTTATCAGTAAATACAATTGAATAATTCATGAAGTATTATTTCAAACATATTATATGGTTTAATTTTACAATAGTAATGGCGGTTGCTCCCTTTTTATTATTATTATGCGGCCCCATAGTCAATTTTAAAGCATATTCCATACTGACGGCGCGTTTCCACGCGTCGTAAATAAAATGTATATTGGAATTATTCATTTATAAATATTCAAGTTGATATTAAATCAATATAATTTTGTGGTTTGTTTAACGTTATGGTGTTGTTGTAGTTTCAACCGTTTGCATAACTATCTTAAAATAAATTTCAGAGCAGCAGCATAGGATGACGAAAACTCCGCCGCAATAGTTACCCCCCCCCCCCCCCTTACAGTTATCGATTACCACTGCCACATCGGCTGTTATAGGCCGGATTTACTTTTTACACTTTTGACTTTAGTTTTGAGTAATCATGTCAGTTTCGTTATAATCCACGACAATAACATTCATGATTATAAGAAAAGTAAAAAATAAAATAAAATAACATTAATTTATAAAATTATGAGTGCTGGTCACATGGTTTCAACCATTATCACGTGACTTGTGTGGTGGCAGTTGTTAAAGTAGCATAGCGTGACTAATCGGAGTTTGATGATGACGATACTTGATTACTTAACTCGTATTATTATATTGTTGGTGAAATATGTAATTTGGCATGACCTGGAAGGACAGTTGTATTAAGATCAGTTGATTGTATAAACATATTCTAAACAAGATGCATTTAACGTTTTGAAATACGAATCCATGATAACATGTTTTTTGTTGTTGTTGTTGTCGTTGTTGTTTTTCAGTCTGTGTTAATTGTTTGGAAATACTATTATAAATAACAGTAACTAGAACATGTGATTATATATATGCCCGTTCAAAAAGAAGATTTTGTGAAAATTTTGCAATTGTGTTCAATGTCATTTCATTATTGTCTAAAACTTTTCTCCACTCAGACACAAAAGTTAACCCTGCGTTTCTTTTTTAACTTCAGCTCACATGTTAAATTATCAATCCCTCTACCAAGATGACTTCATAGTTCATGCATACGCTAACAACCATTCTGTCAACTAGTCAAATATAATTACTAAGTTTCACAAACTTTACAAGTAAACTTTTGACGCAAAAGAATCGGGCCGAAGGACTCTTTCTCAGGTGTGTGAAGTTAGCGCGTAGATCGTAGATCGAAACTATAACTAATTTTCTTTGTCGATCTGGGTCGTAGATCGTAGCTCAACCATTGAAATAAACCAAAATAAATGGTTGAGCTGGGTCGTAGATCGTAGCTCGACCATTGAAAACTTTCATAGAATGGTTGAGCTGGGTCGTAGATCGTAGCTCAACCATTTAAATAAACCATTATAAATGGTTGAGCTGGATCGTAGATCGTAGCTCAACCATTGAAATGTTCACGGAATGGTTGAGCTGGATCGTAGGTCGTAGCTCGACCATTGAAATAAACCAAAATAAATGGTTGAGCTGGGTCATAGATCGTAGCTCAACCATTTAAAATGTTGATGGAATGGTTGAGCTGGATCGTAGATCGTAGCTCGACCATTGAAAACTTTCATAGAATGGTTGAGCTGGGTCGTAGATCGTAGCTCAACCATTCAAATAAACCAAAATAAATGGTTGAGCTGGATCGTAGATTGTAGCTCAACCATATAAAGGTTAGCGGTAAAAACTACTATTCAAAAAATCCTTTTTATTTTTCCCGACGAACAGAAAATTTCCCGACGGAAACTTTTCCGACGAATGAATTTTCCGACGAGTACAATAATCCCGACGAAGATTAAATATTAACAAAATCAATTTTCACAACTTATACTAAATTCCCGACATATTTTTTCCCAGAAAATTTCCCGACGGAAACTT
Source organism: Solen grandis (assembly GCA_021229015.1). Lineage (NCBI taxonomy): Eukaryota > Metazoa > Mollusca > Bivalvia > Adapedonta > Solenidae > Solen > Solen grandis. Next base: position 9,663,070 of record CM037788.1, on the reverse strand, counting down.
TTCCGACGAATGAGATATTACCGACAAGTACAAGGATTTTGGACGGAAACTCTTTTCCCGACGAAAGCATTTTTTTCCGACAAATGAATTCCGTGAACTTTTTCAATGGTTGAGCTACGATCTACGATCCAGCTCAACCATTTATAATGGTTTATTTGAATGGTTGAGCTACGATCTACGACCCAGCTCAACCATTTATTTTGGTTTATTTGAGTGGTTGAGCTACGATCTACGACCCAGCTCAACCATTCTATGAAAGTTTTCAATGGTCGAGCTACGATCTACGACCCAGCTCAACCATTCTATAAACATTTTCAATGGTCGAGCTACGATCTACGACCCAGCTCAACCATTCTATAAAAGTTTTCAATGGTCAAGCTACGATCTACGACCCAGCTCAACCATTCCATCAACATTTTCAATGGTTGAGCCACGATCTACGACCCAGCTCAACCATTTATTTTGGTTTATTTCAATGGTCGAGCTACGATCTACGACCCAGCTCAACCATTCCGTGAACTTTTTCAATGGTTGAGCTACGATCTACGACCAGCTCAACCATTTTGATTTAATGGTCGAGCTACGATCTACGACCCAGCTCAACCATTGGTTTTTAATGGTTGAGCTACGATCTACGACCCAGCTCAACCAATTGGTTTATTTGAATGGTTGAGCTACGATCTACGACCCAGTTTTTTATTTAACCATTTATTTTGGTTTATTTGAGTGGTTGAGCTACGATCTACGACCCAGGTCGACAAAGAAAATTAGTTATAGTGTTGATTTACGATCTACGATCTACGCGCTAACTTCACACACCTCTATTTCTCCGTCATTGCGGGAAAAATAATATAATATCCGCTTCGCTGCTCTACTGGCACTTGCTTGTTCACTAATAGGAACCGGCATGTAAAAAGATTTCGAGATGGTCCCTATAATTGATGTTCGCACCTATTGTTTTCGTACTGGCTGGTGAGGCTGATTTCAGCATAATGACAGCAGGCTAAATCAAAGATTTACATTTGTTGTAGGTAACTGGTATTACAAAATGATAACGTGGTGTATTCTGTCTTACAACCTGTGTTCCCATGCTCAAATGTTAAATGAGTGTTAGCAGGAAAAGTTTAAGTACGAAAACGGCAAGTACGTGTTTACTTGATTTTGTGCAAGTACAATGAATCATTCCGCAGATAAAACCTATAACGTTTTGAATATCGGAAAACATAATGACATAATCATTATCAAAGACAATTTCAAAACAAGAGGGCCATAATGGCCCTTCATCGCTGACCTTATTACTAACCATGCCTTACCCGTGATCGAACTTGATCGCGATACCATCAAGACAAACTTTCTGCTCAAGTTTCAGGATAATTCAGCTAATAATGTTGATTATATAAGATTTGACCTAGGGACCTTTTTTGACCCGCCTCCCATTCATGACTGAAGTTGACTAAGATATTTTCCAGACAAACATTCTGAGCAAGTTTGAGAAAGATTGTCCGAAAAATGTGGCATGTGATGTATAAACAAGAGTTAACCAAGATTTGACCAAGTGACCCTTTTTTGGACCCGGACGGCCATGATCGAACTTGACTGAGAAATTATCAAGACATACAGTCTGAGAAAGATTGGATAAAATTGTGGCTTCCTGAGTGAAATCACTTACGTTGTTGCCAATTAAAGGGCCATAACTTCTGAGCTAGTCTTAATCAGACTTATCCGAGAGATTATGACCATAAATATTGTCATAAAGTTTAAAGAGGATTGTTGAAAAAAATGAAGATGCTAGAGTGTAAACAACGTGAAATTTTGCTCTCTTTTTTTATTAATAGGGGCATAACTCCATATATAATGAAGAGATATCTGCCACAATCGAACTTGACCAAGAAAATATGATCTTGAACATTGTAAATAAGTTTGAAGATCATTGTTCAAGAAATGAAGACGCTAGATTGTTAACAAAGTGAAATCTGACATTTTTTTATATTAAAAGAGGCATAACTCGTGACCTAATTCACAGTATTCAGCCATAATTAAACTCGATCAAAAGATTATAGCCATAAACAGTGTCATTAAGTTTAAAGATGCTTTTTCAAAAAATGAAGATGCTAAAGTGTAAACAAAGTAAAAGCTGGCATTGCTCATATTAAAAGGGCCATAACTCTTGACCTCATCGGCCGATCCTAGTCATGATCGAATTTGATCGGGATATTCAAGTCATGAACATTGTCATAAAGTTCGAAGATGACTGTTCAAAAATGAAGAACCTAGAGTGTAATCAAAGTGAAATCTGGCATTTATATCAAAAGGGACATTACTCCTGACCTAATCGGCCGATTTCAGTCAAAATCGGAATTGATCGAGAAACTTGCGACTGGCAAAAGACCGCATTTATTTTGGGGCCTGTACCTTAATGGTCAAGGTCATCAGTTTCAAAAACACTATTAAGATTTTTTTTCTTTTTCACAGAAAGATCGCTATTTTGTAGATGATACCTCAAAGTTCAATGTCATGTTTAACTCTTACAAACGCTTTGTTAGGCAATATTTGCTTGGTGGATTACTTTATATCTAACTGACCATTTGATCTCAAACTTATACAATAGTTGCTTATCATCATTGATTTGAGTCGTACTGCAAAGAAAACAATGTCAAATGTTCAACTTTTAAAAGCACTAAGTAATGTTTGCCTTTTCTGTGTGATAAATTATTATGTTATTGACTCTTTGCTCTCTAACTTAGTACAATGTGTGCTTATGGCAAGTAAAATACCCCTATTTGGTGGTTCTACAAATGTCATCATAGGAAACAATTTTAGTTGTTCATGACAAGCTGAATGCCGTTATTGGGTTGCAGAATATATCCCCTATGGTTTAGACCAATTTATTGCCTGAGAAGATAATAGATATCATAAAAATATATATAAGATCTGATATGGCCAAAACTTATAACAACAGAAAAAAAAGAAAGCAAACATGCACTTTGAACGACTAGGACTATTTGTAATCTTACTCCAAGGAAATAGTTCCAAACAATAGCTGGAAATAACGATTTATTGTGTGTATGTCTCAAACATTGTAAATAATACAGATTTTCAATCACAGTTAATTGCATCAGATACATTTAATCCAGCTGTTTGAGTGCACCAGAGTTTGCGTAAAGACAACACGTGCGTGACACGGGGTAATAAAGTAATTCGGCCAATAAGTTAATTAAGATAATTATAGGAAAGTGGAAACAGCTGCTTAATTATTGTCATATGATAAATTTAACTCTTAAAGTATTTGCATTCAAACATTTTCCGAACGATAACTTGTATGTCTTTTTTTTACTCTAGATAGCTTAGTGAAGAGTACTTTTCTTTTCTTTATTTATTTTTATTTATTTTTTTATTATTTTGATGGTCATGACTCACATCTTGTCCCAGATAAGGTATGGCTCATTTGTCAGTTAATGGGTCAAATGTTATGGTTAAAAAAGGGAGCATAAATGTTTACAAGCATCTTCTGTTTGAATAATATAAGTAGATAGTCACACATGAAAAAAAAATCCATGTTTTGATAAACCGAACCGATTCTATTTTTCAATTTACACCGGTAGACATGTTGTATTGCTGATCCAGAAATCATCTTTTGTATATGAAATTATTATCATATTTAGCTAGTAGTTTTGGCCGGATAAATTGAGTCGCATATTTTTAAAGGTGATGCACAGTTTGGATTTCGTAAAGGTAGATCTACAGCAGATGCAATTTTTGTTTTAGATGCTGCTATCCAGAATATTTTAAGTAGGAAAGGAAGACTTTATTGTGCATTTATTGATTTAAGTAAAGCTTTTGATAGTGTTTAATTAAACGGTCTGTGGTTTAAATTGTTTAAAACGGGTATAAGTGGGAAGGTTTTAAGGATAATTAGAAACATGTATAGTATTGTTAAGCAATGTATTAGGGGGTGTAATTCTTATTCTGAATTTTTTTAATTTGCAGTCGGTTTGAAACAAGGGGAGGTAATTTCGCCGATAATGTTTTCCTTATTTTTGGAGGATTTAGAGCTATTCTTACAGGATAATAATGAGTGTGGATTAATTCTTGAACATTTAACTTTTATATTAATGCTATTTGCGGATGATATGGTAATATTAGGTAATAGTCCTGAAGATTAACAGCATAGTCTAAATTTATTATCAGATTATTGTAATAAATGGAAATTGGTAGAGAATATTATTTGTAAAACAAAAGTAATGGTGTTTAGAAAGCGCGGAAATATAAAAGCAAATGAGTCATGGACATATAATGTATTATATTATTAATATTAGTTTTTAGGAACGGCTTTTAATTATACAGGATCGTTTGTTCTAAATCAGCAAGCACTCATAGGTAAAAGCCTAAAGGCATTGAACATTTTATTATATAACACTAGTAAGTATAGCATATCCCCCAAGATAATGTGTCAACTCTTTGATGCTTTTTTAGGATTTTTTCTCAGTTATTCATGTGAAATATGGGGGTTTGGGACAGCAAAACAAATGTTCGGGTACATTTGAAATTTTGTAAATCTTTATTGAACGTCAGAAAATCTACCACGAGCGTTGGTGTGTATGGAGAGCTTGGTAGATATCCATTTGTATGTATTAAGATTTGTCCGTGTTATTAAGTATTGGTGCAAAGTGGTGTCTTCAGACAATATTTATAATAAAAACACTATACAAACTGTTATTAGGCGATTGTCACGCTGGGGAAGTTAATTGGGTTAGTAATGTGACACAGCTGTTTGACAACTATGGATTCGCTTATGTATGGACAAGCCCCTATTCTGTTAACTTTCCATATATATTTTAAAGAGCGGGTACTTGATGTTTTTAAACGACAATGGAAAAGTGATCTGGAAAATAGTACAACACTTACTTTGTACAAAAATTATAAATTTACTTTTAATTTAAAAGATTATCTCGGTATTTTGCCTAAGAAATTTAGATTTGCTTTATCTAGATTTAGTCTTTTAGCACATTGTTTGCGTATAGTAACTGGTAGATATACCCCAAACCGGGTTTATGTAATGTAAAAACATGCGTTTATGTAACCTTTGTCACGGTACAGATATAGAAGATGAATTTCACCTTTTGTTTGTCTGTCCTATTTATAATAATATTCGAAAAAAGTATAATAATTCTTATTACTATAGACGTCCAAGTTTTTTTTCAAGTTTGTTGATATATTACAGTATTCTAATACATCAGTAATCAAACGATTGTCTAAATATGTTTAAGAAGCTTTCATAATTCGCAATTATCCAAAATAATATATAGTAAATATGTGTTGGTTCAACTCCTTTGTATCTAATTTGACTTTGATTGTCGTCGGGAAAGGAATGCGTCAAATTTTTATTCTTTTTGGTATGAATATTTTATATTTATAGCTAAGTGTTCGTTGTATGGTTCACGTGGAAATTGTATGTATATGTTTAGTATTATTTACGACTATGAAACTGTATAGTTTATGTCGAAATAAAATTTCTGTTCTGTTCTGTTCATATTCTTAAAGGGGATTACTTAAGGGAATGACAAGGACCGACCATGTAGGTTTCGGGCTCAGGTGAGCTAAGATTGCCATTTAACACCGTATTTAACGAGCATATGTAAATTATTCATACTTCTATAACTTCTGATGCACATTTACATCTTTATTGAAATATTCATTCACTTCATATATCACCCGAGTATTTGTTCCGCCTCGTCGTCTACGGTTATAAATATTGAAAACGTTGATTACTTTGAAGAATTAAAGGAAACTGTTTTTTCATGGGAGATTTCAATGCTCGCACCTCTGATCTATCAGATGCCTTAGATTATGAAATGTTTATTGATAATAACAGTGTGTTGTCAAACAATGTAAACATTAAACCACGCGTATCTAGAGATCACGTGATTGATAGCTATGGTAGACAGTTGATTAATTTTTTGTCAAAGCACTTCACTGGTCATTGGCAATGGGCGTCTACACAGCGACTCATGAATAGGCGAATTCACATATCATTTCATAAACGGTTCGAGTGTCGTAGATTACATTCTGCTGGAAATTGCAGCCTAACGAATTTTCTGATCATTCAAGCATAGAGTTTGATATAACAAGAAATGTTTAACAAAATATATAATCCAAGAAAACACCGAGAAAACACCGAACATTTTTAAAATGGGATGACACTAAATTTAAAAATATCCTCTTCGCAAGAGTTACTGAGTTTACACGTTTGAAAAACATACTTCAAAACAGCAACGGCAATACTGATTTAATTTCAAAATCTCTATAGATATTATATATAAATGTATACTAAAAAAACGTGATTCAATAGTGTTACGAAACATGAAGTGTTTTTAGAAAAACAGAAGCAGAACTAAGACAGAATTACATAAGAGCCAAGCAAACTTATAACAAAACGCTTACAAAAATATAGATTAAATCTAGAACAGAAAAATATTATGTCAAATCTGAGTAAATCACAGCCAAAGAAGTTCTGGTCAAAGGTCAAACATCAGTATAGTAAAAAACAGAAAACTTTAGACAATTTGAGTATCCATGATTTGTATGATCACTTTGAGTCTTTGTATAGTACAGATAATAATAATAGTAACAATAATATTGATAACAGCAATGAAAACTATATAGATAATAATGCTGACGCTAGCAATAGCAACACTTAGACAAAGAGCTAGATAGCGAAATAACCATGTCAGAGTTAGAGACTGCTGTATTTGCACAAAAGAATAATAAAAGCAGCGGAATAGATAATATCATAGCAGAAATATATAAACATGCCTTCCATGAAATCTCATCGCTAATGATGTCCTTATTTAATAGAATTTTTTTTTAACTGGGGAATACCCAGAAACATTGGGGTTGGGAATCTTTATACCTATCTTCAAGGGAGGAGATGTTGATAATGCCAAAATTTATCGGGGTATAACATTAATTATATAATAGCAAACATTTCTTTTCAAATTCTCATAAAGAGACTGACAAAGTGGTCTAATACACGTAAAAAATAATAGATAATCAGTTCGGCTTCCAAAAAGGCAAATCAAGTATTGATTGTATGATATTCATGTTACACTCTATTATTATGAAATCATTATACTCACATAAAAGAAAATTATGTTGTGCTTTTATAGATTTTGAGAAATGTTTCGACGAACTTAATTTTTTTATATATATTTCAAAAACTACTCAATGAGCATGTTATCTCAAAATTTGTCTAAGCAGTCAAGAAGTGCTCAGGTGAGGTACTGTGATCAGTCTTTGCCCGGCGTCCGTCGTGCGTCGTCAACTTTTGCTTTAAACGACATCTCTTCCTAAAGCGCTAAGCAAATTTTAATGAAACTTTACAGGAATGATCCTTACGTGTTACTGAGCAAAAATAGCTTAAGTCATTCTGATCCGCAAATCAAAATGGCCGCAAGAGCTAAAAACAAAAAACAAAAAAATTTAACTACATCTCCTCCAAAACCGCTATGCAAAAATTTAATGAAACTCAATAGGAATGATCATTGGGTGATACAAAAATAGCTGAAATCCTTGCGGTCCGCCAACCAACATGGCTGCTAGAGCTAAAAATAGAATAAAATTTATACGACATTTCCTCCTAAACCGCTGAGCAGATTTTGATGAAATTTTACAGGAATGATCCTTAGGTGGTACTGAGCAAAATTAGCTTAAATCATTCCGATCCGCCAACCAAAATGGCCGTCAAAGTTAAAAATAGAAAATCTTTAAAACACATCTTCTTTACGGCTGAGCAGAATTTGATGAAAATTTACAGGAATGATCCTTAGATGGTACTGAGCAAAAAAAGCTAAAATCGTTTAGATCTGTCTACCAAGATGGCCACTAGAACTAAAGATTAATAAAATTTAAATACTATCTAATTTATTGTGTGTAAATTTTTTCCTTACTTAAGCATTTCTCTCTAGCAGTTGAATTCAGGTGAGCGATTTAGGGCCATCATGCCCTCTTGTTTAATTCGGATATCGATGCAAAGTAAGGCGACCCAAGCTCCACGATACTATTTCTATATTTCATAAATGATATCAAACAAAATTTTAATGATAACATAGATGGTCTGTTATAACTGAATGGTGCAAATTTGTTTATACTATTGTTTGCAGGTGACGCGGTCCTATTCGCTGATACACATACAGCTCTACAGTGTTTACTTAACCCTTTCCCTCTTAGAGGAAACCATGAAAAGACCTATGCGAACAGCATAAAACCAGATCAGCCTGCGAGTAACTCGCAGGCTGATCAGGTTTAATGCTGTTCGCTGCTCCTCAGTGGTCTGGAAATGAGGACTTTGTAATTAAATTTGGTAAGGTTTAACTGTGGCTTTCTGCAGATCAGGCTTTATGTGGTACCTATTGAGTGCGTCAAAATGAGTCTATATGAGGGAAAGGGTTAAAGATTTACACGCCTACTGTGAATCATGGGGATTAAAAATTAACACAAGTTAAACAAAAAAAATGATTTTCGATTTAGGGCGTCATACTACACATTATTTTGTTTTAATTGATACTACTCTTGATGTTGTCAAATCCTTTAAATACCTAGGAATACATTTGTTTTAAATGATACTACTCTTGATGTTGTCAAATCCTTTAAATACCTAGGAATACATTTGTTTTAAATGATACTACTCTTGATGTTGTCAAATCCTTTAAATACCTAGGAATACATTGGTTTTAAATGATACTATTCTGGATGTTGTCAAATCCTTAAAATACCTAGGAATACATTTGTTTTAAATGATACTACTCTTGATGTTGTCAAATCCTTTAAATACCTAGGAATACATTTGTTTTAAATGATACTATTCTGGATGTTGTCAAATCCTTTAAATACCTAGGAATACATTTGTTTTAAATGATACTACTCTTGATGTTGTCAAATCCTTTAAATACCTAGGAATACATTTGTTTTAAATGATACTATTCTGGATGTTGTCAAACCCTTTAAATACCTAGGAATACATTTGTTTTAAATGATACTATTCTGGATGTTGTCAAATCCTTTAAATACCTAGGAATACATTTGTTTTAAAATGGTCACATTTACAGAACACAGAAGAAATTAGCACAACACTCATTATATGCACTTCATAACCTATTTATAGTTTTAAACCAGGTATATTTCAATATATAAGATAAATGTAAATTTTTTGACAGCCTCGTTGGGTCTATTTTAAAATACGGAGCAGAGATTATTGGTATACACGATTGTATAGACTTGGAACTTATTCATAGCAAATTCCTTCAGAAAAAAACTTCATGTCAGAAAATCTTCTAACATAGATGGTCTTACTCTATATGGTGGGACGGGTAGACACCCGATGAAAATACAGCGAAAACTTATTATGTTTAAATTTTGGATAAAGCTTTCAAAGTACGATGAAAATACGCTTGATAAGTCTATTTATGATATTATGAGGCAAGATGCTGATAACAATTACTCGTATAATGGTAAAAACTGGGAATATTAAATAAATATAACACTTAATGAACTTGGTCTACAACATTTGTGGTTATACCGGAATGAATGGGAATTATATTTAGGAAAATACTAAAAATAGAATTTCAGATATTCATAAACAAAACTGGTTTTCTAACGTAAACAATTCAAAAAGATTAGAAACATATAAATTGTTTAAGCACGACTTTTGTTGTGAAGCATATTTTCGGAAAATACATATTAATCAATTTATAATAGCCTTAACAAAATTTAGAATATCTTTGCACGACCTAGCAAAAGAGAAAGACAGACACAATGGAATTGCGAGAGAAGACAGAAAATGCACGAAATGTAATATGAATGTAATAGAAAACGAATACCATTTTTACTAGTATGTCCAAAATATTATGAAATTAGAAAAAAATACTTAAAACCATACTTCTGTCGTTGGCCAACAATTCAAAAATTTAAATATTTTCTTTTAAATAACAGCAAAAGGTTTACTCAACTTATCGAAATATTTATATTTTGCGTTTAATGCACGAAACTCGTAATGTTATAATTAATAATACCCGAAGTAAGTAGTATAAGATGTTTATCCATGATTTATTTTTATGATTTACATAAATATGAAATTCTTTAAAAACGCGTGTGTCATCTGTAGAAAATATAAAGCTTCGTATTCATACTTTCGTGTTTTTTTTTGTTTTGTTTTTTGACAAATAATTACGCATGGAACATATGTTATGTATTACTTTCACCTTTAATGTACATCTATAAAACTAACCAGCACTACATTATCATACGCTACCTTCTCTGATAAGCACCTAGTTGTTTTGTTTTTACTTGTGCAAAATTTCGACTATCTCATCTTATTGTAAAATGTATTATGTATTGGTTATAAATGTGTATTGTACAATTTTATGCCAAATAAAACAATTGTGCTATGTTATTTAAGATTGAATATGTTCGTGTAGGTTTACTAGAGAAAACCTGTTTTACCCAAATTGCATAGATGTATATCAGGCATAATTAATGAATGCTTTATGAAGTTGGTAACATTAATAATTATACAATGTATACGTTTGTATCACGATTGTTCATCACTCGTTCAAGGCATCGTTCATAAAAATCCAAGTGTTGGTATATGGAAATCATTTACAGTATATGTTTAAAACAAAGCACAGCTGTTTGATTTTAACAACATGGACATGCTTGTGTAATGCTTAACATGAGCTATCACTGAAGGGAATTAATGTCCAGGCTTCCATTCGATTTGAAAAATTTAACTTTTTTTATTTCTTTTTGTTTAAACTGTACCGGATAAGGTACGTGATACCTACAGCTCTCTCTCTCTCTCTCTCTCTCTCTCTAACACACACATACACATTTCACTATGTGAAGCAGGACCCCTACACAAAACGGGATTATATGTGATGGACATCAGTACTGATAGTTATGAAAAGCACATCAGTGTAACAATCATATGTATCAAATGTTATAGCTTAACATGTGTATTTATCTCTAGTGAAAGAAACAAGTGAAATAATTCTCATGATTGAGTTCCTACTGAATCACACGAGAATGTTTTAACGTACTAGCATGATTATGTCGTGTAAAATGTTGCAAGTTTTGATTTGAATACAGTCCTGTTCATTTAAATTGCATGATATCCTTATAAGTATACAATATATAATAATTATTTACAATAAAAATGATATTCATAATCAATAAATGCCAGCCCTGGTCCATTAAATCATGCGAATTCTAATAATTACTCGCCATGCAGTACTATCAGAATTTTGACAATGGTAAACAGTGGCAACATAGCAAAACAATACGTACGTCGCTTTCCTCCTAGAATTTTGATACATTACATGAATTGTCAATGCCACGTGCAGAAGTAATCACAATTTGGATCATGTTATCTTTTAAATTAATAACTGGACCATGAGCAAAATGTGGCTATGTATTTCACATCTTCATGCAATGTAACTACGCACTAACAAATATCATCTGAGAGCGGGACTTCCTCACTACTCACACAGCTAGTCGATATATGGTCAGGTAACACATGGATCTGACCCAGGTATGACGGGAGCTCTGTATATGTGCACCAGGCTGTATCAAAAGAGCTTAGCGTGTAAATGAAAATGAAAATCTCATATATTTTTTCCTCAGTACTTATTGTAATAATCAGTCCATCAAATTGTTTTGTCCGATTGACCACGAATCCCCACAAGTGTCCTCATTATTGACTACAAACTAAACATTATTTTCTTATGCGGCTAACATAAATAACGTATTATGCATTTCAGGTTTTACCGTAAAGAACAACACATGCCTCATTTTTTTCATAAATATTTGATATGTTCTTGATGTATGATGCAGTTAGTCTGATGATATCAAACTAATAGAAAAAAAAGTAAATAATCCCTCTATCCGATTACACACACGACAAAGTACGGTTTACACAAGTATTGTCCTAGAGGTCAAATCGATTAAGCGATATCCAACCTGCGATCTCCGCTCGAGCGTCCAACATCAAAAGGATAGCTATTCACTATGAAGCTTAAACATAATTGAAATACAGTTTTAAACGCCGTGTAGTGTTATTGTTGTTGTTTCATAGTTGTTGTTGTTTACAAGTAGTGTGTGTTTACGGGGGTATTACGAAATCAAAACATATCCTTTTGGAATAAAATTGTACAAATTTAAAGCTAAAACATAATACATTTTATGATAAACTGGGGAAGTCAAACTGCTGTTTAATATTATACATGTAATCATCTTATATGACACATGATGTTTTATTTTATATAAAATATAGAGCTGGTAAATACCGTTGAACATTAAGTATGAAGATAATCAATAGTTGATCAATAGTTTATGTCCATATACTTTATTATCACTTTTTTTTTTATTTAAAAAACGTATTTACACATAGATACTCACTATATATGAACATCGCCAGTTAGCGCACGGACACGACAAAAAAAAGAAATTTGCGCCGTCGCGCTACACAATGGAAAACACCTACCATATTTTGTGTTGGCGGGACGCCAGCCGAAATGTCAAAACTTGGAGTCTAATAACAAGAAGGTAGTATGGCGCCTGAAGGTACCAGACCAAGACCAAACTGTCAACATTTGGCTCCGCTCGAAAACAGACTTGACTAGACTATTTGAGTTTACCGCCGATTTGACAGTATTTCAGTCATATTGCGACGTCCAGCTAATAACAGGTGGAGGAAGACCCCGAATGCACGGAGGCATCCGGGTAGAACCACCGACCTACCGCAAGCCAGCTGGAAGGCTTCCTCACATGAAAATCCGAATTACCCTGCCGGGAGTCGAACCCCCTCGGTGAGAGGCTGAGTGAGTGTTAAAGTCAGCGACTTTACCCTCTCGCCACGGGGGGGGGGGGGCCTCAAAAATAGAAAATTACTCGTATTTCCTTTCATTATTGATTTCTATGGGAGATGTATCAGAGTAAGAAGAAGAATATAAGCTCTCCACTGAATATAGCATCTCCTTCAGCGGCTGGGCCGTTTTCCAAGCACTGTTTGAAACCTTGGAGTTTGTTTGTAAGTTATTTTGTTCCAAGGACTCATAGGTTAAAATTCTTTCGTAGATCTTTTCATTTCAAACTAATTGTAATAGTTGCTTTTCATTAATAATAATAAAAAAAATAATAATGATAATAATGAAATTAAATTGTTGGCGGTACCCCAGAGGTCAAGTTCTCAAGGTTGAGTGTCACTATGTAAAGCAAACTTTTCTTCGTGTGATAACGTAAGGTATTTATTGAACAAATGATCTCAAACTTAGTTGTTTATGACAGGTAGAAAACTTTTATTGAATTTTAGATGGTACATATTATCAAAATACAACCCTGTCTAATAATAGTGCATTTATTTTCATTTGTATTCAATGCGAATTATCAAATTGCGATATATCTACATAATTATATGTGTAGTATGGGGTCATGTCAATGAATAATGACAGAACACACACATCCGGGTATCCGATATATTTAAATATTTGACGGATGAATATTGTTGACATAGAAAGAAAACCTATAAAGAGATAACAACAATTACTTAATGTACATATGTTAAGATATTTATAATAAATAAGGGTCAGATATGGTTAAAAATACACATGCTCTTACAATTATATGCCATACAATGATGCGCAATTGTGTTATCAGGACTTTGATTCGGAGAACGATGACAACACCTCTAATCTAACGGACACGTCCTCAATGTTTATTGGCGTTGAATATCATATCTAACTGGGTCAGTTATGTTTAAGTCAATTTGACTAATCTTGGTATGTCAAATTATTAGAAAGAACAGAAGACTCCATCAGAAAATGTATTCAAGAGTATAATTAAAACCAGAAGTAATGATCCGTTTAAACAAACTTGGGGCAGTACCGTTAACAATTCAGATGAATGTATAAACTATAGATTGTATAAGCAAGATCTTGTGTTTGAAAATTATTTTAATCTGTTACCTTTTCAATTTGCCAGTTCACTTTGTAAATTAAGGTTTATGAATCATAAGTTGCCTATAGTAAAAAGCAGATTTGAAAATATTCCTAGATAATTAAGAGTTTGCCATTACTGCAATACTAACACTTTAGGGGATGAATTCATTATCTTTTTAATTGTACTTTTTTTATAGAAGATAGGCAGAAATATTCAGCTTAATATTTTTTAAACATTCCATATAAATTTTCGGATGTATATAGCAGCAATATAATTACTTTGTCAGAAGATCATTTCATTTTTCAAATAAAATCCTCCACATTCCAATTAAACATTAATGCAGCATCATATTTACCTTAAATTTAATTACTGTGTAATGTGTGCCATTTTGTTTTGCCTTTCATGTATGCCATGTATATATATTGTTTTTTGTCAGATGCCCATATGAGTCTTGATTCTGAAGAAACCGTTAGCTGTTAACTGCCACTAGGTTATTTCCCCTGTCTTTGAATTCTTTAATAGACCACTTGAATATTTAAGTATAACCTTTCGTGCATTGAAGTGTGTGTGACCTAGAAGCTAAAAGTTAATAACATAAGTATTGCCAACTTGATAAATGTTTCAGATAAAGACTATAGACTATATTTACTTGTGCCAGAGTAAGTATAGGGTGAATAAGGTTTGCCACACCCACGTCAATGACGATCTTGGTAATGTAGGTTTCTTGCTGCATATACCTTTTTCAATATGCAGCAATGGAAGACACATTCCCATATCAAATTGTTACTAGTTTAACCGAAAAAGAAATCACGGGGCCAACCTCTTGCGGTTGTAAATTCGAACGTCGAGAATCTAAAGAATTGCTTGTGCATATCACTACGCAACAAATTCAAATGAAACAGACTATGCTGGTTGTAAATACGAAATACTTTTAATGAAAGTTACATATTTGAGTGTTTTTGAGACATGTTCCCATTTTCTACCCGGCTTTAATGCATGGGATCGCCCCACTGTATGTCTTTATCAAATACTTTATAATGGTGATTTACAGGGAACTTTAACATCTAAGTTAAAGGAAGGTCAAAATCACGACTGTCGACTGGTAAACGACATCGTTATTTCCACGTTGATTGGTTATCGTTTTAATCAACTTTTATTTTTCGAACTTACTTCTTCCTGGACGAGTTTATGGTATTCCATCCATCGTTAAATTGTGGTCATGGTCCATCAAGTGATCATGGGAATTTTATAATAACTGCAAGCCTCTATAAACTTTAAGCAAAGGAGCCTATAACTCATTGTTAATGGATGCTTGAATCTACACTGAACTCTTTAAGCATTTGAAGGACCAACACAATAACTTAATGATGGATGAATTACCTTAAGAGAATTTTATATGAATTTGCAACGAATGCTATACACAATTTGTAAATGCCCTGGATATCTGAGGGTTTTTTTTCTCCTTTTAACTACTCTAACTACTCGAATATCAAATGACGTGTTTTGGTATTTATGTTTGTTTATTGGATCTAACGTCCCACCGACAGTATTTCAGTCATTTGGAGACGATGTCTACTTGAGACAGATATAGCGCTGCCACACTGCAGTATCACGCCTGCCGTAGACATGTGGTATGTTACCACACCCAGTCACATTATAATGAAACCGGGCCAACCAGTCCTGGAACTACCCTTATAAGCTGAGCGCCAAGCAAAAGAGCTATATCAAAACCATATTTTACGACTTTGTTATGTCGCGACCGGGGTTTGGTATTTATACGCAGTAAATAATTTATTTATTTATTTAAAAAAGTTATAATCGTATAATCGGAATTCTTTCTTGTCTGAAACTTTATAATATTGTTAAACAGGGAAACAAAAGCTTTCAAAGGCGTGTGTTACAGTTTACAATCACAATGTCTCGGATATGTTAGGTGTAATCTTTTTCGAGATATAATATGTCAAAATGTTAGCATAGCTATGCTTAAAGGACTGATTCGCCAGGAAGGGACATATTTTTGTATTTATAAGATTTTCTTCTCAAATAGTTTGTTAATTTGAAATGAATTTAGTATGTTTAATTGATTTAACCGTTACCATAGAAACAGTTCAGTAGCTTGAAAACAGTGACTTATACATTTTCATTATTTTGATCAAACAGCCAGTAGAGAATATTTAGAAGATAAATAATAATAAAATAAAATTAAAAATTTTGAAAGATTTTCTGATAAAACTTTTAAAAAATGTATGAAAATGGTGCTTTTTTATTACCTCCCTTTCTAAAAATTCTATGAATTTTTTTTAGCGAGAGGTGTATGTTTTAGCTTCTTTTTTTTTTAAAAAAAAAGGTTACCATGGATGTACAAACGTAACCTAAACACAAACACAATGACCTGTTATGTTTTGTACTTGTTCGTATTCAGCATATTTTACATAGAATATGTGAAAAATCAGATAATTCTATCGATGAAAAAAGATGGTAGCATACGCCCTTAACATTCACATTAAAATTGAATGTTACTTGGCGTATTGTGTAAGAAATGCGTGATTTCTTTTGGATAAAACTTCCCAGAAACCCAAAGATAAAATCATTATTTATCTAACGCTTCTATGCAAAATTTTATACATTCAATATGCATATATATATTTTTCTTATTTGAGTCCTGATATAGTTTCAAAATTGTTATGTATTGGAAAATACTAGTGAACAACTTGATAATCCAAATCCAGGTGCAGTTATTTCCCTTAAACACTACGCTTACTAGTCAATCGCGATACATTTATTGACACCGATGGTTTTGAAACATTTCTTTCCTTGGCGTAAATTAATGGTTCAACGGTTCAATCTAGACCGTCAAAAAGATATTACAATCAGCTATAAGAACCTCGAAAAAGAAACAAATATTTAAGACGTTTGATCTATGTAAGTTGCAAACTTGACCCCATCCAGTTATAAAACACCATTTTACGCTGAAATCCAGGCGAGATACCCAATAATCATCTTATTCAAGTCTAGATTTGAAAATAATTAAAACTGCTTCAAAGACTCCAAATTCAATATTCAAAAAATCAAAATGCATTTACTTATCGTCTGGGCTATCATTTTATTTATTTGATTCAAGTTGGTGCTTCTATTATTTTTTTTAATTATTTATTATTTTTATTTTATTTTATTTTTTTTTCTTTGTCATTTGTAGACTGGACTACGTCTACTTTAGACAGATATATTGCTACCAATATGCAGTATCGCACTTTAAACGGGTGGCATGGTACCCATCCACCTACCGGGGACGGTCACTTCAATTTTTGATTATGTCATAATTGATTGCATAATGACACTTAACTCGTACTGTGGAATCAACTATATTACTACTAATGATGAATGTGATCATAATTACTATCAGTGATTGTAGTAGTAGAAATAATTGCTATTATCATTATTACAAAATTGTATATCCCGATCCTGATGGCCGAGTGGTTAGAGCGTCCGCCCCGGAATCGGGAGGTCGTGGGTTCGGTCCCTGGCCGCGACATACCAAAGTCGTAAAAAGTTGGTACTGACATAGCTTGGCACTCTATCTGTCTCATGTAGACATCGCCTCTAAATGACTGAATACTGTCGATGGGACGTTAAACCTAACAAACAAATTTTATAGCATAACACCAAACTGGAAATTCCCGTCATATACTTTCTAGTGACAAGCTTTCTAATACCAAACTTATACAATCATACTAACACTGTGACCTAGTGGTTAAAGCGTCCGCCCTGGAATCAGGAGGCCGTGGGCTCGATCCCCGGCCACGAATACAAAGGTCGTAAAAAGAACAGTAATGGTATAGCTTCCTTGCTTTTAAGGCTCATCATATGAGGTCTAGACCTGGTTGTCCCAGTGCCTGGATAATATGACTGGGTGTGGTATCGTGTCACAAGCCAACGACATGATATCACAGTGTGGCAAGCTTATATTTGTCTCATGGAAAGTCCACAAATGACTCAAATACTGTCTGTGGGACTTTAAACCTAAACAAACATATAAAATCACTGACACTATTAATGTAGCTCATGTAACGGATGTACTAGACATACATAATATCTTAACACTAGATGATAATGAAGTCGGGGACATTATCACACTGCACAATGTCAACCTTTACATATTGAGTAATTGTGTAAATTTTACGTAAACATATTTCGAAATGTACTGATAACAGGTTTTAATACAAAGAGAATTTACGACTTGATTATCAAAATAAGCAAATCTCATAATGTTTCGTAAACTTTCGTGTTAATTATATATGTACATAAATACAGGGTATACCGTCATCACTGGAATAGTATAGATACTCGTATAAACGTTAAGTCTTAGGCAGTATTTCACTCCACTTGAATCAACAATCTTAAACGTCCTTGAACGTCAATCTCCCGGCGTTTCTAAAGATTATAATACCT
Source organism: Solen grandis (assembly GCA_021229015.1). Lineage (NCBI taxonomy): Eukaryota > Metazoa > Mollusca > Bivalvia > Adapedonta > Solenidae > Solen > Solen grandis. Next base: position 9,644,632 of record CM037788.1, on the reverse strand, counting down.
TTATAATAACGATTTAAACTGTCAAAACAGTTAAATAATCCTCTCTACAGCCTCCTCTCCCCCCCCCCCTCTCTCTCTCTCTCTCTCTCTCTCTCTAATGCTCTCTCTCTCATGTCTACGGCGTGATACTGCTGTGTGGCAGCACTATATCTGTCTCAAAAAGACATCGTCTCAAAATGACTGAAATACTGTCGGTGGGACGTTAAACCAAACAAACAAACATATATCGAAAGTATCATTGAGTTTACATGAACATCCCTGTAGTTTACACAATCACACAGACTGAAAGTTAACAATGGCCGGAGGTGGTGAGCTTGATCATCGGTCACGACATACCACAATCCCTTTCTTGACGCAAAGCATGATAAGGGTAGATTTTTTTTTTTTTTTTTTTTTTTTTTTTAACCACTTTATTTTCCTCGTCATAGAAGCAAAAGGGTCGAGGCCATCCCCGTTGCTCCGTACAATATAACTGCATATAACTATGTTCATATAAACATACATGTAAATTACATCATACCTAATGCAATATTTATTTTTTAACTTTGAATCAATTATTAACAAAGTGGTAGTTTAAATTATATAATAGAAGTAATACAAACATAAGATAAAGAAGAAGAAGAAAAAAAAAAAAAAAAAAAAAAAAAAAAAAAAAAAACAAGTTGCCTTTCCTACATAGAATTATAAAGCAATAAAAATCTATATTGGTATACTTATTTAAGTCCATACAACATAAGTAAAGTAAAGCATCCGTACCTTATTATGTCCGTGTTGAAAAAACTGTTTAAGATTTAAACATTATCTAAGGTGTTGCTAAGAAGTTGTTTCCATTGGGAATCAAAGCGGTTCCTATCCTCTAATTTTAGTGTGTTGACGTATATTGTGAATTGTTGTGTAATATAAGCTACAGCTAAATCATATGATGGTTTAAATTTTATAACCCTACTGTGATATAAGAATTTTTTAGTAAATAATATTAAAAGATTTTCCACCATACATGTATCGTTTAATACACCAAATAAGAAATCTACTTTCCCTATATTTGCTATTTTTGGATTTACTTGTTTTACTGTGATCTTTTTTATAATACTCTGGCTAACGTGACACTCCCATAGTAGGTGAACAATAGTTTCTTTATCAGTTCTACAAAAAGAACATCTATTACTATCTAATATTTTCATTTTGTTAAGAAGGTCGTTTGTTCCAAGGATTCTGTGATTAATCCTATACTGAAACCATTGTAAGTTTGAAGAAATCGCATTCACAAAAGGATGTAAATAGATATTTTCCCAATCACTTTTTTTTAGCTTTATTTTTAATTCATTTTCCCATTTTGTTTGACTTGTTGGAACATCCGAATTAATATTAAGACTGTTATATATTGTTTTAGCACCAGATGCGCATGTAATAATTACTTTCATTAATGGTGGTAATATTGGTTTATATTGTTGTATTGAAAGTTTTTCTTGCGAAATATTACTTCTTTTAAGAAAAAGTTTTGTTGCTCTTACTAATCCCTGGTAATGTAGGAAGTTAATTTTAATTTTATAAGTAGCAGAAAGTGATTCCATAGATAAGAAATCACCATTACTATCCACTATATCACCTATATTCAAAATCCCTGCATTAAACCACTGTTTAAAAAATATGCTTTTTGAATCAATTGTGATATGCTCGTTGTAAAAGATAGGATAGTTTAAAATTTCAGATTGAATATACTTATGATTTGTACACATATCAATATAAGCTGCAATAGTGTCTTTCCAAAATTTGTTTTTAAACTTGAATGTAATGTTATAGCATAATCTTTGCCCAATGTTAAAGTTTATAAAAATCCCTAAAAGTAATTTTCCATTTCCAAATCTTTTCAACCACGTAAGTTTTAGAGCTGAAATAAATGATTTTACATTTACCATTTTAAGACCACCTTCATAGTATTCTTTAACCACAATATTAGATTTAATTTTGTTAACACCATTCCATACAAATTCAAAAAGTAAACCATTGAGACGTGTAATAAATTGGAGAGATGGATTTGGTAAGGACATAAACAAGTGGTTAAAAAGAGTAATAATAAGGGTTTTCACAACAGTAATTCTACCTATGGGAGTGAGAATTCTTCTCTTCCAATGTGATAAAACTGAGATCATTTTTTCTAATTTTGGGTTATAATTCATATCAATTAACTTGTCTAGATCTACATGAAAGAGTATTCCTAGCATATCAAAGTGTTGTTGATTCCAGTTAAGTTTCCATTTTGTCTTAATATTGTCAGAACTATATTTCTTTTTGCCTATCCATACTATCATAGTTTTATCAAAGTTTACTTTTAAACCAGACATTTTTGAAAAACAAGTAAGTGTACATAATGTATTGTTTAGTGACTCCTCTGAACCGTCTAGGATTATTGTTGTATCGTCAGCAAACTGAGATAATTTATGTTCTACATCATTAATTTTAATGCCTTTTATCTTTTGTTGTTGTCTTATACTAAGGGATAAGATTTCTGCACTTAAAATAAAGATATAACATGCCAGCGGATCCCCTTGTCTACAGCCTCTTTGAATGGGGAAAAAATTGGAAAAGTAACCACATTGAGTAACAGTTGACTGAGCATCCTTGTATAAAATATTAAACCATTTCTTAATGTCTGGACCGAAGTTAAAAACATCTAAAGTTTTTTAGATAAAATTCCACGAAAGTGAGTCGAAAGCTTTTTCAAAATCGATCAGAAGGAGTAACCCCGGGATATCTTTATCTTCAGTGTATTGCATAATGTCATATATTAATCTAATATTTTCTCCAATAAATCTGCCTTTTATAAACCCTGTTTGATCTTTATTTATTAGTTTATCCAAATATCTCTTTAATCGATTAGCTATACAGCCCGACCCAATTTTATAGACAGTGTTTAAGAGTGTTATAGGTCTCCAATTTTTTAACTGGTTTCTGGGTTTATTTCCTTTCGGTATGCAAGTAATAATACCTTGTGTCTGAGTTACAGCTAATTGACCAGATTCAAATGCATTGTTCAATGACCGAATTACAAAAATGCCAATTTTTTTCCAAAAACACTTAAAAAATTCTGCAGTGAAACCAGAGGTACCCGGACTTTTGTTATTTGACATATTCTTTAAAACAAATGACGCTTCTTGAAGTTTTTTTTTTTTATTCAACCTTTAAGAAGTCATTGAATAATCTTTAATTTTTTTTGTTTAATAAAGATTAAAATTTGTCATTGTTTTCCTTAAGAATTGAATTAATAGTTTTTGAGGCATAATTATTTTGTTCTAATTTACAAAAGAATTTTGATGGTTTTTCACCTTCCACTGTCCATTTTGTTTTTGATCTAATAAGATTGCCTTTAAGTTTGTCTTCTTGAATATTCCTAAGTTCACCCCTAAGTAATTCTAATTGACTTATGTTTTCGCTATTTAGGCTATTCTCAATATTTTCAATACTTTGCAATATTGTTATTGTCTCTATCGTTTCTAACTTTTTTCACGTATGACCCATAAGAAATCGCTTTTCCTCTTATCTCCATTAATAAAGTCTCAAGGAATAACTGATCATTAATTGTAAATTGGAGTTGTTCATCCGGTATAGTTTCGATGATATCAAGATTGTAAATAGGAATAGCATATTGTTTTTTAACATCATCAATTATTTTATTAATAGTATTTACATAGTTTATGTCATTCAACAATGAATTATTGTGTTTCCAGAAACCCTTTCCATGCGTAAAGTTATTAAATACTAATTCTAATGTAACAATAGAGTGATCAGACTGGAGACTTGGTTTTACTGCTATGCTTCCCACATTTGCTAAAATTGTCTGAGAAATTAGAAAAAAATCTAAGCGTGCCTGCTGAATTGGTCTTGTTTTACGCCATGTATATCTTTTTAATTCTGGATACTTTTCACGGAATGGATCGATATATTCATTTTCCTTTATTATTTTCAAAAGAGCGTCTCTAGCTTTTTTATTATTAACATGTTTATAATTATAATAGTCTAAAGATGGATCTTGAACAAGGTTAAAATCACCACAAATGACTACGTCTTCGTTGCCTAAATCCTGTATTGTTTTGAATAAACTGACGTAAAAGAGTGGGTTATCCTCATTTGGACCATAGATAGATGCTAGAGTTAATCTATTTTCTTCTATTGACATATCTAAAGTAACGAAGTTTCCTTTAGTATCAGTAGTTTCATTATGTATCTTACAGTCGACATCTTTAGATATTAATATACAAACACCTCTTGAATTAGAGGTATGACAACTAAGATAACATTGCGAGCCCCATTCTGTGTAAATTAGTTTGTACATAGACCTTGTGAAATGACAATCCTGTAGACAATATATATCAAATTTAAGACTTTTAAGATAATCAAAGACCTGATTCCTTTTCTTTAGACCATGAAGTCCCCTACAATTTAAGGAGAGTATCTTATAAGTTTTACTCATAGTGCCTTATATAAAATACATTACATATACGTAGTAACACGCAATATATGTACTTGTGTACATAGCTTTCTAAAATCATTTGAGGAGGCAACATGCTGCAAGCTACAAGAGAAAATAAAGAGTAGGCAAAAAGGAACATTGAAAGAAAAGAAAAGAAAACAAAAAGCAACCAAAAAGATGATACTTCCATCTTCTAAAGATACACATATCCACTATATATATCAAACATATTTATAACATATTTTATATCCTTATAAAGATTGCACTCGTATATATTTTACTAGTAAATGATTACACCGGAAAAGGGCAAAAGCTCACAAATACCTTGAGAAAAGAGAAAATCCCTTTTCAACGTTTCACTGTGCGTAGTAAAAAGGATTCTTATAGTCTGTATATATCGCAATAAACTAAACATTAAGAACGAAAACAAATATTTAAAAACAGACTTCACCAGAAAAAGACAAAAGCTGATAATGATATTAATAATAATAAAAAAGAGAAGTAAAAAAAGAAACAGAAACAGCAAAAAAAAACAAAAAAAAACCTTTACCAAAGTTTTACTTTGTGAATTGAAAAAGGAATCTTATAGTCTGTATGAATCTGTATAAACTAAATTATCAAAAACAAAAATATACGTATATATAAAATAAAGAAAAAAAAATTAAATGTTAATAAAAAAAAAAATACCAGAGCTGTCATTAGATGTAATTTGTATTTATATAACACAAAGTAACAATTGCAGAGTAGAAACTGTATACAATCAAAATATGTTCAATTGACTTTTTTCTTACATTGCATGCGTCACACTGTTAGCATATTTTTATTTAATAATATGTATATAAATTTTAATCATTACATTTTGAGATGAATTACGTATAGATATTTAAAACATATAAGTAAACATTAAAACGCTAAGAAAAATATTAATATGGAGAAATAAAGAAATCCTTGTTATTTTTCCCTTATCGAAGCGAAATATAAGGGAAAATTTCGGACTGGAGACAAAGTAACAAAAGAAAAGAAGGTAAGAAATTAAAGAATGCACAATATTTTTCATATTTCCTTCTGGACAGTATGTATATATTGTATTAATAGTCAAATATACCAAGTCATAGGGTATGAACACTACATTTCGACATGAACATATATTTTATGTATATAAATCGTAGACGTGAACGCTCTATGCACTAAACCATGTTATATATATGTATACTTATTTATATATACATTACCTAGTATATATAAATGACATCACCATTTCGTAAGGGTAGTTATTAATCCTTTCCCTCATATAGACTCATTTTGACGCATTCAATAGGTACCACATAAAGCCTGATCTGCAGAAAGCCAAACTCAAACCTTACCAAATTTAATTGTAAAATCCTCATTACCAGACCACTGAGGAGCAGCTAACAGCATAAAACCTGATCAGCCTGCGAGTTACTCACAGGCTGGTCTGGTTTTATGCTGTTCGCATAGGTCTTTTCATGGTTTCCTCTATGAGGGAAAGCGTTAAACTGGTTGCCCGGTGTCTGGGTGTGGTGTCATGTTACATACCACCGTATGTCAGCACTTTTTTGTCCCTTATGACTGAAATACTATCAGTGGGACGTTAAACACAAACAAACTTATGATACGTCAACCAGTAACTGTGTATTTAGTACATCAAAATAATGCTTTACATTGATAAAATCATTATGTCTCAAACTTCTTTAACATCAACTTATACGGTTTACTATCAACACTGGTAATGCGACTAAAGCTCAGTGCACAAACACACGTATAGCCTATATTTATTTTTAACTGTGTGGTGCAGACGACCGGTAGCGTTAAGACTGAACAAATCCATCTTTATGTCCGTTTGAAAAGCTACCTATAGCACTTTTTGAAAATCAATCGATACCCTTCAACTAGCCATTTATAAAACTCTATCTTAATTGAATATGTATTGAAGCCAGATTTGAATCGCGTATGTCTGGTTTCACGCGGATTGTAAACATACCTTGCTCAGGTTTGCCGGCTACATAACAAAAGGTAAGAGATATAATAAACTATTGATTATCAATTATATTTCGCAGTTATTAAAAGCAACGTGAAATGCATGAAACGCTTATGTTTTAGCTAATACGCATTTACATACATGAAAATGACATATGTTCAACTGTTTTATACGAGACGAGAATAGAAACGGTTGGTGAGAGCTACATATCTTTGCTTCTCCCTTGTACATATAATGACATTCTATATGCTTGTAGTCTTACAAGAATGTCATGGAGACACAGATCTAACCATTTAAGTTATCTCTCTCTTTTATTTCATTGTTACTTGAACATGTTTAAGAATACCGGACTATCACTGTTGCCTGTGCGAACATCATCAAGTATAGTGCTTATTTAATTAATTTCGATTCCGTGAATGTTAGCATCAGTGTGATCCATACAAAAGATCAACAAACGATATTGAAATGATGAAGTTTAAACGGTTGTTCCTGCCACCCTTTAAATGCGACCAACCTATTTATTTGTTTGTTGGGTTTAACGTCCCACCAACAGTTTTTCAGTCATTTGGAGATGATGTCTACTTGAGCCAGATATAGTGCTGCGACACTGCAGTATCACGCCGTAGACGTGTGGCATGATACCACACCCAGTCACACTATCCTGACACCGGGCCAACCAGTCCTGCAACTACCCTTATATGCTGAGTACCTAAGCAAGGGAGCTATAACAGTGCCCATTTTTTACGACTTTGGTATGTCGCGGCCGGGGATCGAACCCACGACCTCCTGCTTCTGCGGCGGACGCTCTAACCACTCGGCCACCCAGAACGGTACGACCAACCTGTTCATACCAGCCAGTTGTCAGAATTTCAATCTTGCATCGAAGAATTAATGTGAATTTCTATACAAGTTACCAACATCTTAACTCAGTCTCTAACTGACAGCTGGAGACAGATTTGACCATCCATGATATGTACCGGAAATTATTTGAGTCTGGATTGCAGTTATGAGAAATTAACGTCGACTTCACCATTTGCCATTCTGACCACCTAGACAATTGAAAGGTATTCCTGAAATCATAACCGAATTTCAGCGATAAAAATCTGCATTTTCAGTTTATTATAATTGGTCGTATTTTACTATTCATATGCTTCGACAAACGTTTATTTTCATGTCTAAAACAGCCATGTTCTGTCCGATGAGAATGTGACTGCTCAATTCGAATGACAGCTCAACAGAAGTCATACTTAGAGCCCTGCCTTGTACGGGGAGCGCAAGCACGCGTTTATCTTAATCCAAACTATAAAAACATTACACACTAATGGGAGAATGTGCAAACATTTTTAAAGATGTTGATTTAATAAATAGCGAACATTTTTTTTTTTTTTTTTTTTTTTTTTTACATTTTGTATTGAATTGAAGAAGACAATTACGCGAATTTCATATTGAATGTAAAAAGAAATCAATATCACCAGGGTGTATGAATACAAGTTTGACGTTATCAAATCATTTCGTTTTCTTTCGAGCTTTAGCGAACAACAGACTGAATCTAATTAATAGCTCACGTTACCTAAATACAAAACTGTTTTGAAAAATTGAATTAACTAGCTGCTAATTAATCAAACCATGTGAACGTTACAGCCGTCCCACTCAATACACCTAGGTGAGGTGTGTGAAGTTAGCGCGTAGATCGTAGATCGTAAATCAACACTATAACTAATTTTCTTTGTCGACCTGGGTCGTAGATCGTAGCTCAACCGGTCAAATAAACCAAAATAAATGGTTGAGCTGGGTCGTAGATCGTAGCTCGACCATTCAAATAAACCAAAATAAATGGTTGAGCTGGGTCGTAGATCGTAGCTCAACCATTCAAATAAACCAAAATAAATGGTTGAGCTGGATCGTAGATCGTAGCTCAACCATTGAAAAAGTTCGCGGAATGGTTGAGCTGGGTCGTAGATCGTAGCT
>CM037788.1:9599916-9636097 GCA_021229015.1 Solen grandis | reverse complement strand
GATCAGTTTGATCATTAATATTTCAAAAGTTCATCCAATGTGCTAGTATCATGATAATTAATACTTTGGAGTATTAATTTACCGGATCGTTTAGCAAATGCCAAGCAAATCTACGAGTGGATTGTTTGTACAGATGATGACGTTAACAGTAGTTCCAAAACCTCTGTAATGTGTAAGTTTTGTTTTACGTCTCGTCAACAGTATGTTAATCCTTTAGAGACTATGTCGATATATAAATAATAAACACTGTAGTACTACACGTGATACACAGTCGCACTATACTGACACACCGGGCCATAATACACTGCATTTATATTACGCGACAAACAGTACCATATTTTGAGATTTGGTATGTCGTGGCCGGGGATCGTACCCACAACCTCATGCTTCCGTGGATCTTACCTGTCGGCAACCTGTGAAAACCTGACCCCTATAAGTAAAAAGAATATAATGAGAGGTTTATAAGTGTAGAAACATACATTCCTATTTTACGCACTGTAAACCTTACTACAAGGTCTAAAATTGGCACATTTAACAAAGATCGATAACTTAAAGAGCCAAACAAGGGAAGAACATTCGCTCAGTGTCAACATTTAATAAGCATGTCACTCCTTTCTGCTAAACCAATTGGATGTCCATGTGAAGAACAGTGTCATAAATCTGAATCCGACACTCAGGGAACAATTATGAAACTTCCTGCTGACAAGACATTGGATGGAACCGACATCTGTTGTGTTGTCATTGCTCAGATTATTCCGCAGGAAAACCCAATCGATCTGATATTAATCAGGTTGGTTTAACCTCGTTCTATTGCGATGTTATTATCATTACTGCAATGTCGGTAATGAACTAAAACAACGTCTGCAGGCCGGGTCACTGACCTGCTACAGACAAAAGAATGTCTTCTTAGTATATTGAGATGATTTAGTTGATGTTTTGGCCGCTTGTTTTGCTGATAAAATTTATTTTCTATTGATGACGCAACTTCCTGTTTTATTCAATTACTGGTCCTTTTTACGATGATCAGTAAAATAAATTAATGTTTTTGAAAGAATTTCCAATATTAAAAGATTGTTCATGTTTTGAAAACATTAAAGAGTACTGTGTTACCAAGAAAATTAAATGTGTATACCAAATCTATGTTCTCTTGGTCAGTAAATACAGAAATTGTATGACTTCTAGATGTTGTAGTGAGAAAAATACAAATTTAAGGTTACTGTAGTCAATCCATCATTATGATCATGGTCCATCAAGTGATCTTGTGAATTTTATAGTAAATACAAGCTTTTATAGACTTTGAGCAAGAGAGCATATAACTCCAAGGAAATGGATGTTTGAATCTGCACTAAAGCAGTTTTAAGTTATCGATGGATGGAATATCTTGAGATGTTTAGTGAAACGCGGATCACGTGCCAGTACTAGAGATGAAGAAATTACAAGCAACCCTCTCACTTACATTGGTTCTTTTGTTGGATGACAGTATTTCAGTCATTTAGAGTTTATGTTTACTTAGGCAGTGTCACGCCGTAGACATGTGACATGAAACCACGCCCAGTCACACTATCATGACTTCGAGTCAATCAGTTCTGTAACTACCCTGTATCTATGCTAAGCGCCAAGCAAGAAAAGTACAGTACCAATTACATCGTTGTAGGGGTCGACCTCAAGATTTCCTCACTTAACACTTTCCCTCATATAGACTCATTTTGACGCACATAGTAGGTATCACATAAAGCCTGATCTGCAGAAAACCACAGTTAAACCTTACCAAATTTAATTACAAAATCCTCAATTCCAGACCACTGAGGAGCAGCGAACAGCATAAAACATGATCAGCCTGCCAGTTAACTCGCAGGCTGATCTGGTTTTATGCTGTTCGCATAGGTCTTTTCATGGTGTCCTCTATGAGGGAAAGGGTTGAATAAAAGGCTGAAATATTATAATAATACAAGTCTCAAACAATGAATGGAGCCAGTGGTGATGACTGGAAAAAAATAAGCTTATCAATTGTTACATACTAGGGCCATTAAATAAGTTCGTAGAATTTAATGAAATTATGTTAAAACTAAACGATTTTTTCACACAATTATTGTAAAGGTTTACTGTTTGAGTGTCAACAAATTTCATGCATAAGATACTATCGCAAAATACTACTATTATTATTATGCAAAATGGACTACAAAACGTCTAAACATTCGAGCACAGCTCGGTTGTTCGTCATCAGAAATAATGCCGAATTGCAGAAAATCTATGGAACGATGTTTTCAAATACAGTTTAGTCTGTAAATGGGTGCATCGTTTTAAAGATGGTAGCAAGTCAGTACAAAGTAGCCCAAGAGGAAGTAGGCCTGTTTCTGTTGTCATGGTGAAGAATGTTGTTGACGTCAAAACATTAATTGATGAAGATAAGCAGACACAACTGGCATTCATTCGACTGGTTTATAAGATATTTCGTGAGCTTTTTAAGGCCTGTGCCCGCTGGGGCCCCCGTTTTGCTCAAAGATGAGCGCTAGACTGGCGTTGAAACGTATGACAAAAGTGTTCCACGTCATTTAGGGGGGTTTAATTACAGGTAAAGAAACCTGAAAACGTAGTCTCTCATATCAAGTTGGGCAAGAATAAGGTTTGGATTGCTTCCAAGGGCGTCAAACCTGTAACTGCTCATTGCTTGCCGAATTAAGACATCAAAAAGCATTTTATATGCAATTTTCTTTTATTCAAAAGACCCTGTTCATCAGGTCCCATTTCCCTAAGGTAGTTCTGTGACCGACAAGAATTACAAAGAAAACGTTCACACACAAGATAAAGAATTCTATCAAAAGTGTAGACCACGCACCGATATCCGCGGCATCCAGTCATTACATGGTATTACACCGGTACATAAATTTGCCATCGTAAAAGGGTTTTGAGTACAGCTGCCGGACATTTTTTATTGTTTACATGACTTTCAAGCCTTCATGCCGAATAGTATTTCATTTATAAGGCGCGTTTTCATTGGTCGATATTTTCATTTTAAAAAAAACTACTGTATTACGACGATTTGCTTGCCTATGATGATTTGCTTGCGGCATGATGTCATATAGTGAACCGGAATAAGTTAGTCGGGGATTTCCGACGATGGAATATATCATACACAAGCTACTCATTGTACGCTTAGATCTCTTGACAGATTGCTCGTTGACACTAATGTTTTGAAATTCCTTGAGCAGAAGGTTCTGGGTTTGACTCATTCTCGGCACAAACTGGTTGCTTAATTTATGCTGGAATAATATCTTCCTAAACATTGAAGAATAATGTCAAGACATAATAAAATTGCTTATATGTAAAGTAACGTGACTGAATGTGATAGCACTATACAGTGTGACATCACTTTTGACAACTATCTAACTGAATGAAATACTGGTAGGTTTCATTTTTTCATTTTGTCGCAAAAAGGACATAGAGATGTTTTTTTAGGTTTATGCACAATATTGTGAACAAAATTGATATGAGTTATGATAAGTATATAATGCTTTATAGATACACATTAGTTTATTATCTTTACAATGTATATCAGACGTTTGGTTATGAATATGGGATAGAATCTGACACTGAAATATCAAATAAAATCGTTATTGATCACGTATATCCTTTAGCCAAATCTCTGGAAGAAAAGATATGTAAGTGAATGAAAATAATTTCTTCAGACTGGCTGTCGATTGAATTATACAATAAAAGAGATAAATGTGATTTGAAATACTTCTTCGGCGTGAACAGACTGCCCTTGTCATGCAAATAAAAAACTGCTTTCATTCTCTTAATATTCCTGCCACAAATACATGTCAGTATTTCCCAACGTTATTGTAACAATACTTGTATGCATAGCAAGAGAATTCTCGAAGGAAATATTGACAAAACGATGTCTCGTAGCAGAAACTCTATAATGTAAACAACGACTTGGGCAAGAAAAAAAATATCTGCTTGCCCAATGAGTGGAATGTTAAGAGGATTACTAATTTCAATATGAATGCTTTCTAAATATTTTCTTAATCATTTTCAGTAGCAATGTGTGACCGTTTACCGTGTTTTTGTCTAATTTTATTTTTATATTGTATTTTGCTTATTCTGCCAACATACATATGATATCTAAAATGTTGAAATATTAGTGTTTTAGTTTAGATCGGCTGAATCATTTAAACATCGATATTACTGTTATTGCACGATCACTATTATTGCAATAAATATCATCTAGTGTGGCAAGCACCGTATAATATACTTTTTTAATTTGATGCATGAAGTTCATTTTTCTCTTGTCCGAAATAAAATTTCTCATCATTTTTGTTATTAAGAACCATTACAACACGATGTAAAAGTATTAAATTATGATATTCTGGCAAACTAATATCATAAAGTCAAATACAGCAATTTAGCCAGTTTGTTCCGAATATAATATCCTAAAACGTGCTGAAAATAACATACAAAAAACTGACACTCTCAAATAAATACGTTATTACAGCAAGACAGGCTGAAAATTCTATCCTTATGGACTGACATTTATTGGTTAAGCCCGTCAGTCATGTCTGTTAAGCCTGTATCCAAGCTCTCATCTCGATTACGTAAGATCAATCTAACAATTACTGGTCTCGCGTGATAGCGCCAATCTGGCACTGGCTTCAAAGTAATTCAAACGTCCGTAATATTTCAAACCCTTATGAGACCATATAATTCTTCTGATAGGAAATAAAAGTATCATATGTATTTCCTCGGTGAATAAAGAAAAGAGCAACTTCTGTAATACAAAGTTTCTAAGTTATTAATTACAATGGGGCAAAGACATGGCCCTGTAGGGACTGTTTTACATCCCATGTCCCTAGACTGTCCAATCAAAGAACAGAAATACGCGTCACTAAAATTTTAGTATGGAACCATCAGGAAATCAATTCAAATTAGTTCTGACCTAAACTTTATAATATACATGTAGTCCCGTTACTTGATATCCAAAGTTTATGTAAGGAAACTGATTGGTTATCTATTAAAAATGCAATTCATACTCGAATCAATCGGACAGATGTTCGAGTTAAACTACATGTTCCATTGGTATGCCAATAATGTTGGCGGAATTTACATAGACAGACAAACCTACAATACCCGTAAATCTGTCGAAACGAGTAATTGTAAAATAGAAGAACATTTCTTTTTCTTTAACATGCTATTTCACCTTGAAAGAGTTCGCCATATGCGACACAATTTATTGTAGAATTAGCAATCAGACATCTCTATTAAAACAAATCGATCAGACGCTCTATACAAATTATTCTGAAACATGAAAAGAAAACGTGTGAAAGTCTATTCATATAGACTCAATTATTCAAGATGTTCTGTCAATTCGATTTTCGAGCGAACTGTGCATTTTATGGTGTCCCATAGTCAGACGATGGTTTGATCTTCAATGAATAATTTTACTTATCGTTTGATCAAACCAAATACATTAGGTTTTCAGTTTGAATAATTCAGGATCCAATGAACTGTAAAAGACTGTCTGCCTCAGCGGGTATCCGAGTAACAGCAAGTCTTGCTCATTGATATTTGACATATCGAATCTGCAATGGAAACGTCTAGCCTGTCAAAACCATGCGTTATCTAGATCGACCATGGTCAACGGTTTGCGTTCGGGCCAAAGATGTCACCCTGAGATCAATATATAGCGCAAAGGTCTAAATAAATGGATGAAATATACAGACATGTTTACCGCAAACAGTTGCTGGATCTGATATGAGTATCCATATACTATTTTTTTTCAATGTTAACATGAAAAAGAAAACGCACCAAAATGTATAAGGAGAAAATATGGTATGTTGGTGGTGTCATGTCTAAAACACATGCTACCTAGAGATTTGGTTTCGTAGAAAACTGATGTCTCCACACCGCCACTTCCCCCCACAAACATACACTGACATATGTAAAAGAGTCCTCTCATCAGGGTCTGATTTATTTGCTTTGAAAAAGTAGTATTTCAAAAGGTAATCGATCTACCATGATTTTAGTTACCAACATTAGCTCACTTTTGCAAACAGTGACTTGAAATAGGATTACACTGTTATTTTTAACATGTAAAAGAATAAATAGGATGACAAGCAACAGATAAGCTCTATGTGGCAAGACGTTGGCAGATCTCTGCAGTAATACAAATTAAGTATGAAATTTAACAAAGGACAATAACCACAAAATGCAGAGTTACGGTTCTTGTGCATGACACTTTTCCACCATGAGATCTATCCACCTGTGAAGTTCCAGGTTAATAGTTTTATACTTTTTGGGTTACGCTCCAGACATAAAAGTGCGAAAGACGGACAGACAGGCGGACAGACATCTCTGACAAAAACAATATGTGTCCCCATATAAATATAAGGGGAGGCATAATAAGTACCGAAGTTGGTTAAAAGTAACGTCTGTAAAAGGCATATAGGATCTTATAAGAATTGTTATTTCATATCAAATTGTACTAAACTCGTTCATGAAAATGGTATTAAACTGGCTTAATAACATTTTCGTGAGCTCGTGTATTAAAATTAAATATGAAATGACAATTCATGTCAGATACTTTTTATCATATGACCCATATGACCTATACTAACAGCAAATCGCCATTATAACAAAAAACAAACACAACACGAATGAACGGACTGTGAACTAATTACTATTTGTAATCTTACACCAAGAAAATAAGTTTCATATATTAACTATAAATAACGATTTAAAGCGTGTTTTTCTTGTACATGTTCAACATCATATGAATAATGAACTTTTTTACCAAAGTTTGTTGCATCAAACACATTTAATCCAGCTGTTCGAGTTCAACACACTATGCATATATAGAGTATATATGCGCGTGACGCGGGGTGGTGTAATTCGGCCAAAACGTTATATGTAACATGTTAAATATCAGAAAATATGTGATGGTTATAAGAAACAGCTATTTAAGCATAATGTTATAATGTCATTTATTTTCAATTCTTCAAGAAATTTAAATATAAATAAAAATAGATCCAGTCACGATTTTAATGGAAGTTAGTGGAAAATGATCGTTTATTGGGTATAAATGAAGAAATTCGTAATTGTACAGATAGTATCAGTATTGATAATTGTGCTAAAGAATTCAGTAATACATTGTGTAATGCTGCAGATGGTATTATAAAAATATAAAATAAAAGGAAAACAGAGGGTAAGTTCGGATTTTTCTAGTACAGGACAAAGGTCATGGTTTAATTAAATGTGTTCTGAAAAGAAATGTGATTTTTATACAATGTTGAATGCTTATAGGAGTTGTAAAAATTCTGTTAATAGGATGAGTATGGTGACAGCAAGAAATTAATACAAGGCAGTTTTAAGAAAAGCAATTTTTTATATGATAAAAATTGAACTGATATGTTAATTAATGCTAAATATAAAAATGTACAGCTGTACGGGAGGATGTTAAAAGATGTTTAAAATAATAAATCAGGTGACATTGGACTAGATGAATTTTCACGATATTTCCAAGCTGTAAACAATCCTGATTATGTATATTTTACTCCAGATGAAGATGTTTTGTATTTTAATGATGTTATTTTACAAAACGAATTTGAGGTAATGTTTAATGAAATATCGCATAATGAAATCTGATTTGCTATTAAACAACTAAAGACAAATAGATCAGCTGATCCAGATTATTTAATTAATGGTTTTTTATACACGATAAAGATATTATATTACCTGTTTTCTTTAGTTTGCTCATTAAAATCTTTGAATCTGGTTATTTATTTATTATGGTCAGAAGGTTATGTTATTCCGCTACATAGGTAGTTTATAAAGCTTTTGTATTCATACTTTGCTTTTTTGACAAATAATTGCGCATGGAACATATGTGATGTATTACTTTCATGTTTAATGTACATCTATAAAACTAACCAGCGCTACATTACCATACGCTACCTTCTCTGAAAAGCACCTAGTTGTTTTATTTTCACTTATGCAAAATTTCGACTACCTCACCTTATTGTAAAATGTATTATGTATTGGCTATAAATGTGTATTGTACAATTTTATGTAAATAAAGAACATGCTATATTATGTTAGTTATATTATGTTTGTCAGATGTGAGACTTACAGTGGTATTACATTATTAAACAGCCTTGGTAAACTGTTAACAAGGATCCTAAACAATAGACTGACCAAATGGGCTGAAATATATAATGTTGAGGTTCAGGCAGGGTTTAGAGCAAAAAATGGGAACCAATGATACTATATTGTATTACATAATTTAATAACGCATGTTATCAATTCAGGTAAACAATTATTTTGTGCATTTATTGATTTACTTAGGCGTTTGACTATATTGTGGGAGAAAACTTATGGTAGAAATTGTTAAAACTTGAAATTAATGGAAAGATTATAAATATTGTTCAATTTAATACAATATTGTAATGAAGTATGCAACGAATATCCATGTATGCTTGATGAGAGACAGGGCAAGTGTTTATCGCCATGTTTGTTTGCAATGTACATTAATGATTTAGACAATTATATTAACGATGAAGGACTTGAGGATATTGGAATGTGTAAATTGTTAATGTTTTTGTATGCGAATGATATTGTTCTCTTTGCAAACACAACAGAAGAGTTACAAAAACCATTAGATATCTCAAAAGATTATTACGATCGTTGGAAACTGAAAATAAATGTTAAAACAACAAAAATAATGATATTTAGGAAAGGGGGTACTTTACAGAAAAATCTTTCTTTCACTTATGATGGCATACCTATTGATATTGTGAGTATATTTACATATCTATGGATGGTGGCTCTATTGCAGAGGCACATGACACTTAATTAGCTGGGTATGAAAGATATTTTTAAAATTAACAAATATCTTCATAAGTTTACGTATACGTATTCCAAGTAGGAAAGACCGATTATATGATAATATTTAATTTCACGTATTTTTTCTATATAATGTTTATAGAAAACATTCCTCCACACTCGCTTTTGGAAACTATTTTCGAAAGTTTAATGCATATGGCATTGTTTAATTGATCTTTTAACAAACGCCTGATATATATTTTTATCATGTGGTGTAACTGAATATTTACCTTTCTTCAAATATGCTTCTTTTTTTTTCTCATAGCTGGACGTCGCAATATGACTGAAATACTGTCGAAGCGACGGTGTACTTAAATAGTCAAGTCTAGTCAAGTCTTTTTTTCTCAATGTTTTCATATGTTAGTATTAATTTGTCAAACAAAACTACTTCAAGCCTTCTCCGATATCGTCGATATACATTTTATAGTAATATAATGAAAAACTACCTGACAAGCTTTCATTTGACCTGACAAGCTATGACATGTATTTATGATTTATTGTATTAAATTGTGTATACATACATATTGTATCCTCATGGAATTTGAAATAAACTTGTAAACTTTATATGTGATAAAGAGTAATATAAAACATACCAGCCGATATATCTGACAGAAAACATCAAGTTTATATGAAAAAAATATCGGTATGACAATAGTGAATAAAATCAATTGTTATATATTATATATCAGTCATTCTCACGTTCGTTGATATCTTTAGACTGGTTTTTAACGTTTTAATCCTGACACAAGATACAAAAAAAATTGCCAACTTACCACAGGTAGAAGCAGGGTACCGACTCCTTCAATCAAACCTCGCAAGTCCAGTTTTTTCTCCCCTTCTACCTCGTCTGAACCCCCGGATGACGACACAGCCGATATACTGCTCACCTTCCTCGTGGGACACTTTTCAGTCGAACTCGAGTCCTCATTGCAGGGAGACTGAGAAACTTTTACAAGATTTTTACTACATGTTGTACACGTGGCACATGTATTTCTGCTTCCTGTCTCAACCTCATTACCTTGCACATTACTCTGGTCATTCATTATAATATTTCCCTTTTCGATACGACGGGGACATTGTCCAGATGTGTCACCAATTTCTTTATTGCAAGCTTTCTGATTCGGACAAGACCTTGTGTCTTGTGAAGCCTTTACAATTTTAGACATAATTGGACATCGGACTTGGTCATCTTCTTCGACTCCAGAAGATTTACAAGTTCCATTACCAGTCCCATTGCAGGTATTACTAGATTTATTATCGTTGTAGTCCGCCATCATTTATTCTGTTCTCTTTGATGCTTCCTCATGAAGAAAAAAACTGAAATAGAAATAAAATATTTCTAGGTAAATCTATCAAACCTTTAAGGTTCTAATTTCTGAAATATAACTGTTATAAAACTTATGATAAATAGATTTCGCATGGTTGAACATCAAAGTTATCAAAACTCAACTACAACCATTTTGGAACTCTATCTATCTCTGTCGAGTCTCATCCTCTGGAGTTTCTACATTATGAAACAGTATTTCATGTTTTTGAGTGGTCCCAAATGTTGGCGCTGCGCGTGACGATAGTATTGACAGATTAATCAGTTGACCAAATAAGACCAATGTCGTTAATTTGAATTGTGTAAAAGTGGTGGTAAACAGTACAGTTGACACAGCTTCTGAAAGCTAAACAGTGAGTCTATTAACATTTCGCTAGATCAATTTTCCAATCTCATGTTGACCACAACATTCAGCAATAATTGCAATGTCTAAATCAACTAAATTTCCTGCAACTACAACTGTTTTCTTTCCTTTTTCTCTAATTTACTGAAAAAATGTGCAAAGGAATGCATTATCTTTCTCAAATAAAGTACAAAAAAATGTTTTGTTGCCTGGATGTTAACTTCCACACGATTGATTATTTCAATTATTCCCTCCATATGTTTTTGTTTCTAGTTATTTTAGGCTCAAGATAATCTTATTGCAAGAGAACAAGAATTTCTCATTACTATCCAACATGTTTTGAAATTGTTTTAGGGTTTTTTGTTTGGTTCATACGAAATTTACCAGAAAAAAATGTATTACTAATAATACATTTTTGTTTAAGAATAATTTGTTTTATATTATTACAAATCGATATAAAGATCGTCGACCAAAATCCACGGTAAAAGTAGCCGAAAGGCTATAAAATGAGACAAAGAGCGGCGGAGAAACTGATGTTTTAGAATATGTACATCATTAACATCATAGTAAAATATAAAATAGTGTTTACAACATTTAACTGGCGTGATGGAGGATATCACGTATTTATCGTATGAGATGTTTCCGTTTTATTTTCTCCAAGCTAAATTTTCATTTCAAAATCTATAGACATCATTGTAAGTTTTTCCAAAGGATCGAGTCAGACAGAATCGTTTATCTGCCATGCCAAAAGATGTTTGAAAAGTGAAAGAAGCAGCACTGTCCATCTATAGTTGTGTCAATGAAACTTTGGGGCTATAATGAAAACTATTCACTTGGGACTTCCGGCTCATTATTAGTCTTTCAATGAATGTCAATCAAGGTTTGAATTAATAAAGATTTATCTTGTCTAGTCCTTGGCGAAATTTGCATCCGTGACTTGGCAGCAAGTCGATACCACAGCTCCAGGGTGGCCCGTGTAATTCAGTTTGATCAACAACCTAGTGCCCGCCTATCAGATTATCCCGCCATGACCTTGATAATTTAATATCTTATTAACAATACGCCCTTAATCGGACACAGATGTTATCCAGACAGGGGGGGCTTTCCTGTTTTATTATTTCATTGAAACAGCAAGTTTCAGTAAGGGCGAAAATGCCGGAAACTTGTGTTTTTGGGTGATGAAAATTTTGGGTTCAAGACTGATGCAGAATATGCAAAAATATGATTTTTTTGTGAGGATGAGAGGTTATTAACGTTGCTTAATGTTCTGTCCCTTTTCATGGTTATGGGCAGGAAATAATTTCTTTATAATTTTTAAAACTGAGTTGAACGTGTTCATTTATCAACATAGCGGATAGAGCTTATTTGATATGTTTAACAATTCATTCCAGATTTTAATTTCCAAATTGCAACGTTTACAAAACGGAACTAAAATTGAAATAAATATGGATTCATCTTAATTGTACGTAATTACGATAAAATCAAAGCACAACTGCGACTTATCAGATGTGCGTGGCATAACATCAGTGTTCACATGGTGTTTCATGTATCCTCTAGTAGGATCTCGCATTAAGTATTAGACACAGTTAAACTTACGCGGAATGATAACATTTAAGGACATGGTCTGTGATAATAGTTCACTTTTAAACTTGATCAGCTTGCGAGTCATTAATACATGATGTAATTTAAAATAAATATTATGAATCGTCTTCTGAAAACCGAGTATAGTTTCCACTTTTATGCTCTTTTATGGGTGTTACCTGTCCCTGTGTTTCACAGGTCCATAACCCGTGGGTTAGATCCCCGTCCGCGACATACCAAAATATACTGAGTACAATGTTACTGTTATATCGCCCTTGCTTGGTGCTCAGCATATCAAAGTAGTTAAAGGACCAATGTCAGTGTCAGAACAATTTAACTGGGTACGATATGGCTAAGATTTGATAAGACTGGGTACAATATGACTGGTGCTCGATATAAACTGGGGTACGATATGATGCGAGTTGTCGTCTGACGGTAACGTTATTCTTTTCCATGTAGACAATCATCTAATGTCAAAACCAAAAACACTGTCGGTGGGATATTATTATGATTTAAAAAGACATATCAAATGGAAAAGCGTTTACTTAACGAATTGTACTTATTAACTCTTTCGTGTGTTGCATGTGCTCATTTTCTCGCGAACATCTAAATTGTCATTTAAAGAAATATTTAAGAAAAATGACTATTCGAACGTTGAAACGCTCGCTAAAATATATAATGGGAAACTATTTCAATACACGCGTGATGATATACTAAGTTTGCTTCATTTAAATAACCAAATGCATTCCCAACAGAACTGGAATCTGTGAAATTCATAAATCTATGAACTTCAACACCAGACTAAGTTGTATTTGACATTCTATTATTGACGTACGTGCACATTAAAATTCCAGACCCAATGGTGAGAGGTGAGGATTAACACGCGAACCATCATCGATTCAATCAGATGTAAATTTGATTCTCAAGATTAGGAAAACAAAGCGAGTAGCCGGCGGTCAGATTTGACACTAAGTGAAGGAATTCGCTGCCATCGGAGCTGCTCTTATTGAATCAAAGGCTATCTTTCTGTGTTTATCAAACCAACTAATCATTCAGAAAACACACATGATACCATGCATGAGAGTGGCCATATACCTCGGTGAGTTCTCTCCGTAATGAGTTACTAAATTATCGAGCTAGTCTTCGGGGCTACGGTTTCTTTTACTGTTAACACAACTAAAGTAGAAGTCCTGCAATTGACACACTGGTTTGTCTTCTTCGACCTACAATTTATTTATGTAAATCAAACCAGATTAAATGTTATAATTTGGATTTCGCAATGGTTCGTTTAGAAATAACGTGTACATTGGCAGTTGGAATCAAAATGTCTACCATTGTATGACGATGGTTTATTATTTCAACATCCTTTCGAAATTCATTATCAGAAATCATTTCTCTCTCAACTAAAACTTTAAGCTTTAAATGTTCCTTTGTGTAACTATTGACTACCTATTGTCACATTGTAGTCACTGTATAGTCTATAACTTAATTTAAATACATCTGTAAACACTTGGAACATCCATACCTTACTATAAACGTATGAGTATTTTTACTATAAATATTTTCATTTAAATTATACATTACAAAAAATACGTTTTAAATCGGGATTGGATCTACAAACTCACAATGATTAAAAAAGTTTAATATACATGTACTTACATGTATTTCATCTGTGTCAAATTTAAGACTTTCATATAAATGATTACATATACTTGATATTAACATTTACTTGTCACAGAGCAAGTCCAGACAAGAAAAAAAGAAACAAAATTATAATCCCAGTGGCCATATTGCGTTACTTAATCAACTATATATCATTTGCAAAGATCTTTGTGAAGTTCAACATGCTAGTTTAAAATTCTGGCACTAAATCGAAAAGGTATAATTGACCAGATATTAATTTGACCTCAGCATCATAATTATGTGATTGTCACCTGTCCCACATGATCAATCAACAATATAATGGGATTAATTTTCACGTGTGCCTACTGGACAAATGAGCTTATTCAATTAATCCACTGGGGACAAGATATTGATTTTCAGCATGGCTAATTAGTAAATTTTCCATTCATAATAGTGTTTTACCTTTTTGACCACGTCCTTTTCATCTCTTTATGTAACACGTATACATATTTCTGTTGACACTGAATTACAGAACAGGTGAACAGATTTATGATAGTTATACAATGACGTTTACCGCCAACTTTTGTAACGCCATCGTCGGAACACATATATTATATTCCGTTATCACTACCGTAAAAACCGTGGGTTTTTCAACTGGCAAAACTTTGTTTAGATGAATGTAATTAATCTTTATACTCGCAAATGAAACCACTAGTAGTTACAAAAGGTTTGAAGTTACAGAACCAAAACCTGACGTCCAAAACCCGAACAACTATATATAACGTGATTCTTTGGTCAAATGATCCATGTTGTCTCCGCATCGAATCAAATGGAATACCTAATTAATAATTCACGAGTAATCAAATAAACCACGGTCGATTAAGACGCAAAGAGTACTGAGCAAACGTGGGTTCCGACGGTGGCAAAATTTGTTCCACTTTCATTTTGTGCTTTTCTGGATAGAAAACTTCTTTCAGAGGCGTAGCGTTGAATTCGAAAATAAAAAAAATAATTTGATACAAGAAACAAGCATATATATATATGCCTCTGTTTTGAAGGTTTAACGCGATTATTCCATTGGTTCGACCCCTGGCTAGAACTGGGAGGTTACATGAATATGGGTTAAATGCAGAACTAGCTTACCCGGGGTCCGAATACTGTTACCTAGTATTATGTGATTTCAAATGCATGCAACATGACACTGCAGTACGACAACAGTTTCGGCAAATGACTGAAATATTGCTGGCGGGACGTAAAATCAACAAATAGTTAAAATTTAGCCAAAATTTACCACACAATACTGCTCTTTGTGATATTCTAATCCTTTTATTCGCATATTTATCAAGTTATATCTCTAACAAGGAGATGTATAACAATATTAGACTTTTTCCTAATAAACTTGTCCATGGAATTTGCACATAATCCCGGTAAGTTCTAACTACATGTTGCGCAATCTTAAGTTCTACTTCGTTCTGGCCAGAGGGTATTTGACCCGTTCGACAAACAATGCAACACGGCAGACAGTGTATACAAATATAACAACATATCCAGTAAATATATCCCTTTATGAGTACACAGTAAACAGTCGTGGTGTGATGTCTCCAATGCGGAGAAACAAACAGTGCAAAAATACCTCGTGATTATACAAGCATTTCGATTTCCCACCATTCCTCTAAGTATCACATTTACATTGCATATGTTAAACATATAATAAATATTTACACACTTTGCCTTATGAGAGACAGAAAAAATGTTAAAAAAACGTCTCAATTTAAACCCAGTAATACAATCATATGCGTGGTTTCCTTGTGTGAAATATATGCGCCCAAGCAGATGATAAAGAAATGTCTATTTAGTTCAATTAAAAATCGTATCAATATTTACAATTTGCATCTAGCACATGTACTATGGACTACAACATAGATAAACTATGTTTTAACATTGTCAGGCGTTATGAATAAACGATATATTAAAACAAATATAGGCCGAACTCAACTGAAGACATAAAAAATGCAGCTATCATGTGAGATATCCCGTTTTGCGGATATTCATATTTGTAAAGTGTTGAATTTAACTGCTGTCACAAAATTGTTGACATAAGCAAGTAATGAAATTCCTTTTGGAGAGAAGCTGTAAATTTCCCCTACGTCTCCGGTTTTATGTCCCACACAAGGGTGTTAAATAGAAAGTCTACCGCCCTCAAGTATACAGCACAGAGTGTGAAAATTAAAGGTTTCAATATTGGATTTATTACCTGTAAGAAAACATTAAACAGCGTGCATGTACAAAATTGAATACAAAAACATTATTCTATACAACAAAGGTAAACTTTACATGAACATAACCATAAACTTAAGAGGTTCTGAACATGAAAGTTTTTCTCGGTGTTACCAAGAATAAAATGGAATATCGTACTATTGTGTTGTGTCTTTTCATAGAGAATTCGTCGTTTATTACAAAAGTTCAGGTATTTAAGACTTGAATATCAGAAAAAGGGGAATCGTACAGTGGTACCATGCTGTACACATAATTGTCATGACACCCATTCGAACAAGTTCACTTGATACCCTTCCAGCAAGCCCTGAAACTTTCCTGACGTTTAGCGACAAGCTTTAAGTAGAATCCAACGACCACTTGGTTACGTGGTAAATTCATGTACTCTGACCAGTCGGTCAAGGACTCGGTTGTGATACAAATGTGTCACAATCAATTAAAAGGAGATTTCTGACACTGGAAACAGGACATGGAATGTAAGGAAACAGAAAAATCTCAAGTTACTGTACATGTACCACTCTGACTGGATCACTGATTCTTCTGATTTGATGAGGCGACATATCAGAACCTGCCTTTGGCCAACACTGAATCTGAACCTAATTTGAAAGAATTCTTTCTCACGAAACGGTCGCATCAAGTGAACCAGGTGTATTTTTCTTTCTTTTTCTTTAAATGTAACGGCTAGCAATCATTTCCTGATTATTATGGTCATAATTTTGACCGTACGATCAAGGATTTCCCACTTATAGGTCATTTTTCCAAAGAGACAGCATCGAAAAAGACAGTAGTTGGAAACAAGGAAGTCCGGGTGCGCTACCCTAGCTCATTTTGCGAATAGACCCCTTGGTTCTTTTACGTGCCCGGTGTGTACAGAGCACTGATACACGGGAGACAAGTTCCTGGGTAGAACCAGTACTGAATACTCTGAGTTCCCATAGCAATCCCATTTTGCCGAGTGCCAGGCAAGGGTGCATCTGCTCCCCAATTTTAAACGTCTATGGGGGGCCTCCGTAGCCGAAAGGGTAAAGTCGCTGACTTCACAATCACTCAGCCCCTCGCCGCGTGGGTTCGAATCCCGAAGGGTCATTAGGATTTTCATGTGAGGAAGCCTTCCAGCTGGCTTGCGGTAGGTCGGTGGTTCTACCCGGATTTCTCCGTGCATTCGGGGTCTTCTTCCACCTGTAATTAGCTGGACGTTGCTATATGACTGAAATACTGTCGAGGGACGGTAAACTCAAATAGTCAAGTCAAGTCAAACCGTCTTTGGTTTGACGCTGTCACCGGATGAAGTGCCCCGGTCGGGATTCGAACCCCAGAACCCCAGAACTATACCACTGAGATATTGCGCCGGTTTACGGAGGTAGATTATCTCTTGGATGTAATACTTTGTACAGCAATATACCGCTCAATGCCAAAATTAGCATCACCCCCTAAAGTAGCGAGTTCTTTTTATAGATACCGAAAAGAACTGTACTAGAGCATACGACTGCAGAAACACCGTACATTATGGTAATAAACACATTGAAAGTTATGATAGGGTTAATGGGTAAGACATGAAAACGTTTTATGCACACACAATTTTGAACTAAGTTTATCTTTATCAGCAATAAAAAGAAATTTAGATCGATTGCTTGATCTCATATCAACATATTCCTCTAAATACCACAAATCCATAAAAGTGTCAAAGCCGTTTTCTATGACATAATGCTTAAGTTATGCCAAAATATGAATACAGTGATGCAATTTATACTTTATTTTTAAGGGATACTGTTTAACTGAGAGGACGACAAATTGTGTAGTTTATTGTGACCATTATTCTATTTTCTTCTATTTATAGCAAATATGCCTTAAGGAGATTGGCTTTTATCCACATTTAATGTTTTCCGGCATGACCTCGGCATTCTGTCACCAAAGGCGTTTATTCAAAGATATATCAATAGCCTTTTATGGAAAAGAATTTTCAGTTTATTTAAAGCTGACAGAAACTATGATTCTCTGCTATTTGAATAAATGTCATCAAATATTTATGGTCTACGTTAAATTGCATTTGAAAAAAGTCTATTTTCTACAGCATTACGTGTCAAACGAATATAAATCACGCTGTGTGGTTTGTTTAAACATATTTACACCTAATATGCGCCTTATATATATAGGAACAACGATGCAATATATATATATATATATATATATATATAGGTTGAAATATGGATTGCACTGAAAACTTATTAAGTTTCCCTCTAACAACGCAATCTTTTACAGTAGCTAAATATTGTATATTTCCAAACATCATCATGTAAATGCTTAAACGGCTTCTGCTTATTTCAAGCAGAGTTTGACATAGAAATATAAGTGCGTTGACAGGAAGTTTTGTTTATATAATGATCAGCGTGTTGTTTTGCCTATGTACGTGTATCTTCTTCTGGAGTTAACTCATCTTTAATATATGTGGGATATCTCATAGGACCTCTTTGTCCTTTCTTATTTAGCTAAAACTTGGCGATATACACAAAACCACTCCGATAGGGAATATTCAGACTGACTCGAAAGCAGAATTGTTTTTATCTGGAATTAAAAGTTTGAATAACCATTAAGCAAAATATCGAACGGAACACCTCCCGGACGTGTTTTTAACATTGCATGTCTAATCTTATTATAAAGAGGACATTCAAGACGGTAATGGTAGAGGTATCAATCTTTTAATACATACAAAAGGGAAAATCTACATTCAGGAGAAAAAAATAATTTATTCGGTTTCAGTTTCTTAGAATTCGCATATTTGGAGCTGAAAGTAACTTAGACATATTTTAATATTAAATATCTAACGATGTCTTGAAGGATTTGCATATTTCTTTTTAGTATGGAATCCATTTCAAAAAAAATCTTCTCTATATCATGGCCCATGGCATCGGAGAGTAGAGTAAAATGAATGCATTACAGGTGTTGCTCATTGCATTAATCCCGCTTATGGTTTTGCCGGATGCCAGTTGCAAAGATCACTATAAACTCCACAAATTAGGCCAAAGGTCAATCAAGTGCACTTATTGTACCACAAATTTTAAAGTCGTTGTATTTCGATCAGTATTACAGATTTCAAAATGAATTTGGTATCAAAATAAAACTAAAAGATCAGACTAATACAAAAGGCACTTTAGTGTGTTTTACCCATCACTTCTTTCTAAAATGTAACCAGTATTTGAAAAGAATTTCATCTTTTTGGTTGAAATATTTTTTCTCAAAATTCAAAGAATTTTATTTTTGTCAGTCTTGTAAATTCAATCCTGCAATTGCACAAAAAACATTCTGAGACATTAAACTTTTTAAAAATGTGTTGGAAGTTGGGTGAAAATAATGTGCTGTAATAATGGATTTTTTCTTTGCCACAGATGAGTTACGAAACTGAGCTTCAAGATTGTATGAGCATGTATGAGTAAACCGAGGGACCTTGATCATCTGCATCTGCTCTGTTTTCCAATGCAGTAAAATGAGTCTATGAGATGAGAAGTAAAGGGTTAATGATAAATTAAGTAACAACTATTCCAATATGAAAATCCAAAACCTTATCGGTCATATTTGTTTACCATTTTCCTGCACAAGGCACCTTGAAGAGTACCTTTCGCTGCATCGAATCTTATTTTTGAAACATCTGTTACATACAAATCCAGTAAAAAATACATTGAAACTCACTGAAAATATTTGTATGAGCAACTCAGATTGTCAGTCTATGTTGCAATTTGATATACATTTTTATAGACTGCATAGATGTATAACTGAATTTTGTAATATGGGGTACAAAATTCATATACAAATATACTGGCGATAGTGAACAACTTCAATAGAAAGTGAGGGAAGGCAGCTAGAAAAGCGAAAAAAATATAAAAAAGTGTATGATAAAATGAAATAAAATCTTGTTGCTTGAAGAATTTCATGGGCTTTTAAGATCGGAAGTTCACTGTTGTGCTGTATGTGCAATTCAATTTCCAAATATAGCCATTTTACATTTGAAATGTTTAGCAAATATTTAGAAAAAGAATTGTTTAATAAGCCAAGATGCGTGGTACGTCAACCATTGCAGACCAGTTTGTGCACAAAAATTTTAATGAAAACAAAAAAGCTTTAATAGTACGAAATGAATACAGTTAAATATGTTTTAAGCGAAAACGATGTGTTTTTTTCCAGATTGTAAGACATTTGCCCGTTATCCAGAAAGAAAATGGTGTTAAACACTTTTATCATATGAAAAACAAACGTTTCCGGTTTTGTATAACCATCACGTATTCTTATATTTAACACGTCGAATTACATCATTCTGCGTCATGCGCGTGTATTTAATATATATTTTAAAAATCCTGGATTAATTCGTTTGATTTATAAGATGTTGAAAGTGTACGAGAAATACACACGTGGAATCAATATTTTCAACTTTTATTTAAAACTATTTTCTTGGTGATAAGATTACAAATTAGGCTCGCTTAATAACATTTGCATTAACTCGTTCCGTTAAATATGAGATAACAGTTCATGTCATCCTCTATATATATGATATAGAAAACATTTCATTGCCTTGTTATTCATATCTATCTCAAATGTATATAGTGTCTAATACGAGAACGGTCAGTAGTTAAGTTCTAATTTCTGAGAGCGCGTAGGTACTTACTAAGAGCAAGTAAATTTTCCAGGCACTTATCCTGCAGGACTAGTAGCATATAGAAAAAATTCAATGTCCGTCTTGTATGCTGCGGACAATGTTTTAACAAAGGGCAGACACTTGTGACATCTTCCAATCTTAAAAATACTACATTTGCTAATAATTACAAACTGAGTGGACTTGGACTTACACTCAAAAATATTTTTGGATGGGGGCTATTTAGGAAGCTTGTCCTTATCCATTGCATTCCATTGAAATGTACACAAGCATGTGATAGCATTGGCTGTGTAAACCCAAAGGTAGGTTAGTGTAACCTTAAGTAACAAAAACTCCATATAGTATGTTAGGTGGAATTGTTCTTTCCTATGCAATTGATTTCCTAAAATATGATTTTTTTAATCTATGTATGTCTCTTATTATCATAGTACCTGAGCTACATTATTTAAGAGTTAAACTTTTTTTGTACTAAATTTTCATTAATTAAAATATGTAATGCGTATTTCATGAATTCAATTTATTATGTATAATGTTGAAAATATGTAACAAAAAGATGTTTATAGTGACAATAATACCGAAATGCTCATTTTTCACATTTTGGGGTCAACTTACCCCACAACCTTTGAAAACTCAGTATGAACTGAACTAGTGACAAAAACATCATATCAAAGATAGAAATCATTCGCTGAGTGATCCATCCTGTTTTTTTTAACAATATAAGGTCAGTACTACCAAAAGAAAAAAACAAATTATGATTTTTTTTTAATTTAACAAATGCAAAACAAATTTAAATAAACATTTTTATGTTTTATAAAAAGCAATGTTAAATCTTCAATTTGATACCAATATTATTTATTTATAAGCATTATTTTTAAATAAAATATAAGGGTATTTAAAGTATATACAAAAATGTGCATTTAATTGACCTTTGACCTTATTCTAAGAAAATGATGCAAAATCAGCAATGGCATCCGGCATTTTCGCATCAACAATACAGTCAAGAAAACATGCAGCATGGATGCTAAGCTCTACTCTCCGATACTATGGACCAACAACTTTTGTTTCCAGTTGGCCTCTATACTATTTGACAAAGTTTACCAATCCCTCGGAGATGAAGGTATGAATTATTTGTTTATCTGAGCATGAACCCTAACTCACAAAGTGCTTTGAGATCAGAGAAATAATGGATATTCCGGAGTTTTGTTTTTGTTGTTTTTTATAAATTTATAACAACATTGATTACTGTATAAATGATACTGTAAAATCATTTATTTTCGTTCATTAATTTTCGTGGAATCTGCGATTAAATCAAGTTCGTGGGTACATATATTCGTGGAACCATGTTCTAGAAAACATGAGGTCTATGAAATAAAGAGTTTTCGTGGGGATTAATATTCGTGGATAAAGTCAGCCACGAAATCAACGAATATAAGTCCCCACGAAAATAAATGATTCTACAGTATTTGAAAAGAAGTGTAATTTCTGCAGCTTCATGTTGGTCTTTGTCAATCGTATCATTATCATTTGGAAACTAAATACCGTCAAGGGGTGTTCCATCTAAAACTAATCCTAATTTCCCATTATCTTTTCCAGGTCTCTTCCGCTATATAATAGGTATATTCATTATCGAGCAATCATGAAAAAGACAAAAGACGACATTTGAAACTTGTAGGTGAGTAGACGTCTTATATGAGATTACACAGATGTTATTTATCAGTACATCTCTGTTCAATTTACGAGAAAGTTTTATGAAGGATTTAAATTTTCAAATTATATACATATCAGTTAAGTGGGATGTTATAAGTGCCAGGAGATAGCATAAGCATGTACAAAAATTTGGGGTATGAACATTTCTATTTAGCTAGATGTAAGGAGATAACCGGCAGTAACAATCTAAAGACTAAATGTCCATCAAAAACAAGTGCATTCCTACCGTCATAATTTTAATGACTTGTGTAAAAATGACCAAAACAATCACTGATACATTTTTCGTTTCTTTTTTTTTTCAATTCTGCTGTACATGTCAAATTGTTTTTCGTCTGAATGTCTGAGGAGTTAATCTAACCTAAATCCTACGAAATTTGTTGTTCCTTACGCTTATTTCTGAGGAAAGTAAAAAAAAAAATGATTAAATATTCAAGTTTTAAACGATGTTGTTATGGAACTTAATCACTATCGCTACAGAAACACTGCGGACGTATGTAGCAATTTTACCGACAAGAAAGCTTAAGTAATGGAAACAAACGGAGCTGTATGAGACGATGTATAGGACAAGTATTTTTTTATAAACAGCGACACTTATGTTTCCGCAAATTCAAATCTATGCACCCGTTCCATTTGCATCAATACTTCGTGAGAGACACGCGTGCCATATTAAATGTCAATCAGTTATATGAACCTCTTGTCTGTACGTGGGAGTGATTACGTTCCTAATCAAAGAGCTGTAATAGAATCCAATCTGGTAAAAGGTTGTCCAATATACTCTACAAATGGTTGGTGACAATTGCAATACCTCCTTTTCTCAAATTGTGACTAATGACGGTGTCCAAAAAAAAAAAAAAAAAAAAACAGGAAAAGAGGGAAACGAAGAGGATTCCTCAAGAAAGACTTACTTGGAAATAGATATCGTCCCATATTCTGGAATGCGAAAGAAATGGGTCAATAGGATGTGTGGCACTGTGCCCTACTTAGTCTACATTGGTTTACCTAATAGTAGTAAATCATATATTTACTGGTGGAAGTACCACGCTGATTCGCCATAAGTATGTATATCTAAACCTGGGTATGTAAATAATGTATCCTATTAATATCTGTTACATGTGGAACCACCAGTGATTTTTAAACATGCAAATCCAGAAGAAAATTTATATTTTAAAAGTATAAAAAAAAATGCGTTTCAATTACACGGTACAAACAGAAAATTTAAAATCCGTAATCAGAGGGGAATGAATTAAACAATATAAGTCACTATGTCAAGATTTTAACAACAATAATATCTGATATTTTAACTTGTAACCAGAGCTCCACGATCAATCATTGAGTATAAAAACCAAAACTATCTGCAAGAACGTTTTATATTTGCAGTAATTGAGTTCGTGTCATTCTTATATATATTGGGGTTTTTTTTTCTTTTTAATACTGGCACGAGAAATCAACCGACTGTAGGCGAACACGAGACTTCTAGTACCAACTGATCATTCAGTAATTGTGCTTGTTTACAGTTAAGTGGCATTGTTTGAATGTCGTCTGTAGCTTCTTTTCAATCTCGATTTAGATGCAAATAGGTGGAAATCGAAAGATCAGCAACACTTGATCATTCTCCGCGACAGAAAAAGAGGGATATAAATGCCGTTAGCGAATATTGACACAAAACATGATGTATTTAACCAGTATGTGCAGAATGATAAATAAAACCGAACATTACATAAAGGGGAAAATCGAGGGCCGAGAGCGATACTATGTTAAGTGCATATGTGTATATAACCACATAAACTAATTTCGCTTTATCCCTTGAAATATTTTGATATATGTTTGGGGTTAAAATTCTTTCATCGTGGAAGAAACATTGTTGAAAAGTTAAGATAAAATAAATGCCATGGTATTGATTACAAATGCTTGCCTGTTTAAGAATAAAGCAGTTTTTTTTATTATTATTTTATTGTTCGATAATATTAATAACTATCAAAGTTTTACTAATTTATATTCCACGTGTATCTTGCTGCATGGTATATATCATTATGAGGTAAAAAAAAAACAGATTAAAAGTATAAAGGTAATAAAAAATATACGCACCCTTTAGAAAGTTATTGTATCACAAAGAATGTTTTTATAGGTAAAGGCTGTTTCAGGCACAGTTAAAATGAGAGTTAAAAGACAATAACTTCTACTTTTTCACTCTGAGGCAGCGATGAATTGAATTACACGTCTCTTAATTGAAGAGCTGTCATGCTTAATGGCGAAGGAAGATTTTAAATGCCAGATATGTCGTCAAAACCGGCGTAAACTTATCATTCAATAGTAGAATGCAATAGTGTTCTCCTTATGATGTAAAAAGAGTTGAGCTTGTCTGCATTTTTATATAAATTGAGAGAGAAAAATTCATTTGAGTGTCGCCCAAGCTTTAACTGTTTATTTAAGAAGTCATCAGCAGTGTTTAATTTGCAGGTTTCTCTCAAAACAACCACATCATGTTATTGTTTTGGCAATAATAATAGTGACGCGTAACGCAGACTACATACGTTTGCGCATGCGCCTAGAAAAAAGTAAGCTATTGATGGAAATCTTAACCCTTTCCCTCATATAGACTCATTTTGACGCACTCAGTAGGTACCACATATCTGCAGAAAACCACAGTTAAACCTTACCAAATTTAATTACAAAATCCTCATTTCCAGACCACTCGCAGGCTGATCTGGTTTTATGCTGTTCGCATAGGTCTTTTCATGGTGTCCACTATGAGGGAAAGGGTTAAGGCGCACAAAGCAATCTCCATGAGGGTCAACCAGTCCTGGAACTACCCTGTATATATACTGAGCGCCAAGCATGGAGCTATCAGCACCATTGTATATAGCGGTTTTCGACTAAATTATTATACATATACTTGTATAAAACAGTTGTAGCAGAAACCAATGTTGTATAGTTAAGAAATGGAATCTGTGTGCGCACGAACCGTACTTAATGGCCATACGTCTAAGTGTATGAAACATTTATAATTGCTTGCATGTAATAAAATGCAAAGACATGTATAATTCACCTTTTAAAATAAAGGATTTTTCCAAATAGCCTTATAACATAGGAGACGACTTTGAATTGTCAAATATAATTTCAAAATTGCATACATTAATATTAACTCTGAAAATACCTCTATATGTGGTTAATTGTGGTAAGAAGTAAACAAAATATCATATCTCTGTAAAATCGTAAAATGAAATACTATTCTTTATTATTTCTAATTCTGTAAGGTCAACTGGGGATGGTTTCCCCGACCCCTTTTGACCTATTACGTGGATAACAAATGGGGATATCTATATAAGGGCCTCAAAAAAAAACAAAAAAAACTCTGAAGCTTTCATAATCTGTTATGAACACGATGTTTATACATGTTTCGAACTCAAAAAATAAGGTGACATCGGCATCGATGAAGCTATCAGTACACGACCTTAACCTTAAAATAGTCATTTCTCGTATCCGTGTTTGCATGTGCATGCAGACTAATTGCTTTCCCAGATCGTCCTCTGAACGGATTAGCTTCTAATCAATGAAGACCACTATTTAGCAGAAGGAAAAAATATCCGTCTTATACGATCACCTGCAGAGAAATGGCAAATAGGAGAGAGCAATGAGTGGTCGTGGCTTCAGTGGAACTTCTGTAAATGTCAATAAAATATGATTGTCATAGGTATGTCTGAGAATAAAGAAGTACCACTGTGCAGAACGTATACACCAATCATAGCAGGAAACCAATCAATTGCTTATTTGTTGTTTAATTATGTATTCTCGGTCTTACTCTGTGTTTAAATGCTATTTATCGAGATCATCAAGAAGAGCATAAACTGTTTGAAAAAGCGCACAACATGTTTGAAGAAATCACTTCAAAAAGATAGACGTGTGATTGCGGTACAGGCTTTTGCTCTACTTCTGAATAATCGCAACCATCAACAAAGAGGGATTGTTTACCACCTGCAAATGCCCGTAATTAGGAAACACCATGCAGGATAATCAAATTATTTAGGACATAAACGCGGATTTATCAAATCTATAGCCGCGTTCAGAATGTTCTTATTATTAGACTGAGCATGTTTCCAATACGAAGCGGAAGTATGGCGATGTGCCTTGATCTGTTTCAGAGGTGTTACAAGAGTCTAACATGCCCGTTACCGTCACTCTTGTGTGTTTCACATCTTGATACCAGCTATTTTCGTTGACGAAAACAGATTCTGATTGGCTTTAATTTCTTCGAGATCAAATAATCTAACTCAATGTGAAAAGGTTGATGGTTTGATAAGTTATCTAAAAGTAATACAATTGTAGCCTAAAGACCAGTAACGTAAGAAATAAACGAGAACTGTGGCAATGTTATACCAGTTAAGACAAGAAAACCATTATTCTCTAATTTTCCTAAGTAGGCCCCAACCCGTTTTCTTTCCTAGCCCTCATTTCACTTATACCAATTTAACCAGTATCAAAAGTTGTGATGATTAATATTTTTCCCAACAGGAAAAGATGTGCGATTGTCCATTCATTAAAGACACAAATGTCGTGTTCTATTTGAGGTATCTAAGTTAATAATTTATTGAACTAATTTATCTTGCTTTATTCGGATTGAACTACCACGTTTCTCAACACGGAATGCGGGTCTATATGGTTTATAATTTGTTAGAATAGACCATTGTTTAACATTAGTTTAGTACCTTTGGGATCTTATTCAGTATACGTTATTTCACATCTCAAACTTTATAAATCACGTTTAATTCTTCGTGTTTTTTTATTGTGGAGGAAAACTGGAGAGCCCAGATAAAATTCGCATAATTGCATATTTTAGAAGGGTGTCCTCAGGTCCTCTCACGTCCGTGACCGGGAATCAATTTAGAACGCTTTACGGAGAAGCGAAATACTTCATCACCCAGACATCTAACTATTTAGCAGACAGTGATTTGTGTATGTAATATATAAACTGTTGATGTACACCACTAGTAAGAATAAATCCAGATGATCAAGTGAATAGAGCGCCTATTTCCGGGATCGAGAGGTCTTGGGTTCGGTCTTGCATGTTGCTCAACCCATATAGATAATTTGGTTGGCCAAATGTCTGGTCAATGTGACTGAGATCAGTATCATAACAGCTTCCCACGGAGCGATATCGCAGTGGAGCAGCACCATATCTGCTCTATTGAGACAAAATCATATGACTGAAATATGGTCAGTAAACCGTTAAACCGAAACAAGTAACACATGTAAGAATATGTAGGCCAGAATATAGAAACAAGAGGAATATAAAACTAAACTGGCAAGAGAACACATTAGTTATCAAAATACACGTAACAGGCCACAAATATCACAAATAATAACTCTGTTATATATAGGCCTACAACAATTGCATTCAAAATTGACTGTGAATTAAAATGGTGAAGTTTCTTAAAATATTTAAAGCCATCCTTCTCTCAAACCATGAAATATCTAATTAAACATACAACCAAAACCATTATTATCGTGTTTAACAAGGTTATGTTCCTCGTCTCCTGAATTACCCCCAAAAGAAAGCTAGCTTCGTGGAAAAAGTAATTGCAATGTATTCATAGTTGACAAAATTGAATTCCACTGGGAAAAAAGTGTATTGTTACAAATATTTTCCAAAAGGATGAAATAAAATCTTTCCTTTTTTAAACTAAAGAACAATGCATTAATTTGCAAGTAAAAGAAATGTTTAAAACTATTTTTATTAACAGAACAAACCATATTTCTATATGAAATGAATTCTTACCGTACTTTGTTTAAACAACATTGGAGATAAACAGCAACTTATTTGTGAAATATTATTTTATAAGACTTAATAGATTATGTAAAATAACATACAAGGCAAATATTTAAATTTCAAACAGTTAAAGGACCATAATGAAAATCATTGTAGAACTTTATTAATCCAAACATCTAAATGTTTCTTGTTATTTTCATCAACACTCAATTTGGCTGATTAGAAAGTTTTGTGCACCGGCTTTAAAAGCTGTATTGAATACAAATAAGTATCAATAATAGAAAAAGGCTAATTATAAGTTGAACGGCAACTTTCTTTGTCATTTGTCACATTTGCCGTGCACTGAGAACTGGTTAAGAGGGTGCACAGGCTCAGATTCAAAGGTCAAGGTCTTTAAGGTTAAAGGTCGAAAATGGGTAAATATCAATATAAATAAATATTGACCGAGCTGTATCTGCCTCAATCACTTGAAGAGTTTTCAAATAACTTACAAATGACGTAACGCCAAACCACCTTAAAACGAATATTCAAATCGCTTTATCCAAAGAAGAGAGGTACACATCTCTGACAAACAAACATACGAGAAACTTCTGTTCCATCGTTACTATTGTTCAATATAATATGCCTGTTTTGGCGTCATGTGAATTGTTCCATATAATGAGGTGGCGTTCAGGCCCATGAAACATGTACGTAACTCAATGTTCAAGGTCAAGCTTAGAGGGTATACATCTAAGATAGGCGTATTTATTTTATATGAATAAATTGATGACTTACAGTCAAAGATCAAACTAGATGCCCTTTTTGATCATGGTTTGGGGAACTGGTAAAAATATTCATACTTTATATCAAACGAGCAATGAGTCATAGATACGGAATATCTAAATTCGGTCGGTAACCAACAATACAGAAAATGGAAATTAGCTTCTTTTAGAGTTTCATGAGTAATTCATATTCTTGGCAACATGTTAAAAGCATCACTTTTTAACGTAATTCACTCTTAATATTTCATTTTCACTACCCTTTCGATTAGCAATACCGTCAGATATGTTCTGTTTACTTGTTCTGAGTGTAAATCTGCAGTAAAAAGGAATTAGTTTTTCGACTTTTCTAGTCTTGCTGTTTAGTCAAGTAACTGCACTTTCACACGCAATAAACTAGTTCTGCCATTTGCTTCGCATATCAAGGACGAAAAATGCCAAAAAAATGTACAAAAATAGATGTTCGCACACTGTTTTTGATACAGGAGAAGGGAGCTACCAAAACAACTTTCAAATCAAACTAAAAGGTTAATACTAGCAGTGTTTTCGAAAAGAAATGCTTAAATTCCGTCAATATCGCGTGGGAGGTAGCTACCATTAACGTGTTATATGCCGTTAAACGAATATGGAATGTTCATCGTAATGAATTGCAACATTTAAGCCATTGAAAAGAATTAAGGTCTTCTGATTTGCTACGTAAAATATGTCAAGCAAAACAGACAATTATATTATCATAAATGATGCAATGTTTTAAATATACAGTAAAATTGGAAGAAATACTGGGAATGGATTAGAAACTGCTAAGTGAAGGTGATGTAAGCTGCGTGTTTAATGGTGTATGCGTCAGATTGAATTAGATAAAGGCGGATACATGTATCATTTTCGTACTGCATCAGTAATAATTCTGCATTACCTTACTGGACGTGAAAAAGACATGCACGATCCTTAGCTTCAATCTATATATCTTTAATTGTATGAACAAATGTTTTGGTTGACATGTTCTTTAAGTATCTCTGCTTCAACACATGATTAAGGTGAGAAAATCGTGAGTAAGTCGCACACGCTTATCAAGGGAAGTAATTTATCATATAAACAAAGGTATTAACACTTAACATTATGTAGACTCATTTTGACGCTTTGGCAAAAAAGGGGGCTTTCTGATCAGGGACTCCTCATTAAGCTCAAACACTATCGTTGCTTAGAATCTAAAAAGCCAGTGCGGCAAACAAAATTATGTGCCATATACCATTTAAAGTTCAGTCTATAAATATTCATCAAGTGATAAGTTCATGAAGTAAAGGGTTAAAACACGGCCAGTTTATCATGGACAAAATATCCATTCAGAGACAACAGCATATACCTAAGGAACCAGACATTAATGACTAATACCATTCAATTAATTTCATTATTATCTTGAGCATGTCATTCATTATTGCTACAGAAATACATGTACGTCTGATGCAACAAAGCATGACAAGTCGATGGTACGAACATCAGTTCGTGACTTTGATAAATAGAAAATGATTACGCTAATATAAAAGAAAACTTTAGATACATTATTAATTATATGTGATCGTAAATATATAGCATCAATAATCGGTTCCCAATTGCATCGCTAAATCCCCTACGAAGAACAAGCAAGTGTACTCCGGAGACATGCATATTGATCTAAACTGGAAAAGAAAGTTATTCATGATTATTTATCCTTTTTTGTAGGAAAATACCAATGGGAAAACACCAAGTATTTATCGTTAGATCAGATACATGTGTATATATGTATGTATGTTGTTATAGATCAAACACATCTATATGTGTTCACGCATACATATATAACATTTCAGTTAGCACAACACTTGAACAGTGGTTCTCAAGTTTTGAGATTTAGGTCAAATCTGTTCATTTGTCATAAACACGGTTTATTTCAGACGGAAAAACAAATGGGGTAAACAATGTCGTGCTAAAACACTGTAAATATTTCGACACATAATTTATCAAATATTGACACAATTCCATATGTTCTTATGCAGATTTGTTAGCCAGATTTACGGTAATATCAGAGACTATCGCCTGGAGGAAAACCTATTGCTTTGCAAATTTTTTCTATCATTACACGTCTCATGCAAATTGGGATTATATATATATATATAATATCTATATTAGACAAGGCTTCCTCGGAGACAACAATTCAGTCTATCGGTCTGTCAAATCTTCTATCAGTTCTATCAGTGAGTCTACTCAGATATCAAGGCCTGACTGTTGACTCCAATTTTATGTCCTATTTCAGGAAAAAAAAGAATTTCTGTCGTTAATATATAACAACGAGGGACCAATTGTGGTACTGTAATTTAAGTTTTCGAGAGTTAAATACTGTTCCTAATTGAAACCCGAGAGAAACTGGCATGAAATATTCTCCAGGAAAGGCGGTCTAGATTTCGCTTAAGATCGGCACGCGCAAGAATAGCTGTGCCGTATTGAAACCTTGCATTTACATTTTACAAAGGCCATTTTAACTAAGAAAGAACTAGAAACATTCATTTAAAGAATCTGTTTTGTATGTCTTTGGGAATATGCAGTTTACTACATGAATTTCATGCGATTAAGTGAAATTTGAACAAGTTGGTGAAAGATAATCTTATATTTTCACTCTTTTCACTATTTTTCCAAATGGAATTATAATGTTTGGTGTAACACTGCTGCCTTTGAATTTGCATAATGAAACAATGGATTGCAATTTTCACCACAACAAGCTATAACAATGTTTGTCCACATTGAAATGTTTATGGCAAGTTCTGTTGTAATCGGATTTAAAGATTACCCCTCGTAATACGAGCAACTGATAAAAATGAGTTAGTCGGTAGCTCTTCGACAAAGCAAATATTTTCATACGTGTCCTCGCCTCTCGTGAGATATTACGTGATTACTCATGACGTAAATCACGAGTCTTGACTGGAATCAACGATTATCCCCCACAGCATGCTAAACATATTCTTTACCGGAAGTGTTTAGAATAAATCAATGATACTGATTGTCCCGGAAGTAAACACTTGATTAACTGTCAATTTTAGTATATTAATTATTTGTTGTTCTTTTGTTGATTTTTTTTTTTCATTTCAGCTTACTGGTTTTTCTTTTTTTTTTTTTTTTTTTTTTTTTTTTTTTTTTTTTTTTTTTTTTTTTTTTTGCTGTTATAGTGTTATTAATGGTGTATTGATTTGTTGCACTTGGTATGTTGCGGTATTAGACACATAACGCTTTTCTTTTCCAGAATAAAATTCATTTTTGAAATCATTCAAATGATACGGCATAGGCTTCATGTCTCTACAATAAACGTACTTCAAGAGGCATAACTTCAAACAAAATTGCTACATTATAGTTCATATTGTGAAGGAGGGCCATGGTAATTTGTTAGTGTCAATTGAATTTACACTCACCCAAAGTTCTACTGCATCACAAAGGTACTTCTAATTTCCTTAACAACACAGGGAATGCTGTGAATTTTTATTTGATTGTTCTTGTTTTACAAAGAGAGTCAAAATAAGACATCCTTTAAAAATCAGCAGGTTTCTGCTAAAAAGAAAATAAAACAAGAAAAAATCAGCTATTTGAAAACGGATGTGCTTCCCGTGAGTGTTGACCCGAGGAAGGTTAGTTAAATTAGCTCTCCAAATATTGGTACACCTGTGGAACAGTCGAGAAAAATAGAACAAGTATATCTTGTTAAACATTGTTTCTCATTACGATCTGCATAAGCTTATTGAAATGGGAAATCTCTAAAATGAACGTTATCTATTTAGGTAATCTTGAATCTTTCTATTTAATGCAAACGGCCTGATTAAAAAAAAAGAACGTATATAAAGAGAGATAATCATATCCATTATACGTACTTTAGGGCAGCATAATGACAACTGGTGGTATTTTCTCTAATGGTATCTTTTGATAACGACAAAATACGAAATGGGTAACATCTCGCACTGATTGATTCTCGATTCTCTGAGTCATATAAACCCAGTAATGGGATCATTCATTAATAATTACGTCACACAAGAATTACAAGTATTTTGAATTAACACTGAAAAGGAAAGCTTTGAAAGATGGAAAGTATTACTGGACCAAAAGCTGATTGATCGGAACACACCGATATACCGGAACCTTGTTTAGTTTCAGATTTTTTTATGTCTGTAGAAAACATGTGACGCTGTTATATAAATCCTTTCATAGTTTGAAACACCAAAACACATGTTTTATAGTATTAACATATTCTTAAAGCCCCATTTTTCATGTACCAATGCCGTTACCCTATAATTTGCAGCCTTTTACAAGAAACAATTATTCAATAGTTTGCACTTATAAAATAACTACACGCTTCCTTTTCATCATTCATCCTCATGAAATATTAAATCTATCATTCGAAGCTCTCATAATTCATGCGTGAATTTCTCTCTGCAAGATGATGTCGTGATTTTGCGCCAGAACGTCACTTCTTAATGCAATCCATCAATCTTTAACTTGTGATCAAGGTCCATAAAGTGATCGTGGGAATGTTATTGTAGACACAAGCCTTCTATAAACTTTCAGCAAAAGAGTCTAGCTATAACTCCAAAGCAATGGATGCTACCATCTGCACTGAATATTTTAAGCATTTGAAGAACCATAATGTATGGATTATCTTAATATCGTATTAAGGTAAAGTCTCTGTAATGCTTCCGCTACATTTCGGACCTCGTGGCCATTCACGGAGATAACCAAGGTTTCCTAATGTTTCATTAGGATACCTGGTAATCTTGCTAGAGCTTTAGTCGTCCAAGACATAGCGGAACCATTACAGAGACTTTACCTTAAGTCCAAGATATAAATTGCAGAGCATTTGAAGAAACCGATTAGTACTTTCCTTTATTCTTTCTCTAAAAGAAATATGTATGGGTGTTAATCAATCGGTAGGATGTTATATTGTGAATAATGCACAGTTCGTGAATCGTGTTTTGCTTCAGCTCATGTATAAAAGAACTTAACAAACGTATCTGTGAACAGAACATCATTTTATGTCCCCTAGTTGTCTGAGCATACATTTTGTTAAACAATCAATAGTTAATAAAAACTGATTTTTTTAATTTTAAAAGTGAAAATATCAATTTATCAACAACAAAAAAACATTCAGTCAAACAAAAGAAGAAAACATCGTAACACTTGTTCTATTATCTCGATTAACTGATACCAAGGAGATGTAGAAAAAATACAAATGGGAATTTAAGGTATAATTCAAAATGGTAGCTATCAGTCGATTGTAAATCTTTTTTCTTCTTTTTTTTCTAAATGCGTTGAATTTTTGCGTTATCAGCTTCACATTTCTGAAACGTTCTATTGTTTTTAATTATTTTCTAATTGAATCAATTGAATGTGTAGATACAACATAGACATTATAATATAAAACATTAAACACAGTTTACATGCATGTACACTCGATAGTGATAATGTATTGTTTATCACATATTGATAAATCAATTCCCTCATGACCACTCACGTTAAAAATTAGCTTTCATTTCCTAACCTGGAGTTGCTGATTTTGTAACATGCAATCCAATATTAACCATTCACGCAGGATGATAAAAACTATAGATATGTCCATAACTGTTGCTTTGACAGTAACATCTCGTGGTCTGTCGCGTTACAAACTTAGGCATATATTGCATTATTATACCATTGCTAAGAAATAACATACCGGGCTGTAGTTTTGATATTTATGAAAACATATAAGCTGACATGGTGAATCAATTTTATGACGTGTCAATACTCTTTCCATCCTTTTAAAAGCCATGTATAATAATTCCTTTTTTACTCGATTGGCGCATCATCAAATGATAAAAGCATGCTATTCAAAAACATGGAAGAAATAATGGATGTTACTTAAAGAAAGCAATGGTGTCTATTAACATGTGAGCGAGGTCGAACTGATAACAAAGGCCTGTAAATGACCAGTTTCTATCCATTGATGGCCCAGGCGCCTGTGACACGAATAGTTAAAGATTCATGTATGTATACAGTGTGCAAAATCTATATGGCTTCATCAAAATTTATCACCCTAATATTCAAACCCATGTTACCTACATCAGATAACATGTTCCGGAGACCCGTGTTGGGGTGATTTATAGGTTCGTTTTTATTTCAACAAGGATTTAGATCGAACATAAGAGTTATTGCCTACTTGAAATGAATCCGCTGTCTTAACGCAGACTATAGTGCCTGTATATACCCGATTGAAAGAAACTCGTTTTATAATACATCCAGAATTTTAAACTCTGGTGTGTTGTTTACTTTATGTAAAGTGCAAGTATATACTTGTGCATTTTATGCATTGACTGAGGTAAATTACATAATAACAAAAGTCAAGCACAACATCAATATTTAAACAATAACAAAAGTAAACATCCCTAGTTTTTAAGCAGAAAATTTAATATTTTCGGGGTATTTGTCCTACATATAATAATAAATTATCATTATGAAAAAGGGTTTACATAATTGGTTTGTACCGGCATGACCGATGATTTATCATTTGCAAACGTATACTATTTTATAGATGATACCGTTTAATAAGTCGCTGACTTGCCGACTTGCCTTTCCTTACCCAGGCAGGGACTTTACTCGCAGCGAAATACATAATACGAGTGTATGCAGATTACAAATAAGACAATTTGCGACACTTCATGTTCTTGAGGTCAATACACTTAAATGTACCCAACCCGTCCTCCAGGTTAGAGACAAGATGTGAAATTATGGCCTATGTCTCTCTGAGTTTTACACGCACTCATATTATCCCTGAACAACACCGTCTAAAAATAAATCCTGTCCATTAATATCACCGATCTGGAGCCATGTGGCTCACATCTCTGTCTCAAATAGGAGCTACATTGTCATATGGACCTGAGTGAAAGATTACACGAACATGTTGTGGAGAAGTAAATGGGTGAAGTTAAAGAGCTCCTGGACCTGTGCTCCAGTTGCAGACAAAGATG
This sequence comes from Solen grandis, assembly GCA_021229015.1. NCBI lineage: Eukaryota > Metazoa > Mollusca > Bivalvia > Adapedonta > Solenidae > Solen > Solen grandis. Next base: position 9,600,197 of record CM037788.1, on the reverse strand, counting down.
AATAGGGCAATATACTTATAATTTAGATGTCAAGACCACATCAAACAATATGAAAAAATACAACATTTAAAACTATTATGTGTTTGTTTGCTTCGGTTTATCTGAAGCTGACAATATTAACTAAAATCTTTGGCGGATTTTGTTTAATTGTCGTGTCTTATTGGGATGTAATCTTTTGATTAAGTAACATTACATAACATACAGTCACATCAAATCACAGAGCCTTCTAGTCCTGGAACTACATATATAAGTTAAGTACCAAGCAAGAGGCATACATAACA
>CM037788.1:9577923-9599816 GCA_021229015.1 Solen grandis | reverse complement strand
AATCAATTATTATCTTTTTTAATAATATGCAAAAAATCATCAGGATTTACTGAAAATGGGTAGCTATGTAAAGTGGGTATCTTCCAAAATCCAAGTACACTGACACTGAGCACGTAGTTCTTTTAACACCGAGTATTCTTATGCAGAATTTTAAATGCAACATTTCTATATAAATTTTATTTAGTATTTCCTAAAACTTCAGCGTTATAATGTAAAATTGAACCAACAAAAGAATCGAACAGATTCATTATTGTGCTTGGTTTTAAGTTAGAATCTTAGTATTTTAAAAAGACAGCTCATGGCTTTAAGTCCTTTCCCAATCAAATATTCCTGATTACGATTAAAATTACCAGTATGATTGAGCACAGTTCCAAGATAGTTGAAATCATTAACTATATCTAATAAATGATTATCATATGTAAAACATTCATTTTCTTTAATAGGACCACGTTTACGAAACACCATCACTTTAGTTTTGTCTGTGTTGACCTCTAAATCCCATTTGCAACACTATTTATATAAATAACCTAGGTAAGCTGTAATTCTGCTGGAGGTTTTCCAAATATAGTTATATCATCTGCAAAATACAATGAATGATAATAAGGTAATCAAACTGCAACCCATTTTCTTGCGAGTCCATAATGATAATTCCATATCCTCAATGAAAAGGGCGAATAATTTCGGAGACATGACTTCCTCTTTTAACAGCCCTACTGTGATATTAAAAAAGCCTGAGCGGTCATTATATTTACGAACGAAAGCTTTAACTTTATCATATATATCCCTTAGTATTTTACCATTTACATATTAATGGGTGGTGGGTAGTGTGTGTGTGTGTGTGTGTGTGTGTGTGTTGCTACCATTGTTGCGTGCGCGCTTGTGTCTGTTGAACATACAAGTACATGTATATTGTGCGTAAAAAACACCGATAGGCTGATGGACTAGCATAACAAACAACTCAAAAAATGTCTAAAGCTTTATGTGTATTCAATCCATAAAAAGGTTATCAGTTATTGCCTTTATCACAAAATTAAGTACGTGGTACATGAAAAAAAAAACCCCAAAAAACGAGACTAATAATAGACATGTTTCTTTTTCTGGTCCGCTTCTTCTTTATATCAGTGTGGCCATACCACGTGGTATATGACGTCATTTTAAGCTAACGCGAAAAACATATTCTGCATCGATTCTGAGGGAAAAAAACTACTGAAAGTATTTTATTTCTTTCTTAATTTAATAGTATATAGCGCATGCGAGCAGAAAATTGTGCCCTACACATAGTTTCCAGTTATTCTTCTGTCAGATGTACACTTGTTCCTAACATTCTGGAAAACCTTCCAAGTTCATGAAATTTTGTTTGCTAACACGTAAAGCACATCGCTCTTAATGTTTTCTCGAATGTTAGGAAATATTGTACACCTGTCAAAAGAATCATTACAACTTTTGTTTAGTGCACAACTTTTCGCTTCGCATTCGCTATATCCCAAATAAAATTGGTGAAGAAATATAATACTTACAGCAGTTTTCTTTTTCGAATCGAGGCAAATTATGCCGTTTGTGATAGTTAAAAATGACATCATATACCACGTGGTATGACCATGCTGTAAGTACCAAATTCTAAAACATTAGCGGTCTCGAGTTGATTATATCAAACGGAGTTTGGACCAATACTTTGCGCTTGGGAAGGCCATGAAAAATCATTAACCCTAACGGATCCGTAGTCGGGAACGTTACCCTTTGAGCACGGCACCCTTGACTTAAGCCGTCACTGCGGATTATAGGTTCTCGAGTCATTGACAAGAGGTCAGTTATCATTAGAGGTACATTTGGTTTAAGTCTAAAACTATAACATATTGACAACGCTTATAAGCTACGTTCAGCTGAGTGATTTTATTCGTACATGTTTTTTTTTTGTAAGTTTCGTCTATGCGTTTATAATTAAGTAAGCGTTTCCTTTATGCCGTGCATTAGACATTATGAATACTAACTTTTGAAAACTTTTGCGCAATATCCCATCAAAATTTGATGTTGACAGAGCGTCTTGCATTGAACGAAATGCATTTAACGGGTACAGAAAAACTAATACTGTTTAAATCAAAAAGACGGTTATATGATACAGCATTGACGTATTCGTTAGATTCACATTTCTTGTTATTATCTAACAGATTTAGGAAAGGAAGATGTATCAGATAACCAGTCAAAGTGACATTTGAAGGAGTTTAATTGTTAAAGTTTTATGGTGAAATATTTGACAAAGTCATCTTCGCTGGGTTGCAATCCGATGTTTTCAAGTATGATGTATAACACGTTATCACTATAATTATTATTATTAGCAGTATCTAAAAATGTAGACATGTAAATACACTGCTTATTGCTACAGTGACATTGATTAAGGCTCTCGTCGACTTAATCCCTCTTATTTGCGTTTGCAGATCCAGATAAACTTCTTGAGTGGTAATATTCTTATCACGTCCTACAAATCTATGTTTCACTGTTCAATTGCTAGCGCGAGACACAAAGTTGTTAAATGATGAAATATACTTACCTTCTCGATCTAGTCCATTATACATGTATATTCAAAACGGTGATCTGCGACACCCTGTTGACACACGTGGTGTTTATACTGTAAGCCATGTGGTCCTAGCTCCGGCCAAACATAACGTTGTATTTCTTTACGAACACATAATCTCGTTCAAAATTAGATATTCATTATGAATGTATACTTTCCAAACAAAACTTTGCATTACATTTGAAGCGACTGTTTTACTATTATATTAAAAACAGTACTTTCAGGTACTATAGCTGAAATATATAATACATGTAATGTACTGAGCGTCTTGCTTTTACCCCCTTTAATATAGGCACCGTAAGACCAATGTTTTAAGATTTGTTCAGACGGCACATACAAGCAACGGTAAATACCGATGTCGAGATTTAGCGATTTGGCGTGATATGATGTTTCTTGTTAATGGCATTCTGGCAGCACTAAATCTGCCTTAACCCCCCCCCCCCCCCCCCCCCCAAAAAAAAAATAATAAAATAAATAAATAAATAAATAATAAAAAATAACACACGAAATACCAGAAATATTATTATAAACGTCTTTATTTTATTTCAGTGTGAAGCCCTTGATAGAAAAACACGAGACCGTTCTTCTCCTTATAGTCGGGTTTGCTGGCTTTTCCTTCATTATTGGACTGTTGTACAATGCTCTCAGGTATGGAGATCAGCGTTGATTATTGCCTCATTTTAAGAACATTTTATGAGCGTTTCTATCTTAAGATACCACGTAAGAAAATGACGAGGCCGGCCTGCGTATTTAAAACTTATTGCAATTACTTCGGTCATTTCTTCAAAGTCTTCTGAGTTTTTCCCACCGAAAAGATACGACTGACACAACTTTTATTTTCAGACGCCATGTGTTTAGAGACTTTCACAATTTGGACGTCATTTTTGACGCTGGAGGGAGGGTAAGCTTAAGTCTCACGGCTGTCACGGTCACCTCCCAGCTTATGTGGGCAGCGGATTTCCTCCAGGGCCCAACCATAGCCAGCAAAGTATGTTACCTCTTTGCTTATAAATGACGCACGTTGGTGCCCCTAATTTGTCCGAGTTTAGTTCACATGCCTTGCAACCACAAAACAAGAAAACCCGCCATGCAGTATTATTTTCGCCAAGCACAAAACGCGTTGCCTTGTTGTATCGCCAAGTCATCATCACGAACACTTGTAATCGGCTGAAAATTGTGTCAGATACAAGATTCAGAATACGACCATGTCAGTTTTCCTATAGATTTTGAACGGAAATTTACATACCTTTCCTTATTTTATGATATCAACATTCATTTTTCTGAAATTAAGAAATTTTGTTATAAAATATGTTTTAAACTGTTACTTTGTACCATTTTGGGTCCAACGCAGGTAGCCTGTGGTTAACACGGTATGCCAGAAATCAGCAACATCACATCAACTCTCAGTGAAACTTTGTTTTGTACTTGGTTGGTTTAATAATAGGAAATACATTCATATTAAGTGGCTAATAATTGCATAGATTTAAACTCCTGTTTGATTTAATTCTTTAATGGCGTAGAACATGATTTATGAATAAGAGTTTTTCTTTTACAAAAAAAAAAAAAAAATAATTGGAGTGAAGCTTCAAAGATTATAACCTTTTTTCCTAGACCTTTAACCTTGGATTTGAGTGAAAAATCAATTTAGACTCCTCTCAAAATTACAAATGACAATAACTCAATTATGCATTTGTAGTTTTGGATACATTTAATGCGATTACGTCCTTATCAATATATAATTCATGCTAACTTTCATTTAAAGATAACCAACTAGTTCTAAAGTATGCCTCCGGATAGAAATTTTCATTAAAAAATGTATAGTTAAAAGTAACAAAGGCACATAACCCAATTATGCATGAGTTGATTGTAATGGCATTTTATGTGCTCCAGGTCCACATCTATATATACATTCATGCTAAGTTGTAATACAATCGAACCAGTCAATTTCAATATATTGCTCTGGACGGAAATTTTCCTTTAAAAATAACAAGCGGCCATAACTAAATAATGCATATATTGATGTTGATGGCATTTAAACATGCGTCATTCCCTCATTAATGTACACATTCATTTTAGTTTCAATAGAATCTAACCAACCAGTTCCAAGACATGGACGGACGGTAGGTCGGATTGACGGTAACATTACAATACCCCTTCCGATTCCATCGGCCCGGGGGGGGGGGGGGGCAAACATACTTCAAATACAAGTATTATTATTTAAAAATGCTAAAAATTACCGTTAGCAAAGTGAACATCAAGTTACAGTGTTACGTAAAGGGAAATTATATGTCGAAGTACTTGCAGTTGAAGGAGAGATCCATAGCTGGGAAATGCTATCATGGTTTGTTCTGCATCGATCAAGGGGCGTACTCTAATCGAATCTTCCCAATTATGCACCTACCAGTCTAGCTCCGTCTAGCAACATGTACTTCCGGAAGCATATAAACCAGTCCAGACTTCAAAGCATTCAACACAATTTCACAAAACTTGCTCCTGGTCATCTAATATGTTTATCTTTCAGTGACCGACTGAGAAGACACCTGTTCAGTATTACGTCAGCGCTGCGGGAGTAAAAGGTTGCTTTCTTGCTCGATGCCCTGGACCGGCGATAATTAATAATGCGAATGGCCAAATCTACATATTCTTTTTATACAGATAAAACATTAATTTGCGAAAGACAATTAGAAAAGTGATTCGACGTGATGTTAACCACATTATATTCATAGGCGATACATGAAACCGCATGCGCAAATTTATGTGTATGACTATTTAACCAGCGCAATGCTACGATAATACTATGAAAAATAGAAGGCGACTATGAGCTTAATTTGATCAAGTACCGAGTTTGTTCATCTATGAAAAATACCACACAACCAAATAAAGCGGAAATAAATTTATATGAAGTGTGTGTGTGTGTGTGTGTGTTCACCCGTGCTGTATAGAAATCAACTTCAACGGGAGCGATATCCACCGGAGAATGTTTCTAATTTCTGTAAATACACTTACATACTCTGTGACCCTAAAGCACAATAAAACAGTAGGCGAATATGGGCTAAATTTGATATGGTCCTTCCATAAAATAACAAACAAAATTATAAATAAATGCGGCGTTTTTATAGGATGACAAATCAAGTTGACGATAATGTCACGGTCCAGAAAGTTAGTGGAAAAAAACAACTGTGTCCATTTAAACTTGTACGTTTAAGCGTTTACCTACCTTTTTCTTAGCAGTCATTCTTGACTAGCTGCTTAACATAATTTTAATTTTGTTTGTTTGCTTGTTTGGTTTTAAGGTCCTAACAATATTTCAGTCATTGGGGATTTTGTCTATATGAGACGAATATAATTTTGTTTTCCTTTGATATAAGGCCTTAAACAAGCGACATTACACAAAACAAGTCCTGTTTTTTGACAACGGGTCTATCAGTCATGATCCTATCCTTTTATGTTCCAAGCAAAATTACTTTTTTTTTTTTTTTTTTTTTTTTCTCGCCCGCACATTTTCATTGGTATAATCCTAGATGTACTTAAACAAAAAATAACTTCTTTTCCAGGTTGGAGTCAGCGGGGCCTTGTGGTACCCCATGTCAATTGTGATTGGAATATTGCTATTTCCATTATTTGGGATCCGTCTGAAGACGTGTGCGCCAGGTGCAAAAACATTTCCCCAGGTTTGCATCTCCTGCTAATTTAAACTCTAAATAGGATCATTTAATAATTTTAGATTTTGGAGACAGACATTAAACCAGTAACATCGGCTACTATTCCAGTATATTGTTTAATTGATCTACTAACATTGTTATATTCATATCTACTATATGATTAACACACATACGCGCGTGCACACACACAACACACACGCGCGCACAAAGCAGATCAGAAGATATGCTTATTACTTTTATTATTAAACTGTACCGATTTTTGTCCTCTTTTCAGATTGCGTTAGTGAGGTTTGGAAAACCAGTACATCTGCTGTTCTCTGTGCTTGCAATAATTTCTAATTTGATCGTATTTGCGAATCAGATACTAGCAGGTAAACTATTTATTTTAAAAAATAAATTTTTAAAAGCTATGCTATTCGTCATGTTTAAGCTGTGAACTGTTGGTGATTTATATCTCATGACTGAAATTTATTGGATTGATTATATGACATTCCTACCGCATTTACAAGGGGGTTGCTGTAGGCGTATTTGTCCCAGGAAAGGTAGTGAACTATTATTGAAAGATGCTTATTAAAAAAACGTGATGTTGATTTATTTCAGGGAAGACAGGAATCGAAGTACTCAGCAAAGACGTGTCAACTGAGTTGATAGTTCTTCTCCTCGCGGTTCTGTTCGGTTCGTACTGTCTTATTGGGGGACTTGGCACAACGTTTTATATCTCTTACTTCAACACTGCTCTGACTTTTATAATAACGTCGATATTTATTCTTGAAGTCGACCATCTGGCAAAACCAGAGGTTAAGGAAATCACTTCTTCAGAAAACTTGTATAGCGCTTTGGCATGTCTAAAGGGACCAGAAGGTAATACTGATGAATCCTTCTTGACCTTCCGTTCTGAATCTGGCCTCATATACGCTGTTGTCGTTCTCTGCATCGTCGTGTCCACGAATATAGCTGATCAAGCAAACTGGCAAAGCCGTATTGCTGCCAAGCCGTGGCAGGGCATCGTAGGCTTCCTGCTTGCAGCCTTCTTGTGGTTTTCTGTACCAACGTCCTTCTCCTTTGTCGTGTCCATGACGTACAAAGCGATGAGTTTTAGAAACGGGACAAATCTGCTCACCGATGATGAGATTGATCAAGGTATAAACAATGTTTTTTTTAATGAACACTGTTCAAAACTTTGAAACGTCGAAATTTTATATCACTTGGTTTAATCTATTGCAACACATTATACATAAGTCATATATGAGTGATAGCCCTTAAGCCAACTCTTTGTTGTGACTGAAATAATTATACTTTATAATGTTAATGGATACAGATGTCATTTTATAGGTTTCTTAACATATCTTTACCAAACTATATTGCACCATTCTTGAACATGGGGTGTAAGATTCTAACTCTTCATAATACTGGAATTTATAAAAAAAAAAAAATTAAAAACCTTTTTTTAAGGTTATATTGCTCCGTTCGTCATGCAAGCACTTCTAGGAAAGCAAGGCTCCTTTTTGCTGCTAACCTTACTGGCGATGACGCTAATGTCAACAGGATCGGGAGAAGTCATGTCCATATCTTCCATTGTGGTGTATGACATTTTGAAGACCTACGTTTTCCCATTCAGGTGACTGCAAACATGAATTTGTTTATTGATTTGCGTTTGGTGTATCTTTTTTTCGTATAACATATCATCGATTCTACTATTACTACTAGCATTTAAGTCCATCTCTATAAATAGGAACTTACATACCCAGGGTAGCTGCTAAGGAGTGGGAACGAAGATACCCATCCGCTGGTGCACGAGGCACAGATTATCCAGTTTAATATAGTTCGGAGGATCTGTACCGTAGACATTTGATTATAGGAAGGATGTAGGTGTTGTCGAGTTACCGTCAATGAACTTGTGCCCGAGGAATGGATGTTTCTTTCCACACCACACACATGCGATATTTTTTTCTTGCAAATCTTAAACTATTTCAATATTATGCCTGACAGTACCTTGATTTTAGCGTTATCGTTACTGTAGATATAGTAATTATGTATGAGCTCTTACTGATTCGGTTCAGGAATGCATGACGTCACAGCACGTGAGCTGTCTGATATTTTTATACATATTAGACATGCTTTTCTTGCGGTTTTAGGGGTGCTAGAAATTACCACGAGCTATGAAATCGTCACTTTCAACAATGAATACAATTCCTTAAAAAGAATACTTGTCCAGTTTATTATTAGCCGATCTATCCAAAGAATCTGTTCCTTAACCACCAACTGTTTTTGTTCAAGGCTTGGCTCAAGTATAATAACCAAGTAGTCGAATTGATATACCGTTAAAGTTCAAATTTAACTTTCAAGAGTTGTTGGTAAATGCTTGCAAGTTTGTGTGTCATATGATTGGATTGCATTAATAGTTTTATAGAGATTCTTTTTCAAAGAATTATGTGTTGCTGCATCTGCTTAATTACAAACCGAACTGTGAATGCCAATATGATAATTGGGCTAATAATAACAAATGGTTACCGAATATGCATTTTGTTAAACACCAACGCAGTATACCAAAACAAGCAGTTAACTTCTCATGATTTTCACCATGTAACTTTTAACTTGTTTCTGCAGCATGTTCAGTGAACGTGAGTGGTTGCACCTTGGTTTAATGGCAGTGTATAGAATAAATGTAAGCATGGTACTAAAATGCTATTGTTAGCTAACGATTAACATCACTGAACGCACGGCAGCATTGGTTGTTTGTTGCCTCACACAATTTATTTTAACTTTGAGATACCCGCATATAACGTATACATTGGTTGTTTGTTTTTGACTTTGGGATACCCGCATATGATGTATACACAAACGGCTAATCTCGGCTATGTGCCGAATGCAACATGTCCGAAATGTTACGAGAACAATGATAAGAGAATCCGGATCAGCGTAAAATAATGTCTTCTTGCAGCCGTGGCCGGAATCCAAAAAAAAGGGGGGGGAGGGGTATGCCATACACAGATAGATTTATCTGCCGAACATAACTTTGCAAACCGATTGATATAAATTTTGGAAAGTTATAGCATATCAATATCAGGCAAATATCTGTGGTATGAAGAGAGACACCCGTTTCTCAAACCCGCAAACTTCTGGTCACGAGTTGGGTGCTCTAACCACAAAACCACTGTTATCATTATGAACTAGATGTGATATTCATATATCCTTTAAAGACGTGAAATAAAAAATTTAAAATCAGTTTTTACTGAGTCTACATTTATATTTATTTGAGAAGTATGTGCATGTTTCATTACTTTTCGGTGATCTCATTGGAAATAATGAATAAATAAGAACTACTTTTACCGCACAACTGAACTACGGAGTCCGAAGTTATTAGATTATTTCATCGTCAAAATAGTCCTACATGACAACGCGACAAAGCGATAATTTGTAAAACCTCGATAGTTTTTGTAGAAGTCTCTTGCCAGTTTGTCGCGAAGGCAATTTTGTAAAAATAAAAAGGTTCAGATGTTCAGTTCCTTTATTGCTCTATCGCTTGCTGAGGAAATTAATATAAATTTTCAGATACGTGTTTCAAGAAAGAAACATCGCGTGTCTATATGTGTTATGGACATGCAACCTCGATAATTGTTTCATATTGGAGAGGCAAAGAATACAGTTCTCCGAACTTGACACCGAAAGGTCGGTATAATTACCTACACCGTCTTTGCGGTTTCATTTTCTCGGTGTGTTAAATATATTTGTTGTCGGCGATGAATGTTTGAGTCTGATAGGCTCCCGGAAACACAACTACCAGTAATAATTTCTTTTTGTCATTAGGAAAAACATGGTACCCACTGAGTGCCCACTGTGTGGTGTGGACAAAGTACAGACACTCGGACATGAGGAAGTTGAGTGTGTGTGTCCGTCTGCCAGCGATTGTCAGGAGTGTGCAGCCGACATTGCATCAGCCGCCAAACTTTCAATGTACTCTTTCCAGAAAGACTATGAATGCAAAATTCATGGGAAAGTATGTCAGTTATAGAATAAATAGGTTCTAGTCACGTTTTTCATTATTAGTCCAAGTAGAGTGGAAAATAAGAGCTAAAAAATTACTTAATTCAAATTAATTATTGCTACATTTTAGGTTAGCTATTCAATAAAGGACTTGCATTATTTCCTGTCATTATGTTTGCAGTAGGTTAGAAGAGTTCAATTTCGATATATATATATATATAACGAATCCCTGAGGAGAGATTTTCCGTGTACTAATTCGATTTTCATATTCAAAGTCTATGTTTGCAGTACCGGAAATACGAGGATCAATTGATACACTACAAATCGTGGTGTATGGTGGCCATTGTTGTCGGCATTGTTCCTTACGGGTTGTTGATCGCCGGATCAGGGGTGGATTTAAACTGGGGCGTCCTGGCATCCCAGGTTTTCATGTCACCTTTTCTGGCACCTTTATTTTTAACAATAACCTGGACTGGAGCAACCTCTAAAGGGATCTTGTCAGGTAGTCTGTTATCACTATCTTCAGTTTTTTTTGATGAAATAGAAAATATGCAATTTTAAAAAAAGTAGAATGAATAAATTCATAGAAAAAATCCAGAGTATCCATTTAATTTATGTTGTTGTTGTTTTGTCTTTTCTAATATAGTTTTGCATATACTTTACTTCTCAAATTGATGATAACAAAAGCAAGGTGTGTTACAAAAAATGAATTTTTAAGGTCCGTATTTGTACATGTATCCTCTGATATATATTAAGGTTTTAACTATTGGATTTATTTTCTTATAAGTTATCCCCTCATAAAACTTAAACACGACATAATGGTTTCTGTGTCGCACACTCTGGCGATTTTGTTGTTTGCGTTTCTTCAGGATCGTGTATTGGAATTATTTCAACCATAATTGGAATGTTTGCTAAGGCTTCAACCTACGACGGCGGTCTATCAGACTTCTACAAGAACACAGCCAAAGAATGGAGTCTGCTTACCGCCCTCTTGTCTGGTTTCGTGGCAAGCTCTGTTGTAACTGTTTTGGTATCCCTCTTTACGAAAATTCGTGATCCGCCGCATGCAGATACAGTTACAGGCGTGATTGTTTCAGTTTCGTACAAACTAGATGTAGCTGAACACCCCATGACCAATATAATGAAGAGAACTAACACACCAAATGGATCCGTCCGAGACAGACGACAGAACACGAGGACTGAGAATGAATGGCAAAAGACATTGAGTATAGACAATCCTTTAAAGTCCTACAAAGAATCATACCAGAGGGAACTTAAGGACATACCTGCAGGAGAGAAAATCACGATTAAGGATTTAGAGAAGATATTCAAGAGACAAAAGCAGCTGTCGTATACCCTTGCAGCATTCAGCTTAGCAGTGTTTCTTGTCGTACTGCCAGCTGTTGGTTTAAGTCACGGCGTTTTAACGTCAGCACAGTTCAGCACGTGGATCTCGGTTTGCCAGTACTGGTGTTTCATTGGCACTTTCTTTGTGGTCCTCGTGCCACCAATAGAGGAAGGCTTGCATATTTGGAAACAACTTCAGAAAAACAAGAGAAATATGGAAAAGTAATCGTATATGGTTCAAATTTCGTTTACATCCAACTCAAAAAAAAATGTTCGTTTTAAAGAGTTTTGATTCATTGCTGCGGCATAAAAATAATATGTCATATTAAAAAAAATCTGTATTACCATGGCTCATTGTACTAATATCATGCACGCCGCTTTTCGTGTACAGTTCTGAACAATATAACTCAGTTGCTAAAAGAAAATGTGGTCTCGTGTTTTTGTTCTATTAATATATTAATTTTTATTATAAATATATGTAAATATTGTATGATCAATAAGCAAAACATTCAAACAAAATACTCGTTATATTGATAATTTTGATACCAAACATATCAAATTTAAAAATGAAATTATGCTTTGATTTGTACTTGTTTCCTTGCAAATGAGTTTTATTGTTTTGTATGAGTATGTTTGCACCAACGCTTGTGGCAGACGTATGATTACGACTTGCCTTCTCATCCAGTGATAGAGCTACATAAGGGATTATTATTATTAAAATAACTTTTAGTCAAAAGTGAGTGCAAATATAGATGCGTAGCCAATTTGGTAGCTAAAGGAAGGTAATCTGATCGCTAAAAAAGGTAGCCACTTACCCATGCTGTACCACAATATGAATAGAAAATACCTGTCAGTGTTTCAATTGCTTTTAATCCATGGTAAATATAAGATTGTAAAACATTCAAAGCTGAAAATGTAACCAACAGCAAACAAACATTTCCTAGTCGAAATGCAATTCTTGTATTGTTGAATGTAAAAAGATCTCTATTTGGACAAGTTTGCTAATAACATTCTTAAATTTACAAAACGATAATTGGATCAAATACGTCATTTTATAATCAATTTGTAGATTTCATGTCATGTGTCATATTAAAGCCAATATACTCTTGGACCTTTCACAAATTCCCTGAGTTTAATAACAACCTTTTTTAAAAAAAAAAACAAAAAAACAAAAAAACATGCTTACAAAATAATAAATAGTATGCATTTTTATTGATTTATGTATATCAAATATATAAATAATTGTACACTGTACAAATAGTTGGTACATAAAAGACTGAATATAGTTTAAGTATCGTAACTAACGTTTCAGAAATAATTGGTCATACAATTTGTGTCCTTGATCATTTAATATTTAAAGTATCAGTATGAGTGTAATTAACACACAAATAACCGGAATTGTCAATATTTAAACTAACAGTAGCCTTGCTCTAATCACACTATAATTCATCCCCTGTCCGTCGGTGTGACCTTGATCTCTTGGATTATGCATCAAAGAGCTATAATTATATCCTTATATTTGTTACATTTTTTCTCTTAGAAAATCATCATCATCCTCAAATTATCATATCAGGAAATCAGTTAAACAATTAATCTTTAAGCAACAAATTATCAAATTTCATTAGATTCTAACCAGTAATTCATGAGTAATTGAAGCATATTTGATGGTCCCCCTCCCGTAAATCACAAAATGAAATCGACTCACTCTTCAGTATCTTGTATATAACTCTGCGTCATGCGCGTGTATTCTCTCTATATATATTGTGCTTAACCTAAACAGCTGGTTGATGATGTTGATGTATTGGGGTTTACCGTCGCTGCGATAGTATTTCAATCATACAGCGACGTCCAGCTAATTACAGGTGGAGGAAGACCCCGAGTACACAGAGGAACCAGGTAGAACCACCGACCTACCAAGCAGCGGAAGGCTTCCTCACATGAAAAATCGAATCCTACGGGATTCGAACCCACAGCGGTGAGGGGCTGAGAGATTTGTAGTCCATGACTGTAACCGCTCGGCCCCTAAACAGCTGGATTAAATGCATTTGATGTAAATAACTTTGATAGATAAGATGTATTATTCATATGATGTTGAAAGTGTACGAGAAATACACGTGTGAAATCAATATTTTCAGTTAAAACTATTTTCTTGGTGTTAAGATAACATTTTAGTAATTCGTTCACAGACCGCAACAGAATCTTATAACGTTTTCATTTTCTCGTTCACTAAAATATGAAATAACAGTTCATGTTATCTTCTATATATAGGATATTGAGAACAGTTAATTGGCTTTTTTATTAAATATCTATCTTAATAAATGTATATAGTGTCTAATACGAAAACGGTCAGTAGTTAATTTCCAATTTCTGAGAGCGAGTTTTTAACACCCGTCCTGTATATGTTATGTTGTGGACAATATTTAAACAAAGGGCAATAAATCTGAAGAAAGGGGCCATTCTCAGACACTTGTGACATCTTCCAAGCCATTAATACATGTACCAAACATCAGCCCATCTTAGATATACTACAAGACTTACTAACAATCACAAAACAAGTGGACTTAGACTTATACTCCAAAATGTTTTTGGACGGTGACTATTTAGGAAGCTTGTCCCAATGCATTGTATTCCGTTGAAATGTATCCCCAGCATGTGCTTGTGATAGCATTGACTTTGCAAACCAAAAATGAGGGTTAATGTAAACTTTTGTAACAAAAACTCCCTATAATATGTTAGGTTGGACTGTTCTCTGCTATGCAATTGATTTCCTAAAATTTGATTTTTTTTTAAATCTATGTATGCCTCTTATTATCACAGTACCTGTGCTACATTATCTAAGAGTTATGCTATTTTTACACTAGATGACATTTGATTTCATTTAAATATGTAATGTGTATTTCATGAATCCAAATTATCATGTATAATGTTAAAATATTTAATAAAAAGATGTTTAAGTGACAATAATACTGAAATGCTCATTTTTTTTCCTTCAAATTTTGGGGTCAACTTATCCCACCACCTTTGAACACTCAGTATGAACTAAATATAATATCAAAATTAGAAATCAGTAGGTAAGTGGTCCATTCTGTTTTTATAACAATTTGACGCCATTTCTAGCTAAATAAAACAAATTATGATATACAGTTATTTTTTTTTTTTCAAAATATTTCCTAAATTTAACAAATACAAAACAAACTTTAATATACCATTTTTATGTTTCATTAATAGCAATGTTTAACCTTCAATTTGATACCAATATTATTTATAAGCAATATTTATAAAAATATAACTAAAGGGTATTTAAAAGTATTTATAAAAGAGTGCACTTAGTTGACCTTTGACCTTATTCTAAGAAAATAAAGCAAAATCAGCTATGGCATCCGACATTTTCGTATCAACAATACAGTACAGAAAACATGTAGCAGGGATGCCTAGCTCTACTTTCCAATGCCATGGCCAAACAACTTTTTTCCAGTTGGCCTCCATATTAATATTAGACCGCCCGGAAGGGAACCGGGAGATAGTGCGTTCGATATCCGGTCGCTACAAAACATAATCATCAAGTATTGTATTGATATTTATTTTATGCTGATGAAATACTTGGTTCTATCGGCGAGATTAAATCCATATCACACGGTGTGAGTGATTAGGGTCAACACAAAATAGTTCCATTCTTTCACCAGCAGTTAGCATAATGTAAAAAAAGAAAATTTATTTATTATACCCCCAGATACGAAGTAAATAGGGGCTCTAATGGAGTCACGTCCGTCGGTCGATCCGTCCGTCCGTAGACAAGATTTGTGTGCTATTTCTTTTAGTTCGATTTTGATTTATCTTTCTTGTGCATATCGTAAGCACGTCATGATTCACTCGATTATGAATGAGTTATGGCCCTTTATCATATTTGTCCTCGCTATTTCTCAGCTACCTTAAGTAAGATTTTTATTAACTTCATTGTACTAATCACTATCTAGCTAAGATGAACATATCATTGGCACGTCTTCATAAGCTGGATTTTAAATGAGTTATTGCCCTTTATTGTATATGAATATATTTCCCTCACTATATCTTGGCTACCAATAGTCTGAATTTATACCAACATAAATTGCATATATCCTTGGCATGTCATGATCAGCTGTTTTTTTTTTGTTTGTTTTTTTTTGTGGGGTTTTGTTGTTGTTGTTGTGTTTTTTTACATATTAATTAAACCTGTCTCGGTGACCAAGTGGTTAGAGTGTCCTCCCCGGAATCGGGAGGTCATGGGTTCGATCCGCGGCCACGACATAGCAAAGTCGTAAAAATGATATTGGTATAGCTCCATTGATTGGTGCTCAGCACAGAAGGGTAGTTCCAGGACTGGTTGGCCCTGTGTCAGGATAATGTGAATGGGTGTAGTATCATGCCGCATGTGTACAGTGTGATACTACATTGTGGCAGCACTATATCTGATCGTCTCCAAATGACTAAAATACTGTCGGTTGGATGTTGAACCAAATAAACAAACAAACAAACAAACATATTTATTAAATATTTTTATTAGGGATACATGTATAAATGTATCAGAGCTCTACCTTGTTTTGATGTGTTTTTATTTTTACCCTTCAACTTTATCAAGACTGACATGGTAACAGTACCTGTGACAAAGCAGTATATGGAGGTATTCATCCTTTCAATGATAACTCTTGTTTTCAGTGGATATGGAATATATCTTGAAGTGATACAATTTTAAGATACAACTTTAAGATATAGCTTTGATGGGCTGTTTGGGTCTGTGGGTCATGGTCAATATCACTGTTACTAAAGGTAGATTTTGTTACTGGTAACCGTTTGAAAAATGGAATTGTCTAATTAATTTTGTCAGAAATGGCCCGATTATGGCAATCTTTTACTGTTACACATATTTCGACCTAATAATTATTTAAGTGTTTAATTAGTTAACAACCTACAAACATTGATATGAAGGTGAAACTTAATTTAATAATAATTTAAACTCTGTATTTTAACTATATGCTTACAGTACCGGAAGTACGAAGTTCAGTTAATACACTTAGTCTCCAAGTCGTGGTGTTTGGAAGTCATTACTGTCGGCATCTTTTCTTATAGTTTGTTGATTGCTGGGTTAGAAGTTGACTCCTGGCATCCTAAGTCTTCATGTCACCTGGACTGCAGCAACTTTTGTTAGTTAGTCTGATGTCAATTTTTGATACGATAAAAATATGCAATTTATTTGTTTGTTTATTTATTCATTTAATTTTTTTAATTAAATTTAAGGCACATAAGATTAAAGCAAAACTCAAAAGTAAACATTTAAATGTATTTATTATTAAATAATTATTTATTATAAAAAGTATTCCATCTTCTCAAGTTGATAAACGTTAAATAGCCGTTTACCAAAAGGAACTACCAACATATCTGTTTTTTATCATGTATTCTCTCATTTATATAAACATTAAAACTAAGGGTTTTTATATTAATTATTTCTCTCTTAAAGATGAGAAATAGGTTTCACTGTCGCTGATTCTTGCTAAAGATTCAATTTACGAAGGCGGTCTTCCAGATTTTATTATAAGTCTTGAATTACCCCCCCCCCCACTTATTAATACCCAGTGGAAAGATATATATTTTGGACATATATACTTATTCTATGGAAGGAGGAGTTCATAGCCAGTTTCGCGGTGTCTCATGTTTTCGTTAGCTAATCAACTGGCTAGGCAGGCCTTAAGGGTTAGGACAGTATATTTAAGTAACACAATCCTTTGAAGAACATTACACAACCAGGGAGAATTCAATGATTTAGCTGCAGGAAAGAAAATCACGATTAAGCATTTGAAGAAGATCTTTAAAAGGTCAATAAAGCTCTTGTTTGATCTCGCAGCCATCAGTTTAGCAGTGTTTCTTGTCGTACTGTCAACTGTTGGTTAAGTCACGGCGTTTTTACTCTCGACCTCAGCACAGTTCATCACGTGGATCTCAGTTTGCCAGTGCTTTAAAGCACGTTTTTATGGTCCTTGTGCAGCCAGAAGATGAATGCTCGAATAGTTGAAACAACTTAAGGAAAACAAGAGAATCACGGAAATGTAGTCGTATAATGATCAATCTTAGAACATACAAAAAACCTCCAAAATGTATTCGGCTCAAATTTCAAATAAATATTGGACAAGAAAAGTCTTCTCTCTTTGAAACATCCAATGTATAAAACGACATCTGCGTAATAATTAAAATATTGCCGATGACACCAAACAAAACCTTGTCACGGGAGTTTACGGAAATGCGCCCGCCATTGCCGGAAATGTTCGCTGGTAATTAATTATGCATACTGTACAGTGGCGCTAACGTATCAGTTGTCAAAAATAGCGTATATCGTTCGTATCGCATCGTATCGTATAGTATACTCAATCGCATCGTAACGTATCGAATCGTATCTTATCGCATTCAATCGTATTACACATAATAAACGGGATCGTATCGCATCGTATCGTAAAGCAATGGTATATCGTAAATCGTATATCGTAAATCGCATAACGTATATCGTATCGAATCACTCTAAGATGTTGGCAGTCGATGTTTCGGGATTTATTCTTCGTGTCTCTAAATTCAACATTTTGCGTATATGTGTTATTTTTATCATAAATTATATTATGTAGTATAATCTTATTATTTGTTAAGTTATAGTAACATTCTTTTACTTTTTATGTACCATTTGAAAAACTTATTTTCCGGGACCTTTTTCCTCTTCAGTGTTCGCTCGCGTGTTCTTATCAAAAACATTGAAAGTGATCGTAACTTACGCATATACCTACATTATAGTTCTAATGTGTTTTTTCTTTTTATTTCCTACTTTATTTACCCCTCTCTCTCTCTCTCCACATATGCAAACATTAAAATAAAACAAGTCATAATTCGCACAGAACATATTTCTTTTTCTTCTATCCCTCTCTTTCAGTTTGAATAAGCAGTATAATATCAGGAGGTCTTGGATTCGAAACCCAACCGGGGCACATTTCTCCAGTGATAGCGCCAAGACGTATCAACTTTGTACTAGATTCGCCCTTGTCTTGCACTCGGCAAATTGGGGCTGCTATGGGAACTCGGAGAACTCAGTACTGGTTCTAAGCAGGAACTTCTCTCCCGTGTATCGGTCGGTGCTTTTCCCCTGACACGTAAAAGAACCAATGCGTCTTTTCGCGAAATGAGCTAGGGTATCGCACCTGGACTCACTTGTATCCAACCACTGTCTTTTCCGATGCGTTTTTTTTTCAGCCAAAAAAAAAAAAAAAAAAAAAAAGAAGAAAAAAAAAACAGGATCCCTACAATAGAAGATTAACATACTGCCTTTGAGAATAGAGGCATGCGTTTTTAGTCAAATTACCGATCTCTCCTTGGTCGTGAAAACACAAATTCACTACATGATAAAAGTTGATTGGGAAAAAATCTATACATTCCATATTATTACATGTATAAAGTTCGCTTAAAATATATCTGATTTGTTTTCTCATGTCTGTACATTTATGCATGAATGTGTATATTTAACCAACGTAATTGTATTTCACCAAGTCAAGTCAAATTGTTCAACGCCAACTACACCGTGGCGGTACAGGTATATAAACATCTGAAAAGAACAAAAAACAAAATTTATACATATAATTTAATTAAAAAAAAATATGAATTTGAACAAATTCAAATATTAAACATTAATAAATATCTAAACTATAAAAATTCATAACTTAATGTAAATTTACTTATGTCTTAGTCGGAATGACAGAAAGAGAGAAAATAAGTTAAATTTGGCGCTTCACGGTGTGTGAATCTTACGTATAACCGGCTATTGTAAAGGGAAATTACTCTGAAGTGAATGCGAGGAGAAAACAAAAACGTGCTTAAATTAAATCGCAGTAAGTTTTGAAATTTGAACAATTGAAGTACACTGGAAAAATATGAATAATAGCAAGGTGTAGAATAAATAGTATGCCACTGATTGTCATGTATCATTTACGATGACAACATTGTCATATAATTTAATCAACCTTAATTTCATCGATGATCGAGTCAAGATTAGCCACACTTCTTCAACTACAAGAAGGAAACTACAGCACTTGTACTGTAAGTTACAAAAATATTCTGTCAACTATATAAATGTTAAATTAAATACTTAAAATTTTTTTTTTTTATATTAATACTTATGAGATCATAAGTTAAATTAAATACTTATAAACATATTTTTCATTTATTATTATATTAATACTTATGAGATCATAAACACAGTATGAATGATGTGTAACAAAAATGCCATATTTAAATGAACATCTTGCCGAAACGAAACGCAAGAAATTCTACATGGAGTGTTACAGTCTTAGTGTATAATGCCGGTGTATATGAGAGTTAAGGAGCATGCAGTAATGTATCACCAGACGCGTGTCATACCTCCTTGTCAGCGGGCACAGTATGTGTTAATGTTGACCGGATATGTCACCTTTACGTATCGCCGGTACCGGTATACCGTCACCTCACCCCCACCCCCAATCCCACCCCAAGGCGAGGGAGGGACAATCAACCTTTACACAACATGAATGTTATAACCGGTACTAATTAACATGACAGAAAACATGAAAGATGGTCGCAGGCCTATTGTGAGAACATTATCACAGAAAGAACCAAGGTGTTATGTACGTAGTGTCACTGGGTAGCTTAGTCAAAATCTGTTCCTCTATTATAATAAATATTATAAAATAATTTACAAGTAACTTAGAATAAGTATGTGTATATACATACATACACTATAGAGCACTTACGTAATATAAACTGTACCGACTTAGTTAATACCGTCTGACTATAAGCTCTGCCGCCTACACGTTTTAGAGTATATATTTACAACATTGCGAGTGTACATAATGAAGTGCGACCCTTAATACAGAAAACTCAAAATTCTTCATCCTACCAAGGTGTGCCCCGAAGACAACGGAGGAATCTACTAGACAACAACATGACTACAAGTTTCTTCCATTAATTTATTTGATTCATATAGTTTATTACTTTTTATGTATATCATTATTACATTATTATTCTAAAATTAAATTGTCATCATAGAAATATATCAGTATATTTCCATAGCATATCTTGTTGATGATGATATTAATAGTAAAAGATCTCTCTCTCTCTCTCTCTCTCTCTCTCTCTCTTCTCTCTTCGAGGGGGTGGGGTTCTTTACAAATTAAAGACTAATGGACTTTTAAAAAATATAGTAATCACATACGAGTAAGTCTTAGGATATCCTTATGATTGATGACAAAAAATAGTTTTTACAGTTAAATCAGCGAGTAAAATATAGCAACAGTTCTTTTATAGGAACATATAATTTGTGCTTATGGTTGAAAGCATGGGACCAATTTAGAAGTTGTTTGCAAATTAGATTTTCTGCTATCATCATGTATAAGCTGCGACAGAATCGGCGACCTCTTCACTAATTACTTCTCTTCGAACAAGATGGCCTTCTGGTCTTCATTGTTTGTTTTTTTTAATTAATTAATTAATTGTTTAACGAAGCAGCAATATGGGAATCTCTTTCCCTCTATATATAAGGTGTAGGTTGCATGCAGTTGTTCATGCATCATTACATTTTTTCCGGCTATTTGACAGTAAACCAGAAGTTCTCTAGCACGTGCTATAGTTCTATTTGTTGGTTCACAAGCGCTCATTGAGCGGTCGCGATCGTATATTAAAGGGTATGGACCAATTATATTACATTCTTATTTTTTAAGGACCTGTCCAATAAAGGGGACAGGACAAAATCACGCACACGAAATTTAAACCATAAACATTGAATATTGTCCAATATGGATAAGATTTAGTCTGTCTAAATAATAATTTATCACACCTGTTTGAATTGTTTGACATGCATGCCAAATACTAAACAAATAAACAATTTTTGTTCTTTTTAAAATAGCAGCTGATTATCCGAGATCCTGGATTGAAGTTTATAAATTAATTAATTCATATATTCAGTCAATAACTTTGACAGTATTGGAAATACAATAAAATAAAATAAAATAAAAGCCTACGAAGTTTTGTTAATGAGAAAAATATAAAGATATTTTCTCTCTCTCTCTCTCTCTCTCTCTCTCTTTAGGTATTTTCTTAATATCTTAAATATCATCTGTAGTATGTGTACATTTTATTTAGTTCGGTGGGTTAATGTAAAATTAAATGTGCCGTTAACAGTGGTCTCGATGGAGATCGCAGAGTCCGTCGCTTTTTCAGGGGGACCGCAATTTAGTATGTCTCCATTTCCTGTCGCTCGCTATGTTTATTTCAAATGAACAAACGGATTACCAGTT
>CM037788.1:9527823-9577823 GCA_021229015.1 Solen grandis | reverse complement strand
GTCACTTTATAACACCCCTATCTGTAATACGTGTTGGGCTCTTGTAGTTTTCAGTCTAAATCGGACGCTGTGATCCAGCTGTAAAGTTTATTGACCACGGATCTGAAGGTTGTGGGTTCGAATCCCAATTTGGGCAAAATGTCTCCCATGACCTTTCTAACCACAAAGTACCTGTCTCAACACGGAAAACCAAAGCCTAACTTGAGTCGATACACTTTTCTTCAGAACTCGTTTTCCAATCGACGAAACCTAAAAGACATGTTTAAACTAATCAAAAGTAGCCCTCTAGTCTTGCCCATTTGTTCTAGAAATTCTATATGTACCATATAAAACTTTCAATCTCAAAATCTAAAATGACCCTTAGATTGGGGGTTTTCTTAAGTTATCAATTTTTAATATCAGAACATTAATGGTAAACTTTACGGGTTTGATTTAATGTAAAGTCCCTGTAATGGTTCCGCATCATCTTGGACCACTTAGCCTCTACCAAGATACCCAAGATACCCTAATGAAACATTAGGAAACCTTGGTTATCTCCGTGAAAGGCCATGAGGTCCGAAATGTAGCATTACAGGGACTTTACATTAATAGGAACGTACGTCATAAAGTGATATTTTCTTTTATCAAGTCGGGAATATTTGCAATAAGCCAATCATATTCGAACTTAACGTTATGTTATGATTTTATCCCCGAATAAGTATATCCCTTTCCCTCATAGAGGAAACCATGAAAAGACCTATGCGAACAACATAAAACCAGATCAGCCTGCGAGTTACTCGCAGGCTGATCAGTTTTATGCTGTTCGCTGCTCCTCAGTGGTCTGGAAATGAGGACTTTATAATTAAATTTGGTAAGGTTTGAGTTTGGCTTTCTGCAGATCAGGCTTTATGTGGTACCTATTGAGTGAGTCAAAATGAGTCTATATGAGGGAAAGTGATATAGAGGCTACATAATTTGCTTTAGTCAGAGCCGGTTAATTAGATGCTAAATGCTACTCACTGCTATCTAGAGTGTATATATATTTGATGGCAGAGATCTTCCTGAGATTCATACACAGGTAAACCTGTACCTCGATCCCCGTGAACAAGGTGAAGGCCGACCTGAAAAATAAAGGTTTATACCAATAAAACCTGAAAAACAACTGCTTTAGTACAAACTACCACGGTTATCATATCTAACTTGAGTCAGTGATAGCAGTGGCAAACACGTGCATTGATGCACACATGAATTGCATTTTGCACCAATGGCTGGATATGTATACACTTCAAACACGGGAACCACTTGCAAAATAGCATTGGAAAACAGGCACTCTCATGGATGCAACATTACGTTATTTGTAAATACTGGCACTTCACGTGTGATACTTAAGAACATAACTTGGCCTCATTGATAGCAGGTGTTCATCGCTTCATAGTACAGGACGTCAAACTATAACTTGGCGCCATTAGTAGCAGGTGTTTATCGCTTCATAGTACAGGACGTCAAACTATAACTTGGCGCCATTAGTAGCAGGTGTTCATCGCTTCATAGTACAGGACGTCAGAATATAACTTGGTGTCATTGATAGCAGGTGTTCATCGCTTCATAGTACATGGCGTCAGACTATGACTTGGCGTCATTGGTAGCAGGTGTTCATCGCTTCATAGTACAGGACTCAAACTACAACTTGGCGTCATTGATAGCAGGTGTTCATCGCTTCATAGTACAGGACGTCAGAATATAACTTGGTGTCATTGATAGCAGGTGCTCATCGCTTCTTAGCACGTGGTATTTTCCTCTCGTCCAATCAGGTGCCAGTATTTGTTCATAGTCACCGTGGACTATAACGCGTAGTCAACACTTTTGTAAAAAATCAATAAGTGTGGACTATGCAACCACATAACTCACACTTTTGTGACGTTTTGTCGCTAGTGGAGGAAAATACCATGTGCTAAATAGGTTAGTTCATAGTTGCCTTCAACTACACGACATAGTCACTCGGGCTCCGCCCTCGTGACTATATCGTGAAGTTGAAGGCAACTATGAACTTACCTATACATAGTACAGGACGTCAGAATATAACTTTGCGTCATTGATAGCAGGTGTTCATCGCTTCATAGTACATGACGTCAGAATATAACTTGGTGTCATTGATAGCAGGTGTTCATCGCTTCATAGTTCAGGACGTCAGAATATAAAGTAGCGTAATTGGCAGCAAGTGTTTATCGCTTCCTAGGCAGCCTTCGTCTACAGACGTCAGGATATAACGTGGTGTCATTGGAAGCAGGTGTAGATTTAACATTATTTGTAAGACTCCGTATATTATACGTTAAAACAGATAGTGTTGTTCAGAAACGGTCGTAAAAATCTCTTGTTATAGATATAATTGAGTTAGACCTGGTCAACCCGAGTTCGACCTCAGTCTTCACATCTGTATGCACCATTTATTTGATATCAGGGATTTGATCCGCGGCCGCAATATACAAAACTTGTTAAAAACTGATACTGATATAGCTCCCTTCTGTGGCGCTCAGTATTTAAGGGTAGTTCCAGGATTCCTGGATTCAGTACATGTAGCTGGGTGTGATATAATGCAACATGTCTACGGCGTGACACTGCATTGTGGCCTTAAGTAGACATTGTCTCCATATGACTGAAATAATATTGGCGGGACGTTAAATAAAAAAAAAATAAACACGTTCTTTTATATTTAAATGTAAACCTCGATATATGAAAATATAGAAATATTAAGATCAACTTACATAGAAACGTATCTATTTCCATCCGTAATATGGCACGTAAACGTCAATGGCGCCGCGGAAATTGCCGAGCTAAACCCGGAAAAGGAATTATTCGTAAACGTCAGGGTACCGAAGCTCGTACTGTACCATTCTCCAATCAGATCAGTCGGATATGTGCACGCGCAGCAGTAAGTGACGTATCCTAGCAACGTAAGCAGACGGCATCTCATTTTTCTGTACGTCATCTGATCATTCTGTCATCTTTACGGCATGTGTTCGTTCCATGGCAACATAAAATATGTCATTTCTATCATTGAAAACACATTTCTTTTCTGGTTTTATGAGTCATTATTAAAGGTTGTCAGACGTTGTTAAACAGACGTGTGTACAAGTATATTGACTGTGAAATGTGTTGAACATTAAGAACATTTAACAATTAACACAGCTGTTAAAACAATACTTTCTGATTAATTGATACCTGTTTCACTTTCAACGCTTTTCTTTTGACAAATGATCCGTCCAATATTACAAAACAATGTGGTCAACTAGCGTAAAGTACACTTTTCAATAGCTCTTTTTGTAAGGAGTTCTTTAAATAGGACCTTTCGTTTATTTATTTTTTAAATTTATGCTTACATAGTAAATAACTTACACCATTTAAATTTAAAGGTCCGCTTTAAAAATCGTTATTTTGAAATATCTCCAGGTCTGTCGGACATTTATTACAAAAAACATGATGCTCAAATTCTTTTTATGTCTTCCATTCTCTCTTCTTATCTTAAATTAACATTTAAATTCATTTTAATCTGATGCATTGAAAAATTTTGTATTGTAAAATCATTTATTTTCTTTGACATTAAATGTCGTTGATAATGTACCCAATGGAAATCCGTGTGTACATTTATTGGTGGATCTATGTTCTAGAAAACGTGAGGTCTATATAAGAGACAAGTTTTCGAGGGGATTAATATTCGTGGATAAAAACCCTCCCCGAAATCAACGAAAATTAGTGTCTCACGAAAATTTATGATTTCAGAGTACTAATAGTTTTTATTATCTTGTTTGGTAACGAAAAAAATATGAACAAGAAAAGTGAAAATGTTTTAAAATCAAGTTTAATACAAGCATTAAAATCATTGATACAATGTAGTCTGATGCAGTGGATAAAAACAGCTGACATTTTTAAATGTGAAAGTACCATCTTATAAATTAAAGGTAAACCTTGCATGCTAACAACATACGATAATTTCACACTTTTACAAAATGAGCGGTTTGTTTTGTTCAGTCTAGTATCAATAGAATGCCATATTTTTTGCCGTACACCAAGTTCCCAACACTACGCTAATATATTTAAGACGGATTTTTAATTCAATTTTAGCATTTATTTCAAATAATTATATGGAGTTAGCTTTCAAAAAATGTTGAAAAAATAACCTAATGAAAACTCAAAACTGTTGTTGTTGTTGTTGCTGCTGCTGCTGCTGCTGTTGTTGTTGTTGTTGTTGTTGTTGTTGTTGTTGTTGTTGTTGTTGTTGTTGTTGTTGTTGTTGTTGTTGTTGTTGTTGTTGTTGTTGTTGTTGTTGTTGTTGTTGTTTGATACATTCTACTGTTGCCTGTATTCATTACTGCCGGTAATTTTGCGTTTCATCATATTTTCATTCATTGCATGATTATGAATACATAATGTATTCGTGGATTCATGATCAGAAAGTTCGTATGATCATTTTTCGTTTATAAAACCATCCACGGAATCATCTAAAACTAATCCCCCGCAAAATATCATCTTACAGAATTGCGATATATACATGTAACTGATTTTACCATATCTTATTGCGTTTTTCAATGCATTAGTATTGGTATGGGGATATGTCAACTAAAGTCATACAATACTTATATTTCATTTCAAAGTAACACATTTAATGTGCAGTTTTTAATTACAAGTCACACGTTTCGTCATGAACAGTGTGACACAATTCATAATGTATGATCTATTATATTTGACAAGCGAGAAAAAAAAGAAAGACTAACTTTTACTATGCTATATACATGTACATTTTTTCATTGTTTTAGTGCTGAGCACTAAAGTGTAGTTCGAGTGTAGAGGGTTTACCAAGTATCATGATAATGTGACCGGCTGTGGTATTATGCCACTCGTCTACGGCGTGATATCTCAGTAAGTTAGTACCACATCACTCTCAGGTAGATAAAGTCCAAAAACAGTTGATGGGATGTTAAACCTAAGAAAACAAACATCTTTAC
The DNA here is from genome assembly GCA_021229015.1 of Solen grandis. Classification (NCBI taxonomy): domain Eukaryota; kingdom Metazoa; phylum Mollusca; class Bivalvia; order Adapedonta; family Solenidae; genus Solen; species Solen grandis. The sequence goes on along the minus strand of CM037788.1, from coordinate 9,572,844 downwards.
CAGTACTGATTCTTACATCCATTACATTGAATAAATGACTTTATTTCAATAAGAATCAGTTTGGTCCATAATGGCTAACCTTTCATGTCTTTTAACTATTCGGGAATTAAAATTCAAAACTACATTTGTATGATTACTATGTCCATTATATATCTAGACCTATGCTCCAGTTTTAAGGCGACTGTGAATTGCTCAGTTCTATGCTAACGTAATGACAGTTTAAATATAAAAATCACATTTTGTAAATTTGATTTTAAAACAATCAATGCTAAGTACCAGTATTTATCTTCATTATTTATTACACAGTGTAATTGTGCTAAACCATTTACATATATATTTAAGCAGATGACGCATGTACATATTATTACATCACACACGTCATTTATACAAATCAATTCAAACAACATAATTATGATAATATTAGACACCCCATGTAGACTATACACACATCACGTCTCATAACGTACGATTACATTACATACGTCATGTATGTATACACATCAGATGTACAACGAATGATTACATAACACACGTCATGTATACACATCACGTCATACAGCGTATGGTTACATTACACACGTCATGTAATATACACATCCCGTCACAAAACATATGGTTGCATTACACACGTCATCTATTATACACATCCCGTCACACAACGTATGATTACATTACACACTTCCTATATTATACACATTACGTTACACAACGTGTAGTTACATTACACACGCCATGTATTATACACAATACGTCACACAAAATATGGTTACATTACACACGTCGTGTTTACACATTACGTAACACAAAATATATGAAACAAAACACATTCGATTACATCTAATTCAGCACCATATGTAATCAGTTTAATAAATATGAACACGCTAACGACAAAAAAACTATGTACATCTTCTTTACCCTGCACATTTATTTCAAATGGAAATAAGAATGTGTTCGCAAATATTTACATCACGCGGTTTTTAACACATTCATTGATTTCGTGAGATATAAAATACTGGTATTATTTTGTGTACATCAAATATTGAAATCAGTGCATTTGTTAAATCAAACTGCATAAGTAACATGTACATGTATGAATAAAAAAAATTACATCACTTTATTTTATTGATAACACAGACAGGTGTGTGTACCGCACACAAAACGGTAAACAATATTAAACTAGTGATGCACATTTTTCAGAAATTTACTAATACTGTCTGACCAAAAAAAGAATAATGAGTGAAATTTCAATTAATTTACAAATACTTTGCTGTCATAATAAATTTTCTATATACTGTTAAATCATTAATTTTCGTAAGGCACTATTTTTGTTGGTTTTGTGGAGAATTTTATCCACGAATCTCAACCCCCACGACATTTGTTCAATTGATAGACATCGTATTGTCTAGAAGAAGAATCCGCGAATAAATGTATCCAAGGCATTTCCTGTAATGGTTCCGTTACGTCTTGGACCTCTTAAACTCTACCAAGATAACCAAGGTACCCTAATGAAACATTAGGAAACCTTGGTTAACTCCGTGAAAGGCCATGAGGTCCGAAATGTAGCGGAACCATTACAGGGACTTTAACTTAAGCGCATAATAAACGAAATTCTATGTCAACGAAAATGAATAACTTTATAGTAGTGTGATTACCATTACGCATATTGCCTTTGGGTTACCGGGAGAAAGTTACACATGCTAGATAAATCTGTTGTGCACAAGGACGCAGTTGTATAATAACTAGGTAAATCGCAACTACAGCTTTGAAGCTACTTTATTATAGGTTTCTTGCTGATAAAGAAACCTTATATAAAGGTGTGTATTTATGTGCACAGAAAAGTAAATACACCAAATATTGTCATAAGCAAACCATACGATGTAAGCCATTACCAAGTCTTATTCCGTACTGGTAAAACATATTGCTATTTTACATATTCTCTCAACACAAAACCGAAAATACATATAAACTATATTTACAATAAAAAAATCTCGTTCAATATTAACAGATATGCGCGAGTAAATACTGGACGGTAGAAATATCACAGTATAAGTTACAATAAATCACAGCTAAGCTTTCAGGCTGATCTGACTGGAAAACAAAGACCGACTAAACATCACTCGGCTGCTCGTGGGTCGCGGTTCTATGTCATACAAGAGTTCAACCTTCGCAGGGGGTACCATATAAGGCTCTAGGATTGGTCCAAGCTTAACTGGTTTCCTTGGCACAAACACACCTGGCGGGAGATCTTTGCGCGCGGCTCTAAGGTAAGGCTCGAGGCCGGCCTCCATTGATGGCGTCAAAGAGGATTCCGAATGACCAATTTTCTGTTTCTTACAATGTTTCGTGATACAGCGACACTTAGTCTTGCATGATACAATAACTATCACCAGAACAATGATAATCACCAGGACTATTCCACAAATGATGGCGACATAGTAAATCGTCTGAGGCCCGCCTTCTTCCTGGTTTTCTGTTTGAGAAAAAATCAACGAGATTAGAGAGGATGTCCGTTTAGCGTAATGGTTAATGACATAGTTTTTATTCATGTCTGACCTATGCAGATCTTCATCTCATACAAAGTATAGACATTATATGAAACAATGACAGAGGAACAGATAAGAGCAAAAAAGTTTTAAGAGAAATTTTGACAAGAGATAGAGGCCCTGATTCGCTCACCTGAGTATAGGGTTACCCAAGGAACATCTGTACTAAAACATTTTGAAATCTTGCCAGTAGTATTGAAGGAGATGATTTTTAAAAGTTTTCGGGGTTTTTTCTTCCCGCTGCCAAGGCAACCAGAGTTCTACATGGATCAAGTTATTTGTAGCAACTTTTGTGAAGGTTCACCCAAGGATCATCCCTGCCAAAATTATTAAAATTCTGTCAAACAGTTCAAGACGAGATGTCATTTTAGTTTTTCACTATATACATATTAGGCAAATTAGCCCCACCCCTGGCGGTCATGGGTTGTTTACGGGTCGGAATAATTTAAGCAATCTTGGTAGAGAGTTACTTAAGGAATATCTGTACTAAAACAATTTGAAATCTGGCTAGTAGTTTTGAAGGAGATGATTTTTTGAAGTTCTTCCCGTTGCCATGGCAACCAATTCTACATAGACATGTTTATTTTCAACTTTTGTGAAGGTTCACCCAAGGATCATCCCTGCCAAGTTTAATAAAATTTTCTGTCCAGCGGTTTCAGAGATGTCATTTAAATATTTCACTTTAAGGCAAATTAGTCCCCGCCCCCGGCAGCCATGTTTTTTTTAATGATATGGAATAATTTAGCAAATTTGGTAGAGTTACCAAAGGAACATCTGTACCAAGACATTTTGAAATCTGGCCGGTAGTTTTGAAAAAGATGATTTCTGTAGTTCGTCATGATTTGTTTCGACCATGTTTTCAAGCAACTTTTGGATAATGAAATTATTACTTTGTAATACTTTGCATCAATACTTTATAATTCTTGTATGCCTATTGATATATAACGGATAACGACACAACTCATTGTAAATACCCATTGAACAAGTAGACTGTTTTACACTACGGATATGTTTACTGACACTGCGCGGAAGGACTTATATTTAATCTACTAATTTTATTTAGTAATACATTCTTTGCTTTGATACCCTTACCCGAAACTGTTTCTTGCTTAGCTGAAAAACTACCATGAAATTTAAAAACTGTGCCCAGATAATGAAACAATCAACAACTCGACCTCCGAATTTTCGTATAACCAATGCTCAATCGGGCTGCAAAATACCACGTTTACGGAAGACCATAACCTTAGTTTTATCTGTATTTACTTTTAAACCCATTTTGTCGCAATAAACTTTTAGTAAATCAAATCTATTTTGTAAATCATTAGGACTATTTCCGAAAATTACCATATCGTCCGCAACATTATTATTAATAAGATATCGTCCATTTGTATTCCACAACTAATATCGTCTTGTGAGAAAATAGAACAGGGGAGAGAATCTCGCCTTGCTTCAAGCAAACTGCGCATTCAAAAAAGTCTGTATACGAGTTGCATCTCTTCATACACGATTTAATAGAAATGTACATACTATTTATTATATTAAGCAATTTCCCATTTATACCCATTTTATTTAACTATCAGGAAAGTGCCCAGACTTTCATATAGCGTTAAAAATATCTAGCAAATGGTGACCTAAGATATCGAAGGATTCATTTATTATACATAAATTGACACCAGCACACATGTTTATTTTTCTTTATAAAGAGAGAGAGATTTACAGATTTACACAGTTCAAGCAAATACGTATTAAAATCAAAAGCGCTATTTTTTTATTTTTTTTTATTTTTGTCGACTCATCGTAAAATCAATGTTTAGATATTAATGAAAATTATACTGGAAATCAGAATATTCTACTATGCTCGTGTTCATTATATATCTCAATTAAAAATCCATTATGAAATTTTCTTAATCACAATATTCTTCTTCTTTAAAAAAGTAGTAGTAGTATTTAGTAATAGCAGTATTCATATTCTTGTTCCTATACCAAAATGCGATTTTGCTTCCTTTCTTGGCGCTTAAAATTTATATTAAGATAATATACAAATATAAGTCCAACATACTTACGGCATGTTCCTGTGAAATAAAAAATATTTATATTAATAAACATAGACACAAAAACTAATTATAAGGTTTAAGGACTGAGTAAAACATTAAGATTAATATACAAATATATAAGTCCAACATACTTACGGCATTTGAGCAATATATAACATAAATACAGACATAAACTGTCCATAAACGAATACAATTTAATGTAAACCATTTTTGTGGTAGATTAGTAAACTATATTTTCTTCTTCTTCATTATTAGAATGGTTTATTATTTTTATTACTTCTGTCATTATCCTTATTTTCACTGTAGTTATTATTATTATAATCATTATTTTTATTATTGACAAACAGTTAAAAATTAAAACCATTATACTAAACATAAGATATTACATCTTTATTGGTACAGTTTTTAAATCATTAACTTATACTTACGCGTTATTGTATTATGCACTACTTTTATACCCGGCGCAACAACAGAGGTTGATGTTTGGTCAATTTTGCATGCGCCGGGATACAGAGTGGCAGTCATCGTGGATCCTACAGTTTCAAACGCCTGCAAATAATTACCATGATAATGTTACATAGTTATGCATATGCGCATGCGTGAAAGTGAAAGGTGTGTTTGAATTTAGTAGGGAAAATATTTTGTAATTTCAATCAAAAAGGTGGAGTAAGATGTGGATTTTTAGCATTGGATAATGTTGTGAGTGGATATTGACACTACTTATGCAAAGAAAAGGCAAACGAAAGGCAAGTAAAGGCTCCCCAGAGTCTGAGAAAATCAGTCAAATCAGACAAAGAAATTGTCAACAATGGCTGACGGCGGCAGCGTGAATTGTGGTGTCGGTACTGTTCAAACGCTAATGAACTATCGTATGTTTACCACAAAACTCACAATCATCTACATTTCAAGGCTACAATATGCAACCATGACAAAATGTCCAAATGATGCTTTATAATAACCAACAAATGCCCATGACTCCGGGTTTTAACCAACAAGGTGAGCGGGAGGTCGTGGGTTTCATCCCTGGCCACGACATACCAAAGTTGTACAAAAATGGTACTGTTATAGCTCCCTTGTTTGACGATCAGCATGTAAGGGTAGTTGTAGGACTCAGGGTGGCCCGGTGTCAGGATAATGTGACTGGGTGTGGTATCATGCCACATGTCTACGGCTCCAAATGACTGAAAGACTGTCGGTGGGACGTTAAACCCAACAAACCAACAAGGTATACCAGTGTAATTTTAACTTGTTGGCTAATTCCTGTATGCACGATTTTATTGAACTCTCCATTATTTTCTATAAAAACTAAAATATATTAGAGATTTAAATAATGAAGAGTTTATATCCCGAGTTCCGGGAAGTGTTTTTGAATGAGATATCGGAAGATATCCATGATCTCAAACTATCGTTACCAAACGAGATTTCAAATAATTATGAAACTTACATGCTGGTGCTTCTATTTACGGAATTTTTAACTTCGAAATGAAACAAGATTTTTTTTTTTTTTTTTTTTTTTAAATGAAAGAAAAAACATATAAAACGCAGAAAAGCTATATTACTGATGCTGGACAGCAGATGCAGGAATGGTATAATGATGAATGTAAAAGGAAACGCCAGATATATATAAATTTATTGTATAAATATAACATGTATAAAAACGATATAAATAGAGAAGATATGTAACAAGAAGAAAGACTATAGATACTATTGTAGGCAATTTAAGTTAAAATATTATAAAATATTAGTAAAAAATGAATGGATTGCGCCATAACAAAAAAAAAACAAAGAGTTTAGGAACATGTTAAAACGGAAATCTGCTAATTCTGGTTGTGAGTGTATATCAAATGAAGATTTTTTATAATATTTTAAAAATTGTCTGCTAGCGAAGATACTGAGATTAATGAAGACGTAATTCAAGGTGTGCACAGATTTGACTTGTTTCGTAGAAGTGATTCTTTTGTCCGGACTTTTAAAGAGCTTGACCTGCCAATTACAATTGATAAAATTGTATCTGCTGTTAAACAATTGGGAAATAATAAGGCATGTTCGATAGATAATATATTGTATGAATATTTTAAAGCGAGTATTCATGTAACAGTTATTGCTTTACATATAATGTTTCACTATATTCTTAACAAAGGCGTGTTCCCCGAATCTTGATCTACAGGTATTATAATGCTGTTGTATTAAAGAGGTAACTCGGCAGATACAAACAATTACAGTATTACACTATTGAGCTGCTTTGCGAAGTTATTTACAGTTATTCTGAACAAGCGACTACAGTCATGGGCAGAAAAAAACATGTGTCATAACAGACGCTCAGTTTGGTTTTAGAGCAAATTACGGCACAGTAGACACAATTTTTATTTTAAATTCCTTAATTGAAAAAAACACTGTGAAATGACAGAAAATTGTTCTGCTGTTTCCTCGACTTCAAAAAGGCATACGATCTGGTCGAAAGAAATTATTTATGGTATAAATTATTTAGTGTTGGAATTGATGGAAAGATTTTCTCTGTCATAAGATTGATGCGCGATTCAATACAACTGTGTGTAAAACACAAGAATACATTATCGGATTTCTTTGACATTGATATCGGTTTACTGCAAGGGGAGATAACCTCGCCAATTATATTTTCATTATCTCTACCTATCTTTCGATACTGTACTTCCTCTAGCCGGAGCATTATGACAAGTGAAAGTGGCAAATTGTTTCGATTAAGCACAATAAAACCTCCTATATACATCATGGATAATTCAATAGGTTTTAACTACAAGAAGTAGTCCAGTAAAATAAAAAGAATATTTTGCCACATACGAAACTATTTACAAGCAGTAAATGTCTGTTACCCGATAAGAGGTATCAGACTCTGGGTATGTATAAGTTTTTTATTTAAACCCAGGTACTGTTTCTGATGAGACAGTATCAAGGGGTAAACGATTATATCATGGTATTACTCTAGGGAAGAAGGAGAATTTGAATGCATTGGGATACGCCAAAGGCCTGCTGTATTGGTATGGGCGGTTAACCGTGGCCCTAGTGGATCTGGGGTGCTGCAGCAGGTGGAGGTATTTGGACTTGTATTTGAGATTTGGGAATGTGTACTAGGCCATTATGAATTTTAAAAAAGAACACATGGCTTGAGTGACCACTACGTTGAGATAAAATGAATCTACCACGCCCACGAGTTGTGGATCAGGAAATCCCAGCCGAGGGTTGAGATACGTCCAAAAACCGAGGCTTGTAGAGGATTTTTGAACGTATCTCAACCCGAGGTCGTGATTTCCTTATCCACAACTCATAGGCGTGGTAAATTTATTTTCTCACCTACCAACGATCATTTTCAGCATTCTTCCTACACAAGACCGCATCATTGTTTCTCCACCTACAACAGCACCATTGCGTCTCTGTTCTCTGCATTTTTTCTACTTTGCCTATGCCTGTGGCTGTGTGAGGGCTCCAGATACTTTAAGCAAATTCTAACTGGGACTTAATCATGGTTTTATAAGCTATATCTCTAATGTTTATTGGGCGCAAGTTAGAGATTACGTCTCAGGAAACCCAGAATCCTATTAGGCTAACCAGTGCCATAGTGAATGTGGGTACTCAAAGATAAGTTATCACTTAAGGTTAAGCCTAAATATTTTGAAGTGGTTACACTTTCCAGTGTCTGATTGTGCAGACTGTAATTATAAACAAGAAAAGAATTTGGATGGTGGCTACTGACTCTAAGAATGTGGCATTTTGAAACATTAAATTGCATCAGCCAGGTTTTTCCCATATAACAAGTTTATTGATATCATTCTGGAGAGTCTGCATGGTCATGAATATTACGGTATACAACACAGTCATCAGCATAGAGTCGAACAGAAGACAATATGCTATCAGGTAAGTCATTAGGAATAGGAATGAGCCAAGTATTGAGCCTTGAGGAACCCCCAAAATCACACTAACAGAGTCAAAAACCACACCGTCCAGAACAACATTTTGGGTACGGCTTGAAAGAAATGATTGTATCCATTTATAAGTTTAAATGTAAGTTGACCTTAATTCTTAATGATATTGAGTCATATTTACAGAACCATATAAATGCTGGCTTATCTATTGGTCAGTTCTCTATATATCTTTTTCCTTTCGCCAATGATGCCGTGACATTCTCTGAATCAAAAGAAGGACTTCAGTCGTCTCTTAACAATTTAGAATCTTGTTGTAAAAAGTGGGGATTGACTGTAAATGTTGACAAAGCAATAATTATTGTTTTTAGAAATGGTGGAAACTTGGGTAGAGACATGATATGGGTATATATTGGTAACATATTGAAATTGTAAATACATTTGATTATCTAGGTTTGGTTTTGTCAAGCTGTGGTTCATTCATGCAAGCCACAAACACTTTAAAGAATAAAGGAATGAGAGCTTTGAACGCACTGTTTAGTTTAGTTGCCAATTGATATCATATTTAATATATTTGACGCATTTGTTTTACCTGTTTTAAATTACGGTTGTGCAGTATGGGGTTTTGTTAAAGCTGAAAACATCGAAAGAGTATAAAGAAAGTATTGTAAATGGTTGGTAAATGTGAAGGTGTCAACGAATCACTGTCACTTTATGTTAAATTCGGCCGGTATCCACTACATATAGGTAGATACCTTAGAGTTACCAAATACTGGCTGAAGTTTTACAGGGATAAAAGTAATAATTGTATACTGCAATCAATAATTGAAACGGAAAGGAAAGATATTGAGGAGAATGAGCAAGCATCAAATTGGTCAAAGAATGTTAGAGATTTTCTAAATTCATGCAGTTTGACAGATGTTTGGACCTACCCGGAGTCAGTGAATTTAGACGATATCATGCCAGTTTTGAAAGTAAGATTGAGAGATATTTATATATCAAAATGGCATGAAAATGTACATAATAGTTCGTCCCTTGTTTCTTTAAAGAACATAATTCGGTCTTCGAGAGACCTAAGTATTAAAGTGTTTTGAATAACAGAAATTACAGAAACATAATAGCAAGTGTCAGATTGTCATCACATAAACTGTTTGAGGGCGCCGTGGTCCAGTGGTAACGTATCCGTTACGGTTGGAGGCAAGTATTATTCATGACCTTCCCAGTATGATCCAACCCAGGAACCGTCGAGAGGGTTTAGTATAAGTTGTAAGAACTTGTTTCCCAATCGACGTAAAATAAATAAGTTTAAAATAAACATAAAGTTTTTATTGAATTTGGTCGTCATAGGAACATACCGCGTAATGAAAGATCATGCCAGTTATGTAACAACAATACGATAGAAGATGAATATCATTTTAGTCTTATTTGTCCTGCTTTTGATGATTTGAGAAAAACTTACATTCCTCCATATTATTTCCGTAGACCTAGTATGTTTAAATTTATACAACTTTTTAACACTGATAAAAATCTTTATTAAACAAACTTGCATTGTATTATATAAAAACGTTTCACAAGAAGAGACGAATTTATGTAACCTGGTTTATTATTTTTATAACAATTATTATTAATCCTAATTATATATTTTATTAAGAATATCGTTTCCAAGGTAACACTCTCACTTTATCCATGTACCAAGTTGTGTATTATGTAAACACTTTACTTTCATTGCAATAAAAATATGTATCTTTTGGTGATGAGCTATTGTGATTAAACCTGAATAAAGTATATGTTATGTTAAGTACAGACAGATAATTGAATGATTGAATATTAAATGACCTTGAAATTTGTATTTAGTTGCACTTAAATGTATCCAGAACAAAGCATTAAAGATATGCCATCTTTGCCTTTTGGGTATATAGCATTTTCGGGTATAACAGATATTTATGTTGAAAGAACCCTAGAGGATTAGATCTCGATTCCCTAATATGTCGACTTCAGTTTCACGTTTTAAGAAAAATATGAATTTCCTATGAACAGACTAAAAAGAAAGCAGAGGAATGTATCTTCGGCAGGTATACATACATAGCAGTTGATGCGCTCGACGCCGGTTGCCAAGGTGGTGTCGTTGTTCCAGACGTGCAGGTACGTTACCCCTGTTGATTCATCGATCATGTCCATCAGACAGACAGATACACCGTCACCTGAGGAGGTTGAAATATACATTACATGTTAAAAGGGCTGTAAGATATATAGCTTACACTCACTTCTCTCTGGGTGCCTAACTAAGTGTGCTCCGTTTATCTTACCATATGTCGTTTAGGAAGTCAAATTTAACATCTAATTTTAAAAAAATCTTTATTAGAATAAAATGAAATGCCATTCACTATTGAAAAAAAAAACTCCACTTACATAATATACTGTTGCACCCCTAAATAAGACGTACATCTACGTAAATCTACGAGCACGTCCCGAATGATCTACATGCTGGTGTATAATTCAGTGGGACATAAACATACGTTTTATTTTTTTTTCTCCTGTGACTGATTGGTCAATTACAACCATCGAATTGTACCAGGTACTGTCGATCCTCTTTACAGTGTATGTTGTCAACTTTTAAGAGACTTTATAGCAATCTACAAATATAGACTGTGACGTCACTAGCATTCATTTGTCATTCAGACAGTACTAACCTAATAGTATATATAATAGATCTCCAAAGGCCCAGAGCCGAAAATACGTGTTCCCAAACTTGGATCTAAGATAACACATGCATGTCTCATCATAAGGAAATATAAGACCATTTCGATTAGCCCTGGTTTCTATCGAACGCAAGAGTTTTTTATTTATAAGAACACACTAACTTGCAAACGTCAAAGTTGAGTGACAACTGGCGTCAAAGGTTTGCCTCATCTGCGTTCTTTCCTCGCAGACGTCAAGTCCCGCGTTCACACACGAAGAGGATCCGTCTGCTGACGTCAGAGTGCCGTTTGCATATGTGTGAAAAATGCTAAAGGGACAGGTCGCTTCTATCACACCGTTAGCGAAAGCACCTGTTGATTCATAAGTTTACTTCAGTGCCCGTTGTTTTTGTAGATGTGTTTATGATATGAAAAATTGAAACTCACTGCTGTTCTTCATAATTCATAAGCACGGGGTTGGGTTTTTATATCTTAGTCGATGGGTTATAACAATATGAAGTTCACAAAACTTGATACTGGCTCATCTCCCTTGCTTGGCGCACAACATATTAGAATAGTTTCCAAACTGTTTGGCACGGTGTCAGGATAATGTGACCAGGTGTGGTATCATGTCACACTGCAATGCTGTCTCAAATTGCCCAATGGACTGCGGCGAGACTTCAACCCAGTAAACAAACAAGTAAAAGTTTATCTGAATTATCATGTAAACAAAGTATTGTTATAAGTATTTATATGTCCAAAAATAATATATAATGTATTTAAGGTTTACATATAAACCATTGCATAGCAAATATATCTTCTTTTTTTTCCTTTTGACCTACCTTCCTGTACGAGAACGCTGAAAGTGGCAGGCTCGTAAGGTGTTGCCCTGTTGCAGCCCTCTGATATGTCGACCTCCACGGCTTCATGTCGAGCGAAGAACCTTTCAAGGGTAGTAGCGTCGACATCTGTCGATAAACATTGTATATTTAACATTGCAATGCCGACAAGGCGATAGGAAAGAAAATATCATAGACAAAATATGACGCTCTAAAATAGAAAAGAAATCGTCGAAGTTAATTTGGGATTTCATAATCATTTCTAAACGCGTGTTATCCAATGAAATAATGTGCTTTAAAGTGTCACCATCTGGCCAATAACATATTTATAAATCATCAGTGTAATAGTAGTATTACCATTACTATTTTAAGCTATGTTTAAATCGGGAGTTGAATATTACACCAATCATGCTTAGCGTTAAGTAATATTCACATGCTTTTACGCGAATTTCATTTTCCTTGTTTTCTCTAATAAAATACCCAAATATTTCACTGTTGAACATAATGTGTCACTCGATAAGTTCATAATACATGTCATGTTCACTTAGTTATATTCTTCAGAATTTCATATAACAGGAATGTAAGAATATGGTTTTACCTTATCTAAGAATTGCCCTGTAAATTTTAACTTAGTATTAAGTTTGAGGGTGGTTCCTAATACAAACATTGCGTGCATGAGGCTTACCGTTCGCGATCTGGTACCAGAACTTGTAGCTGGATATCCGGTTTATCTCTAAACACAGGAATGCATTCAGTTTGATAGAAAACAGGTCGAATGTATTAATTGATCTGCAAGTAAAATAAAACATACTTAGAAACACTGGTGAAAATACTTGACTATGAAATATATTTATTATGTTGTAAGGTCAACTTGGGATGGTTTCTCGAAGCATGCTGACCTATTACGGGGATTATAAACAGGGATACCAATATAGGGACCTCAAGTAAATGAAAAAGAATCACTGGGCAGGATTTCTTATTGCTTAAAATCGTAACGATGCGTCGACTGTGTCAGGGAGTCGACTCTTTGGCTCAGTGGTTAGAGCATTGGACTTGCACGCCGGCGGACCAGGTTCGATCCTGGGTCGGGTCGAGTTTGTTACATGAATTACATCAACTGCCAGACCGGAGCTGCCTTCCCTGCGCCTGGTACCAAGTTCTCCTGGTTCTTACTGGGGGACCTGGTTGTGGAATGGTTCCCTGCCTAACTGGCTGTGGAGCGACGGGGGGCCGGGGGAGATGCCATGCTAGGGGACCCAGAGGCAGCATTACGTGGGGTCCTCTGTGAGCTGGAGGCAGCAGCAGAATTTCCTCCTCTTCCCCTGGGCCTGGGAGCAGGACCTGGTATGTCGATGTGGTTCGTGGTTCTTAAGATTTTTCACTGCTGTCTCCAGCTCGCTTATCTTTTTCTTGAGTTCCCTTATGTTGTTGTTTTTCTTATGTAACCGTTTCCCAGGCAAAGCCTTGGGTCGAGACTTCTCAGAGGGGAAAGTAATGTGACGATGCGTCGTCACAGGTATATATACAATCTTTGACAACTTCGTCAGGGAGTCGTCTCTTTGGTGGCGGGGCCGCCGTGGCCGAGCGGTTACAGTCGTGGACTACAAATCTCTCAGCCCCTCACCGCTGTGGGTTCGAATCCCAGTGGGGACTTCGGATTTTTCATGTGAGGAAGCCTTCCAGCTGGCTTGCGGTAGGTCGGTGGTTCTACCCGGATACCTCTGTGTACTCGGGGTCTTCCTCCACCTGTAATTAGCTGGACGTCGCTATATGATTGAAATACTATCGCAGCGACGGTAAACCCCAATACAACAACATACAACAACAACGTCTCTTTGGTCCAGTGGTTAGAGCAATGGACTTGCACGCCGGCGGACAAGGTTCAATTCTGGATCGGGTTAAGTTTGTTACATTTGTGCCAGCAGCTTGAACACTACGGCGGTATGGTCGGACCTTCCTCCTTAACTGTACACCATCTTCATCTGACAAAACGGACTCATTCTTGTATTTAATATTTCCTCTGCCTGGTACCCGGTTCTCCTGGTCCTTACTGGGGAACCTGGTTGTGGACTAGTTCCCAGCCCTGTTGGCTGTGGAGCGACGGGAGGCCGGGGAGATGCCATGTTAGGGGACCCAGAGGCAGCACTAAGTGGGGTCCTCTGTGAGGTGGAGGAGGCAGCAGAATTACCTCCTCTTCCTCTGGGCCTGGGAGTAGGACCTGGCAGGTTGATATGTTTTTGTTTTGTTTTTTAGATTTTTCACTGCTGTCTCCAGCTCGATTATCTTTTACCTGAGTTCCCGAATGTTTTGTTTTTCTTATGTAACCGAATCGCCATAACGGCCGGGGTGCCGTATTTGAGGGATTGTCTAATAGTTAACTCGAGGAAGTATTTGAAGTGGCTCTTTGTTTTTCCAAAAGAAAATTTGTCACCAATGAGCTTACCATTCCAGCCCAAGAATATATTAAAGTCATTATCAGCATATTTAGTCTTATCTGTTTTTTTTTACCCTCCTTTTTCTCAACTCCATGTGATCTGCACCTTCTAGGATCTGGTCACCTTGAAACTGTCCACTGTCCACTCGTGCTGGCAACCACTCCATCAAGCTAATACGTCATGTAGTACTACCACGCAATCCATTTTGCAAAAGCTCTTCAGTTTGTCTAGTAGATATAAATATTCGAACAATGGTTGTACTATTGTCTTCGATGTCCTTATGGCCGGAAGGTATGATTGCTAGCCCAGCGTCACTCTGGACAGATACATTGACTTCATTATACAGCCATTGTTTAGAATCTACAGCCTCGGGAAGCTGCGTCTCCACTTGAAAAGTAGATAGCGCATTGGTAGGCCAGAGAGAGTTCTAGCCTAGTACTGTTGATGAGCGAGGGCTGAGCTACTGGATAGGTTCAGCTGACAGAAGTCAACGTCTGGGCTTGTGCGTAACCATTTGGAACATTTTTAGCCTGATGCAAGCCAACGACTGGGCTTGTGCGTGCTCAACCACAGGGTTTGAGACAGGTATTGTCTCATACATTGCTGAGCAGTAGCTGAACGTTGTACGAGTCACTGTCTGGGCTTTCTGAGTTTGGTACGTTCCGTCATTTGAAGCTGGGCTGGTCATTTAGGTGTTTCAAACACGGGACAGGTTCGTCAAAACTGTACATACATGTATTTTGATTTAGTGTTCCAGCAATAGTTGTTAAAATTTGAAGTCAAGTGTTGACCATTTTGTTTTATTTAATCATTGGACAAGGTAGTCCCCAAGAAATTATATATACTTAAACATTATTTTATCGTTACTATACTAAGTTTAGCCCCTGCACGTTACAAAATTTACAAGAACATCAAACATCATTTAACATTAAACGAAGATAAACAATATCGTCCCAATCATGCAGTTACAAGAACGAAAACGATCATAACATTTTACATTAAATGAAGATGATGCTTACCCCCATACAGAGTTTTGTGTGCGTAAATTTACGTTTTTATGTTTTTGCGTATTTATTCCGACTGATGTATGTGAATATAAGCATGATAGAAAATAAAAGTATAATTGCGAGGCCAATAAGTTTGTATTATCATTTGAAGCATGTGTGAAAATCGCAGAATGGCTTATATTGCCGTTCAAAATATTCATATAATCGCGAAGTGACAAGATCACCGTATGGGAGCGACATCGGATATTGGTACTAACCGAAGCGAGAAAAAGTCGAGCGAAGCTTGACCAAAGGGAAAGTTTTATTAAATCATCACGTTTCTAAAAATCTGACATGCACGATCATATATATATTCATTCATAATAAGTTCCGCCGTCTATTAAACCTAGAATTAATCTGAAACAATGTCATATATTTAATATCGCACTTAAAACATGGCATCTAGTACTGGTAAAGCGTGATGTTTTTCATCTTCATTCCCTTTCAAATAGCTCAATTTTAGCTCAGTAATTGCATGTTTGGTCAGTTTTTACCCGTCATTATCTCATAATTAAATAGATGTAACCTCTTCCTAGTTTTGATTCTAATCAACGACAAAATCTTATTATTATCATTTTCTTTTACTGTACGGCGCCTTAGAAATTATAGAAAACTGGGTGTACGGCAAATTACTATTGTAATGTACGGCATATTGCATTGAAATCAAACGAAATTTCCATTTTTTTTATTATTATTTTTTGCAAATTAGTATGCAATTTGCCAATGCTTCTTTTTTGTTTATATTTTCAATAAATCTCGACATTGAATCTATATACACATCGACTGATATGCTTTAAAACGCATATCGGCGATACAGTAAAGCCCACGCGAAAAGCGTTGTCCGCGACATCACGTGGGAAATCTGCTCCTGCAATACTGACAGCTATACCAGACCATGCTGTCAAAAGAAAATAACAATTGGCTTAAGCACATGTACAATAAGCTTACTGTATGTTAAATATATTCTAGTTAGTTAGTTAGTTAGTTAGTTAGTTAGATAGTTTTTAAGTCCAATCGACAGTATATCAGCCATTTGGAGGTTATGTCTACTTTAGACAGATATTATGTGCCACACTGATACCACACCCAATCATATTATCCTGACCGTGGGCCAACCAGTCCTGGAACTATCCTTAAATGCTGAGCGCCAAGCAAGAAAGCTTTACCAGTACCATATCGGGGATCGCACATACGTGCTCACGCTATGTTACACCATATATGGCTCATGCCGTATGCAGCTTACGCTTGAGCTGTATACGTCGATTATAAACACGGAATACAGCTCACCTTAAGCTGTATACGTTAAGAGGCTGCCGTATATAGGTCATGATGATAATCGTCATTGTCGTCCGTCCGCCCGTCCATCTGTCTGTTCGCCTTTTAATCGCAGTATCGTTTAATTAGAAAAAATACAGGTTATATAATTTTACCGTGGATTTAAAACCTATATCCAACGTATATAGCTTACGTTAGCTGTATACGTTGTCAACTAACTAGTATAGATAACCGTAAGCTGTATACATTGTACACCGACGTATATAGCTTACATGCCTTATATGGTGTAACAACGCTCTCGTGGCGGACGCTCTAACCAATCGGCCACCGGAGACAGTCTCTAAGTAATTGACATTTAATTATCTTAAGTTCCAAACCTTTGGCATTACTTAAAATAAACAAAAATAAGCTTATTTACATTGCCTAAAAATGACCTAAAAACATCTAAATATTTGTTCCTTTACCGTGTTGACTTAAGTTTACAATGTGTGCACGATACAGTGAAGTAATTGTACTTTTTTAGTGTAAAAGATAAATAATAAATAATAAGAAGCTGTACACCTTCAATATGTGGAATATCAATTAGCCGTACAGGACAACACGTAAGCCGCCGTACAGTGTAGGAAGATGATAATAAGATTTTGTCGTTAATTAGGGCCATAGCTAAGAAGAAGATACATCTACATAATTATTAGATAATGACGAGTAAAAAGTGACCAAACATGCAATTATTTAGCTGAAATTGAACTATTTCAAAGGGAACGAAGTTGAAAGATGTAACGTATTGCCGGTACTAGATGATATGTTTTAAGTGCGATATAAAGTATATGACATTTTTTAAGGATAAGTTTAGGTTAAATAGACGGCGGAACTTGTTATGGAAGAATACATATATGATCGTGCATGTCAGATTCTTAGAAAACGTGATAATTTCAAAAAAAACTTATCCTTTGGTCAAGCTCCGCTTGACTTTTTCTCGCTTCGGTTAGTACCAATATCCGGTGTCGCTCCCATACGGTGAAGATGTGTGTGATAGTCCCTAACTTACTGGAGGAAGTACATGTTCCCACTGTTCTGCTTGCAGAAGAAGCTGATAGATCTCACTGTGACAGTGACGGGCAGGGGGTAGTCGTACAGCCGGTCTTCCGTGAAGTTGAGGGTCCCCTTCTCCGAGCTGATCCAGTTGCCCCGGATTGGAGCAGGGAAAGTACATTGTGCTGCCGAGGTAACTATGGAAAGAATAGGAAAATATATAATCAGTCACTGTGAAGAGAAATGTGAATTCGTTTTTGTTTTTGTGTGGGTTGGGTGTGTATCAGTTGTTTTGGTTTTGATCTTTATATAGGAATCAAGATTGTCGTAAGCGGCCAGTCAAAGGAAGAGGAAACGAGTATTTGGCACAGGTTGCTGCATACTTTATATAGTAGTCATATTGAATGTAGAAATACTCAGTCAGAAAAGAAAGTACCCATCATACATTTCTATCTATATACTTGGAATTGGCATAAATGTTGACTAGTTGTTCTGTCTGGAGTAAAGAAACCTTCCTTTCTGACATTACGTGAATTTGAAGTCGCTGCAATTGTTGAGCTAAGGTAACTATTGAAAGCAAGATTCACGTGCATTTGTTTGTCGGAGGATTGTACAGCATTTCACTGGTTAAACCGATATGCATATTCATTTAGGGACGTTTTGGCGTCATGTTAATTGTGATTTATTTCAGTCAGATACTACCACATGATTTCGACCCGTGCTGCACATGGCGCACGTGCAAATCCACTAAGGTCAACAGGCACTCCAACGATTACATATACATTGTTTTTAGTTATATCTAACAAGAAATATCTTTAAAAAAGATATTCGGCGTAGGATGAAAGAAAAACGAGATTTCCAGTCTTCTAGAACATTCCCAGGAAAAGCGCGCGAAAGACCGACGCACAACAAATTTAGTACGCTCTAGAAATAGTTCAGTATTTTTTCTATGAAATATACTTATTTATAGACGGTAATACAAAAAACTATATCTGTAAATAGGCTTGTTTGATATTTGTTCATATCATTATTGCATATGACAATTATGATATAAAAGCGTTATTAGTTGTTTTGGTTTTGGCGAATTAATTTTCAATGAGAGCATCTCGGCAGGCTGGAAGAATTCAATATACATAGTAATTGAGGGGTTTCATGTCATAACACGGTGGATTCTTTTTTGTTGTTTTAAATCATTTTCACAAAGTAGCATTCCTCAATTGATGGAAAAGGATTGTATTTAACTTACTGAAATCACTTTCATGTTTACATCAAAAAGAAAAGTAATAACACCAAGCTGAATGATATATACAAGCTGCACCCCTTATTTACAGTAATTTTATAGTCCATAACGATGCGTTAACCAATAACAGGAGTCCTTTTATTCAGCTTAGAATTATTTACCGCTGTTAGCGTACATTTGATTGGTTTAAGATGCGAGTTGAAATCGAAATTATACAGCTACGCCGAAAAAAGGGTCACCCTGCTCTAAAAAAGGTCACCGTGCTCGTTTTTATGCTACGTTTGTAAACATTATAACCGTTTCAAATATATAGCTAAAATGTACATCTCTCTTTGAAAGAAATAAAAAAAAACTACAAATAGAAGACACACATGCTAACAGTTAATTAAGGATAGTTCAATTTTTCTAAATAAATAATGAAGATACCTTCGGGTACTTCATTTTTAAAGAAATGGATAAAAACCCATAGAAGCTTTGGAAAAGAGAGATGAAAATAGCTTTATATTCAAACATTTATTTTAATCTTTACAGAAAACCCTTCAATAGATTATTTTCATATTTTGTAAATATTCTTTAATGATTGCTTGATGAAAACAATAAGAAAAACTGAGATCACCTAGTTTATTTTCGAGCTACTGGGTGTTTATATGGTAACTGTTTAATCCTAAACAAGACAAAATGGTTTAAAATCCATTAAACATACTTAATTCTTTTCATATTAATAAGACATTTTATAAAAATATCTTATAAATACAAACATATGTCCTATACTGGTGAAACAACCCGGGGTTAAAGGCAAGTTGTGTGCAAAAAGGGGGAACGAAAAATATATGAAAGAAAGTATGCTTTCTTGCTGCAGATAATCTGCATAAAATATGCTGGAAACAAAGTTCAAGTTACCTCCCATTTCAAGACAACTTATCCGTTATGACCTTGTCGTACACACCACACCTACACTTACACACACACACACACACACCCTTTGTGTCTTCCACGCTTTATGAAATATGAAAATGACAATTGTTCGATTAATACATGTTTCGTCTACGAGTATTTTAAACTTTTCAGCCGTTAATACTGAACATTACCAATTCATTATTCAGTCTGTATTGAAACCGATGTTTCTACAATCATTGTATTTATTGTTATCTCAAGGAAATAAAATCAATACGAAAGAAAGAGAGGCATGATTATGTTCATGACATATATTTCTTTTCTTTTTAACATTTAAAAGCATGAAAAGGGACAAGAAAGCAGCCTTTTCCATGACCTGATATCTTGTAGCAACCATTGTTGTTTTTGGATACTTTAAATTTGTCATTAAGTAGAATATTTGACAACGTGTGAACAATTTAACATGTATTATTGAATAAGAAAACCGTCTAGACTTTAGATTATCTTGCTAAGTTGTGTGGCATGTAGTATTGTAGGACACATAGGTTTTACAACAAGCTGTACGTGTGTATAAATAACCCTAAGTTTTGTATCTGAATAGTATCGAACAAGTTAGCTTCGAGTCATTTACAAGCATAAATTTGTCTAAATGAACTTAATGAAAAATCATTTTTGTTATTCTTATAACACCAGAAATGGTTTTTTATTTCATTTTTTTTTTTTTTTACTGTTTTACTGTTCATATAACATTTCATATACATTTTGGTGTTAATTTATACACACGTTTCATATGTTTAAGACCTCTCTCTCTCTCTCTCTCTCTCTCTCTCTCTCTCTCTCTAAACAACCCATTCATATCTCGATCGGACCACATCTTTGAATAAACAGGTAAACATTTATCGAAAAAGCACTGTGTGATATCTAAAAAGTACATAAGTAAGCGTGGTGAAAAGTGAAACTTAATAAACAAAACGACCATTGTATACATAGTCCGTTTATAATGACAGCCTCAATACATCAAGGATTAAATGTGACGACTTTCGTGGTCACTAATCATGTAAATGGAGAACTTGAACAAAGGAGTGATTATTTCAACATCAGTGGGTGGTAATTCTCATAAAGTGATTTATGACTCGTGGTCAGTTTTATCAAAATATACATTTATTTAATTCTGATCTATGTTGAGTTTTCGTAAGATATAAAATCTTAAGTTGATTTTAATATTACTTGATACCGAAAACAAAACGCATTTTTTTTTTTTTTTTTTTTGGTGTCAATGAAAACACACATACACGCACAAACTCACACTACGGGTCTTTGTACACGAGTGACCAACTTTATAAGAATCAGCAAAGTGTGCTTCGGATAAAATATGTGGATATGAGGGTTGACCATCTATATGTGGAGTGAAAAGGCAGCATAATTGATGACTTTACAAATTTCAAATTGTTTGTGTTAAATATCAACTTCTTTTGAAAAAAAAATCGAAATGCTATTCAACCCTTCTATATATCCGTTCATGTATTTTATTTGATGCAGTCTCCTTTGAGAAATATTTGTTGTCGTGGGTTCGGGTGTGCCAAACACCGAACATGATGATGAGGAAAATGTCCTGAAACAGGCTCAAAACACTAAGCATTCAAACAAGCTGATCGCGTAACGGTGTAAAACATACATGAAAAGCCTAGTTTGACAAGTCTTTGGGAATCGGCAACGAACGAAGAGAACCTCGGTCAAAATTCAATTAGTGATCCATATGTGGATATGGGGCTTAATAAGCTTTTCATTTAGGGGAGGTTTCCAGATTACAGAGGGTCAGCACGATGGTGTATCCACTGCACATGGCCCCCATAATATATCTATCCGTCCATCTTCTGGTCTTTTTCTTTATCTACTATCCCCTTGCTCCTTTTCATTATGTATGTATCCCTCTTTCTCTTTGTCGCTGAGTACATTTCTATTTGCCCCTCTCTCTCTCTCTCTCTCTCTCTGTGACACACCTGTACATTCTAAATCTTAACCTTTGACATTTTCCAATTTGTCATGTAATTCAATACACGTTATGCTTTTTGAAACTAAAGAACTGATCTTTTGAATTTTTTTTTTATTTATTTATTTATTTATTTATTTATTATTTAAGAGGCGACATTCTGCATAGCTCTACACGTTGATTCTGGACCATGTTTTGTGAGATTCTTTCTTTCTTTAACTTTCTAATTGACATTACATGTGTAAACCAAGACCCAAATTAATCCAAATATAATTTGTCATTCATAATCATAACTGTCTTGAAGTCTTGAATGGTGAAAAGAAAAATCAGAAAGACATCTGCAATATGCATACATTACGATAATTGCATTATAGTAAAAGTTCTGATTGAAAAGGGGAATATACGTGATTGCTTAAGAACGGTTATAGAAATTGTGCATTTGTACAGGGTATACGAATTGAACTGAATGACGTCTCATGTTTTGATATGATAATGTAATGGAAAATATTACAACGATCGTTTACATCAATCTGTGTCTGTGTGTGTGTTATAAACGATCGTCACACTAGTCTGACATGACCTAATTATAAAATAAGACATTTCTGTATGACGGTTATAATAATGAAGTATCCGTGTATCATTGGGTTGTCTGTACCACCAGCTCTGGCTAATTCTTGTGAAGAACTGACAAAATAAATAATTCAGACAAATGATTGGTGTATGTTTGAATTCCTTCATTTTGAAGTGGATGCCAGAAAGTGGTGTAAATAAAAGGAAGCAGAATTTCAAAGTTGCATATACCATGTATGTAACGTCGAAGAGCTCTTGTTTAGCTTAAATACTTTTTGTAACCGATTTAACATCTAACCGACAATATTTTCGTCATTTGGGAACATGGGTCAGATATATAATGCTATCTATATCCCGACGTAGACATATGGCATGATATCTTAATAATTATAGTGTCACAATATTTTGTTCTAAGCGCCATTAAGTAATTGAGATTCACAAGTACAATTTTCACGACTTTAATAATATGTCGCGGCCGGAGATCGAACCTCTTATTCCCGATGTAGAGGGTATTATTATTAAAAGTAGTAGCAATGACTTTACTAGTATCTATATTAACACCACGATCATCGTCGTCTTCGTCATCATCACCGCACCATTCAAAGCTACAGTACATCAAAGAGTCTGTATGTCAGTAAAACTGAACATCACAAGGACGCCGTGGTCCTATGATAATGTGCATTACCGCTGATCCGCAAGTTGTGGGTGACATACTTTTATGCCGTAACTAGGCGCAAAGTACTGGTCCAACCCAGGAAGTATTTTAAGGAATTACTACAAATGATAAGAATTTGTTTCTGAATCGACGTAAAAAAATGTTTTAACTCTTTAAACATATTGTATGAACCATGGTGTTAATCTTCACGGTATCTTCACAAAAATGAATTAAGTTAATTAATCTTTACCTATTTCTTCATTTCGCTTCTAAGAAGGACATATTAACCACTTTAAACATGTTGTCAAACTTTAAAGAAAAATAATTAAGTTTTACCTTAACTGAGTTCAAAGAATAATTAATTTTAATTTTAAGTGAACAATCAGTTCGTTGGAGGCATGATTATCTCAAATTCAAACGTTCAACATTTCAATACGGACGATAATAAAGCTACTTGAGGAAAGTCTTCAAGATTATCAGATTAATTGTTCTCTTTATATACAGGTGTCGTAAGGGTTAGTACGCTGGATAAAAACGATTGCAGAATTGGGCTTTATCTTTCAAAACGAATCAATATGTCTGACGTTGTAAGTATACAAATCGTATTGCAATTTAGCCCGTTTTATTCCAATGGTTTAAATTCAAGGAATATGTATGCATATAATTTAGGCTTGAAATTACTCGACAAATGAATAAATTGTGGGCTTTGAAAATGATGAAACGTTACAAAGCGTGCCAGGGAGAGTGACAAATACTTTCAAACTAAATTCCTTTTTAATGGTCTCTTGTCGTTAAATAAAGGGGTCCATCTACAGTATAATGGGGTTATTTCGAAGAGCGAACATCCGAATATTTTGTCCTACCGAGTTACAGTTCAAGCGTCGGCACGACCTTAACTAAAATACACAATCTCATACTCTCGGTCTTCCAAATCTCGCTATATTCCGAGATTTTCATATTTACATTTTTCTTGCTTGTTTGCTTGGATTGAGTGTGTCGCCGGAAGTATTTCGGTCAACAAGGGACTACTTGTCCAAATGAGACAGATATAGTGGAGTTGTTCTATGTCACCACGCAGTAGTCGAGTGACAGGATACCACATCACATAACCCTGACACCGGGCCACAGAGTAGATATATCGACATCATTTTGTCGCGGTCGGGGATTGAAATCACGACTTCCTGGTCACGGGGGAGACACTCTAACCAGTCAACTTGTCCGGGGGCAGTGCATCAAATAATGGTGAATCATATATATATATATATATATATATATATATATATATATATATATATATATATTAAATTTCACGATAGTAGTAGGCTCTCAAGGATTTGGCATTAAATCCTTAAACAGTTAAGCTCCTATTATAACCCATCATGTACATTTGTAAGTCTCATAATAAAAACGATAACAAACACTCAAATAGAATATTACGCGGAAATCGACACATACTCTTGATATTTATCTCAATTGTTAATGTACCCACTACCACTATAGCAATAGTTCATTCAAAGATACGTTTGGATGCAATTCAGTTTTATCTTTTGAATTGTAATGTCAATTTTATGATAACAGCCTGCGCATTTCGTTGTAATCGCCGTTTCTAACATTGTGGGTACTGAAATAAACGTGCTTATTCACGTCACGTTCCAATCAAATTATTCGTTAACATGCTGACGAAGGAATGATTGTTTCATTTTGTTTGTGAAAATTAATGTTTAGAAACAGGAACATAGGGGAAAATTTAACAATAAGCTATCAGAAATGAAATAAATATCTCCAATTTATTGTATTTCAAGTTATGTTTTTCAATAAATGAATTGTGGTGCACATTTGTGTTTGACTTCATACTATAACCTTTTTAACATGCCCGTGCATTAATCGAAGCCCTCCTCAGCGCCTTTAATTTCGCAATATTCAACTTTGAAAAAAAAACTCAGTTTTTATCTTGATAGACCTGTATAGCGTGCACCTCAGTATTATCAGGAAATAAAATGAAATAAAAACTACAAATTCTTACTCCAATCTCCAATATACGGATGCAGAAAATACTTATAACCAAAAAAAAAAAGAAAACAATAAAAATATAACATACACATACACTAAAGCTAATGTTAATTGCAAAACTTAAGGGGATAATTAAACTGAACTAATTACATGTATGCATATACATGTACTACATGCGTCACGTGAGATCAATCCATGCATTGTACGCAGATACGGGTTTTATGCAATGATGTGCATCTATGATATTATCCATTTTCTATGGTTGCCGTTACCCATGCTTATTGAGTGATGTTAAAGCTTTAGATATTGTTTGGTTCTTTTTATCTACTGTTCTCAGATTGAAAATACGTGCTCAAGATTTTTTTACCAATCGACATGAAGTTTTTCTGTCTTCTTTCATTCCGTACACCACTACCTACAAATAATGAATTTCTGCACAGATGTGTGCATACACCAAAACGTGTTATTGTGTTGGTTATTTTTTTCTTTCTTTCAAAACCAAATTTGAATTTAAGTTTCATAAATATTTTCAGCATTTTTTTTCTAAATTATACTCATTCTTCTCGATCGACAAGTGTTGAACGAAGAAAAAAAATCATTAAAATGTTTTAACCCCAGTGGTGACTTGAACCCGTTATCTTTGTATCTGTGTTACTGGGTAATGGCGCCAAAACGTCAATGATTGACCAACAGTGTACTTGCACTTAATATGTTGGCTAGTTGATATACAATTAATACCAGTCGTATACAGGCATGTCTGTCATAGAGGCTTTATGGATATCATGTTCTATGATTCAAATATTCTATATCGGTCTCATTCTATGACAATCGTGATTAAATGTTTATTAAAAGAAGTAGTGATAAACTTTTAGTTATTGTTAGATATTGGCGCCACACAAAGGGAATCATGTTACACCTTCTCAGGGGAGAAAGTGACGACGCAGATATAAGGCAATGTGCCACAGATGTACAATGAGCAATCGAAATATGTCCCATCTACAATTAATTGGTCAAACTTTAAAAGGTACGATTTGCATATCATTAAAGGGCATTTAAATAAACGCAATAACAGGCCCGTATCTTTTACTTGTATACAAATTCTAGCTTTATTAATTTGTGGTTCTCAACCTACTCACTTAACAAAGGTGATGTTGAACTTTGCCTGGCTGGAGCAATTGTACGATTATTCAATCAATAAAATCAATATCTGATTTGAAACCGACAGGATCATGCAGGTACTGCTGTCTTGGTATGCGAAGGGGTGTATTTCTAAACTGCATAAAAAAGCACAGCACGTTTAAACACTGAACAAGAACAATTAATATTAAACCCGTATTTATCAACTAATCAAATATTTATTCCCACTTGAATGCGAATATATACCCGGTAGTTTTGGCAAATTAACCAACACCCGACAAAGATACTGACAAAGCTTAAAACGACTGGAATATGATAAAGAGAGAAGGGTGCTCAGTGCAATATTTATGCAATTTATTTATAAGGAAAAGGGGTATGGCGACTGTAAGAAAAAAATGTTAATGGCTCGTCTCCATCTTTTCAGTTTATCTCTTTATATATGCGGCGTTCTATTGACATGGCGCGAATATATTTAATAAACAAGAGATGCGTTAGTTCACCATTTTGTTTACACCAGATATACACGAGTCATTCGTTATTTTTACATGATAAAAACCTCACGATATCTCGAACAGGACATGCCTGAAAACTCGAAGATCGCCACATTCAATTAAACGTTCATCTTGCATTTTTTTCTGTTTTACTTTTTTGTTTCATTTGTATAAATGTACAATGTACATACAACATCTTCAAGGCCGTACCTAAAATGACGATTGGAAAACGATGTGTACACTTGGGCTGATGTTGTCCACTTATTGTATTTTTGTATTCAGAACAGATTTAATACTAGCGAAATCCCTGCATGTTGTAATAGAATGGTGTCAATGTATGTGGCGAACAAAGATGGGTACGAAACAAATATCCAAATCAAAAGAACGACAGTCTCTCATGTCAAGCATTCAATTTAACCGAGCGTTGTTTTTTTTTCTTTTTTCTTATTATTCTTTTTTGTTTTTTTTTCTTCGTAAAATGAAGAGCGGTGTGCGGTGTAGTAAAGAGATGATGAAATGAAGACAAACAGCTGCACCTTACATATGTATTCCATTCTTGAATGAAAACATTTAGTAAACAAACACGAGATACCTTTGTTTAAATCAGATATACATAACAATTGAAAATTAAGTCGCAGAAATGTTGGAAATTCTTTATTTTATGTAAAGTCCTGTGTAATGTAATGTAATATTCTTTTTTTTTGTCCATTTACATGCTCATCCCTGGACCCTGTACCCATGAGTTTTTAATAAATTTTGGATTTCTCAAAGGACCATTTTGTCTTTCCTTATTGCTGGTCATTTCTAACAGATATCTGGCCTGTGTTCCGCCAAACATCTCTTATTCCGACATTCTTTTGCTCAATTTTTAGACCTAAAATGCCCTTATTTAATGATCATATGAATAGAAAAAATGCATACTTGTTATTTTTAAGTATGCACTTAAAAAATATGTTAATTTGTTTATTGGATTTAACGTCCCACCAACAGTATTTCAGTCATTTTGAGACAATGTCTACTTGAGACTGATTTAGTTCTGCCACACTGCAGTATCACGTCGTAGACATATGGCATGATACCACACCCAGTCACATTATCCTGACACTGGGCCAATCAGTCCTGAAACTACTCTTATATGCTGAGCACCGAGAAAGGGAGCTATACCAGTACAGTCAACCCTCGTTACATCGGCATTCGATACAACGGCAAATTCGGGATCCGGCAATAAAAGTCATGTAACGGATTTCTTTCTTCTTTATTTATCCCTTTACAACGGCAAATTCGGCTTCCGGTACCGGCAGCAATTTTCGGCAGACGAGACTGTACCATTTTTATGACTTTGGTATGTTGCGGTCGGGGATTGAACCCACGACCACCCGCACCCGAGACGTCTTAAAGAATAAGATTCTTAATTTATCAAATTATCATGTTTGTGGTTCTTAAAACGCATGCATGTTATCATAATCCTGAACTTAAGGTGATGAGCCAATACTGGAGGAGATGTACATGGAGACTGTACCATATTTATGACTTTGGTATGTTGCGGTCGGGGATTGAACCCACGACCACCCGCACCCGAGACGTCTTAAAGAATAAGATTCTTAATTTATCAAATTATCATGTTTGTGGTTCTTAAAACGCATGCATGTTATCATACTCCTGAACTTAAGGTGATGAGCCAATACTGGAGGAGATGTACATGGAAGTATTTAACAAAATTCCCAGATCAGAGGGGGGAATTATATCTTATTCAAAACATGAACCACCAAGATATGACCTGATTTCTTTACCAACTGCGCCACCATGATTCAAGAAATATAGTGTCTCAGTCATATAAAGACGTCCTCCTAATTACTGACGGAGTAGGATCCCGTGTGAAACAGATGCGCCCGATACAGCAGTCAACATACAGAAAGCCAACTGCAATGCTTTCTTCTATGAAAAAGTTGAGACACCACTCCGCGTAATCTTGAGAATTGAAACTGTACATAGGATTGATATTCGTGCTTAAACTCTAAATATGGCCATTAGACTGAATAGGAGCTTAAGTATGAGGTTTGAATCTGGGCCTGGGATCAGTTATTTTTCAGAGAACTTCAGGGACCAGACCGGGATTCCAACACAAGGGGCTGAGGGGCTAAGTGATGCTTTGTAGGCAACTTTAACCACGCGACCACGGAGGCCATGTACGAATATTACACTCATATAATGTAAACACCGTAATGTATATGAGATGTAAATGAAAAATTAGTATATTATTGATAATATGGATACAGACAAAGCATATCCAGTCCTGATAATGACTTGGCCAGTGCAGTGACTTGTGAAAAATCAAATCAACTGTAAGATTCAATTTTATTTCACGGGAATATTTCACTGTTATATGGCGTTTGTCCTCGGTATCTATCCTCAAGTTAATCTTTCTTGCCTTTTAATCACTTAAATATACAAGGAGAGGTCAGTAGTAGTATTAAAAACGCTGATAAGTTGACATCATAGGGCTTTTAATGCATCTTATCTTATTCGGACTTTGTCTTATTTTGCAAATCATTGTTACTGAACTCAAAAAAAAAATGTATACACATGGTTAAGCAGAATATAGTATTACAAGTAAATAAATAAAACCAATTCGATTTTTTATTTCCGTATTATATTATTAACATTGCTGCAAAAAATGTTAAAAAAAAAACAGTGAAATTTCAAATGTTATCATTTCACCCGAGATAGGATGAAATAATAATGTTTTCAAGATGAAATGGTATCATAAAACATATCCACGTCTAATATCATTTTACAAATACATACCGATCAGTGATAGGAAGATTAAGGAGATATGAAGGCAGATTGGAATTTCTCCATTCCTCATGGTAGACGCTTCTCAATATCCCTACATCCGAAACACAGAATGAAAAGTTACTTGTCACCGCTATATGATATATATATTCGTGTATCTCATAAAATCATTTCAAAATCCTTTTCGACGTCTTGACATAACTGCTGTAATAGTTATTTCATTTACATTGTATTAAATTTATTTTATTTTATATTATTAATAAGGCAGACGATTTCGCACTGAATAATTGCAAATTTCCAATTGTTAGCGATCATGTTAAAAGGCAAATATGCAGTCTGTATCATCTGATAAAAGGATATGAATACGCATTCACTGGTAGCTTTTGATTTGCCGCGCCACTGTCCCTTTTTGAAAGCACATTATTACAGTATTTGGTGTCTCATTTCATTCCCGGTGAGACTGGCTCATTTCCATTGCGCATGCGCATGAAAATAGAATGTCAAATGATTTGCAGGCCGGAATTCAGCCACAGTAACCATAGTGACATAGAAACAATACCATGATATATTCCGCTCCCCTTTCTCGAAAGTATGTTCATTTATGTTTTTATTTATGTTAGTAACAATGCACAAGGGTTAAACGACACTGCGGTTATATATGAGGAGCTAACAGCGGTCGTGGGGGAACTATTGCAAATGGAGATTTGTTATATCGGCCTCGCGTTTCTCAAGATATCGTTGTGCGATAATATCAAGTGCTGCGAATCATTTTTATAAATAAGATTTATTAAAATCGTATTTTAAGACGACGATATACCTTGTATACCTTTTCAGACCAAACATTTCAAAGTTGTATCAAAGAAAATAGGTAAGTTTAATACATGTCAGAATATGTTATCAGTGTCTCAATAAAAAAAACTACATCATTTGAAAATTTAAAGCTATATGTCACGTGACAACTTATAGATTCATTAATAAGTTGGTGTCGATTTATATTCCGTAAACTTATATACACACTATTTGATATATTTTGTTATATAGTGATTTCGTGCCAGTAGGAAACCAACTATACGCAGGCTTCATGGTTTGTGGGTTTAGCATCCCACCGACATTATTTCATTCATGAGAGACGATGTCTACTTGAGACGGATATAGCGCTGCCACACTGCAGTATCACACTGTAAACATGAGGCATGATACCACACTCTGTCATATTAATCGGACACCGGCCAACCAGTCCTGGGACTACCAGTATCTATCTTGATACATTTTTTAATGAGTAAAAATACTCGATCATACTAAATTCATAATATAATAATAAACGTAATAATCGAAATCACACGAACAAAATGATCAAAAAAAATTTTTCCCACAAAAAAGAAAAAAACTTTGATATCTTACATCTGAATTCGGATAACACTACACGAAACTCGCCGCCAAAATGTATCGCCATAAAGAAAGTTGATACCGCAAGATTATCCCGATGTTAACTTTTAATCCGAGCGAAAGTCGGGCCTCAATTTCGATATCGCTAAATGAATTCGTATAAAATTCGTCATGCATGTTTAGTAATGAAATTCAAGGCCGTAATCTCGATAGAGTCTGGATCAATAAACGCTTTGTTGATCCGAAAGGAAATTGAATACTCCGTTGAAAATTAGCAAAAAATATATGTGCCTCAATGTGAAACAACAATACGCATTATTTTATTCATAAAAAGTTCATATAACCGGTTACACATTACAATTCGTGATGTAAGGTAATTGAGGGCGGTGTTAAATAGCACGGCAAAAGGTTTTCACCCGGGCGGCAAAGCAATTATTCATCCAGCTGTTAACAGTGACTTAGGTGGACATTTCACTTCGTACAGTGAGAAGGCCAGTCGGGTATACACCCGAGCAATTAAACTGTACTATAAATCACTGGATAATGCAAATCAGAAAATTATGTAGAGAGTTAAGACTGAATTAAATCGACTGTTCAGTGTTTTATGTAAAGACGATGTATTTACGTTTTGTCGCTCTTTAATATCCCCACCCATTAAAATATATTTCTTTTAATTTCATTTTTTTAAAATGAGGATACTAAAGCGACATGAATATACAGTGCTTGAATTATGCTGGTTTATTTGCTTGGATTTAGGTTCCCCCAGCAGTATGTCAGTCATTTGGGAATTTTCGCGAAGAATATGTCGACACCGGTCTGTGATACCACGCCATAAACAAGAGGCATGATACCACATGTATACCTAGTCATATTATCTAGAAACCTGGCCAATAACTTATCATAGAAATACCTTTATGCGATTAGCGCCAAGCAAGGGAGATATACAAGTTTGTTATTTGTTTAACGTTCAACCGACAGTATTTCAGTCATATGTGGTCGTCCATGATAGATAAATAGAGCTGCCTCGCAGCGATATCATGCCGTAGACAAATGACATGATACCACACCAAGTCATATTATCCTGAACACACCAGTTCTTGAACTACCCTATATGTCGAGAACCAGGACCAATACCATGTTTAATGTATTTGGTATGTATAGCGTCAATGGAGCGAACCCACGACCTAAAGGTTACAGGGCGGATACGTACCACTCAGTTCCCGGGAACCATTTCACTTACCGTCGTACGAACAAAATTGATCTTAGTCTTAAGTATGTTATCCTGCATTCTGTTTAATAATTTGAATGAAACTCAACTTTTTTTGTGAGGAAAAATCTCAAGATTAATCCCATTTTATATTCTCTGAATTTGTTTACGAAGATTTCTATCATACGAAGATCACTGAAACAGGACTCGATCAATATATTAACATAAGTACAAGTTTACCACTTCAAACAATGACAGCCATCATTAAAACAATTGCACATATACCGGATACTAATGAGTTTGATGATAAAATCTGTGCTTAATCAAATTTGTGAAGGAACAATTTATAGCTCCAGCTAGGGTGTAGAAGAGGTGTGTGTAAAATTAGGAAGTAGATCAATGAAAAAACATTAGTAGTAGTAATATTAGTGGTTGTGGTAGCGACATTAAAAGTAGAAGTACTAGTGATACGAACAGCAGACGTAATCAACTGAAATATTAGAAGTAGAACTGAAATTAGCAGCAGCAACAGTAGCAGTAGTAGTAATGACAGAGAAAACAGAGTATATAGGTGTACAGTACTTCGCGTTTATGCACCAATCTTTGAAATGCCAAGAGTGTACACGATACAAATCTAAATTAGGTGTACACAATATTACCCGATCATTTCATTTTTATGGAAATGCTCAGACCGCACCAACGGGGCTGTCAAATCCTTTTTAATTAATGAACTCATTTAAACAGGTTTATTTATTAACACACGCAATTCAAGCCAGGAAATCAATAGCAGTGAGAAAGGTTATCATATTAACAACGTAATACGAAAGTCCTGTACACTTAACGTGCTAACAACTCGCATATCTCTCAGGCGTTTAACATTTTCCATATTCTATACATGCAGTTGTAGAATTCAGGTTGTTGTATTTTTTCTTTCCTTTTTCCATTTGATTATCATTTCTTTCAAAAATTAATGTTTATTTGTTTGTTGTGTTTAACGTCCCATCGACAGTGTTTCAGTCAATTGGAGACTGTGTACCTAAGAACAGATATATTGCTGCCACACTGCAGTATCACGCCGTAGACATGTGGTGTGATACCACACCTAGGCGCATTTTCCTGACACCGGGCTAACCAGTCCTGGAACTGCACTGCAGGCCCAGATTTACCGGGGCTTAAGGGGCTAAACCCACCACCTCAAACCCCAGTCTGGCCTGATCATACAATTTTCTAGGTGACTGAAATTGCCTTGATTGGGTAAATGCTTGTGGTAAGTAGTGGATATCCCCACTATGAGCCCCTTATTTAAATAAAAGCTAAATGACCAGTCACCCAGGCCGACTCCTGCTGTGAGAGCATCCGCTGTCACCTTGGCAACGTCATTGTGTCTGCTCTGAATCAGTTACTGTGTGCATGTCACTGACGTCAATTAATGCACTGATAGCGATTAGTATACATTGAAGTCGTATTTATTGAGCATATTATAGTAAAATTAATAAACGAGGATCAAATCAAACCCAATGTTATGTACACTTTTGAACTGCGACCAATAAAAACAACATAACATTTATTTTATGATATTATGAACGGCTTTTAATGCCCCCCCCCTTTTCTCTCTCTCTCTTACAGATTATAATGTGAATATAAATATATGTATTTAAATAAAAAGGAATCATATTAAAAATAACAAATGGACAATAACAAACATAACAATGTTATTAAATTTAATAGAATGTAACCAATTTATGCTTTTGTAAAAGAGTCCAAAACTATAATGTAATACTGTATTGTGCAAAGAAAATAATAACCTTCTCAATTACTTTCATTTTCCTATTTAAACTCTTTTTTTTTCTATTTACTTTTAATGAGATTTAATAAAGCCAAGAAGTCCTCAAAGCTGTACTAGAGCTCGCAACCTAAATTTGCAGCCAGTGCCATAAAATTCGTATTAATGGCAATATAAATCATACAGAAAAAATATTTTCACGGATCTAGATATATTCGTTTAGAGGGCTGTGAGTTCGAGCCCCGGCTACTATCTATGGTTTTCGTATGCGAGAAATCTTTACGGAGAATGTGAATCTAGTACTGGTCCTTCGCAAGAACGATGGTTAGGTTAACTGCCCGCCTAGGTCAAGAATCTTGTCAAAACAGAAGAAAACAAGAAATGTTTGTAAAACATATATGCCCCCCTCATATGCCATAATATTTATATGGCTATATTATATGTATGATGTTTGGCTTTATAATGTGGATATGTTACAAAGTTCAGAACTTATCTTGGTGAAGGTTTACTACTGATAATTATTAACACTGCTAACTCATTTGAGTTTTACCTTGTATATTGCATCCAGTAAAGGTGAAAATGCTGAAAAAAAATCTGGTGAAAAAGATTTGACCAGAACCCATTTTGATCAGAATCTATCTCGGCATTCAATGTCACAGTGACCTTGACCTTTGACCTAGTTACCCCTAAATCAAAAGGGGTCATTTACTGATCATGCATAATCTTCATACTAAGTTTGAAGTTCCTAGACCCAGGCGTTCTCAAGTTATTGATCGGAAACAGCTTTGTCACAATTTTCTAAATCAAGCCCAGTAAATGAAGGTCACTTTGACCTTGACCTTTGACCAAGTGACTCCAAAAACAATAGGGGTCATCTACTAATCATAAGCAACAACCACAAGAAGTTTGAGACTTAATTAACCTTTGACCTTGACCTTTGAAGTAATGACACCAAAATCAATAGGGGTCATCTACTAATCATGAGCAACAACCACATGAAGTTTGAGACTTAAAGGTCAAATAGAACTTAAGTTATCACTCGGACAAGGT
Source organism: Solen grandis (assembly GCA_021229015.1). NCBI lineage: Eukaryota > Metazoa > Mollusca > Bivalvia > Adapedonta > Solenidae > Solen > Solen grandis. Next base: position 9,537,843 of record CM037788.1, on the reverse strand, counting down.
CTGGTATTATACATACACAACATGTGACCTTGACCTTTGAGGTAATAACACCAAAATCAATAGGGGTCATCTACTAATCATGAGCAACAACCACATGAAGTTTGAGACTTAAAGGTCAAATAGAACTTAAGTTATCACTCGGACAAGGTCTGGTCTACCGACAGACCGACGGACCTACGGACCGACCGACCGACATGAGCAAAGCAATATACCCCCTCTTCTTCGAAGGGGAGCATAATAAGGTGCATTGAAGTTGATTTTAGTGGCAAAAGGCATAATAATAAAGAAAATATTGCGCTAATGTAAAATATCAAAATATCATTTATCTTGTACTAAAAGAAAACATATACCCTACTGGCCATACAATACTTAAATTGTAAAAAAAAAAAATTGAATGATGCTTTCAAATGATCGTAAGTCTGAGAGCTCACTCTCTTTAAACTGTATTTATAGTCGAATATTATACCCGAATCGGGAATTTTATTCAATATATATATGGGCCAATCCTCCCACCGCGTCCGGTTAGAACTGCAAGGGTGGAAGTGATGTCAGTCACGTGTCTATATTGAGATGCTGCAAGGTAGATGTGCCCCAAATGTGGCTAAAAACTATTTGTTAAACATTAAATCAAGGAAATAAACAAGCTAAAATTTGCACACAAAAAATGTTACACAAATTGCTGCCTTCGTAACATCGTGATTTTGCACTTCGCATATCACAAATACGAATCACGGACAACTCCCCTCCCGGATAATCCCCCCCCCCCCCCCCCCCCCCAGTTTTGACAAGGCGGACATTTACCCTCCCCGCTGATTTTACAAAGCGGACATAGGATCCTTATCAGTTATTTAACACAAAACTGTTAAAAATATAAAATACTAAGTTATTGATGTCAATGCGCCGAGCTTGAGCGGTTTAATTTGTTAAACCCTCGATAACAAACATTAACCTATACTTAAGCTGTCTTAAAGCGTTATTCATCACAGAAAATCATTTTATGAATGTGTGTTAGCATGACATCAGAGAATGCCAGTATATCTCCTGATGCCACACACTTCTTTGGGACTGTCAGTTTCTTTAGATCTCCTCCTGTTCTGTACCTTTGAAGTTCTGCCAGGTGCTTTATGCGTGTATTTGTTTTTAAATCGGAAATATAAAAAATGGTCTCACTTTTGTCGCGTAGGCCACAACGGCATTTCTTTGAAGTCGGTATTGGGAATATCTTTGTTTTTCACATAACATGTTATGGAATTTGGACTTAAAAAGAGCTTCTCTATTTGCTGAAAATAGTGGGACAAACGGTAGGAAGTAGTTCCTAATAAAATTTCTACTTTAGTTAATTACACTACGTAACCGACAGTTAGCGTCCAAACAATAGTTTATCATAACTACGACAGTTAATTACAATAATAGCCTAATAGCCACAAATAAGATTTAATCAAAAGGAATATTATTTACACATTAGGTGTCGTCAAGGGGGGGGGGGTAGAAAAACGGGAGGGGAATCGTCCGCCTTGTAAAAATCACGGGAGGGTAAATGTCCGCCTTGACAAAATTAACGGGAGGGGAATTGTCCGGGAGGGGAATTGTCAGGATACCCACAAATACTACACGGGTCGATCCCTGATGAAACACATGGTAGGGTATATGGAGCTCACACCTTTTATATATTTTCTTGAGCTTTTCTGTTTCTTCATACAACAATGTGTGACACCAAGAGTATTTTGAATAAAGTTGTAACTATTCTGTTTTATACTGGAAGTCATGACAGTAACGAGAACATAATGCGATCACCATTGCTATTCATGGACTCCTTTGTGCGAGATTTGAACTTAAGTTGGCTTAACCCTTTCCCTCATATAGACTCATTTTGACGCACTCATTAGGTATCACATAAAGCCTGATCTGCAGAAAACCACAGTTAAACCTTACCAAATTTAATTATAAAGTCCTCATTTCCAGACCACTGAGGAGCAGCGAACAGCGTAAAACCTGATCAGCCTGCGAGTTACTCGCAGGCTGATCTGGTTTTATGCTGTTCGCATAGGTCTTTTCATGGTGTCCTCTATGAGGGAAAGGGTTAAGAGATACATTTCAGCCCAAATCTTATTGCCCGTTCATAGTAAGTTACTTGTGGCAGCAGATTTATACGAATATTTTGTGTCGATCCTGAACCCTTGTTACCGTCAATGATTAGAGCAGAATATATTTATAATCAATCTATGTGTACAATTGTGTAAACTATTTAACCAGTTACTTATCACATTATCTTTGTAAAGATTTACATATTAAGGTTGATACGTCCGATGGTATCAAGAATTACTGCAAGAACAGATGTAGTCATGTGATGTTTGGTTGTGAAGCAAGCAACCTAAGTTATGGCGTCAGTATGGAATAGGTTTTTATTTTGCCAATGGAGCTGCATAGTCAAAACAGGGATCAACTACAAAAACTTTATGAATCAAATACTTGCATTAACTGATGAAAAGAAATGACAAGATTCAAAATATGCAAGTCTTCAATCATTTTTTAAAAAACAAAACAAGAAATATCTTTAAAAAAGATACTCGGTCGTGGTAACCAGCTTGATGATTAGTGTCTGAATGTTTTAATATGTAATAGATTTTGTTTTTGGTTTAATAGTCGTGTAATTCCTGTGTCAGTGCAGCTCTTTGAAATACCACGGATCCAAATAATTTGTACAATCTTGGTATACACTTACAGCCTTAAACATCAGCGCATTAGACCTCGTTTCGCAGTCTACAAAACGAAACCATGTTGCTTTTTTGTTGAATATAGGATCTGTCAGGGTCGAACAATACATTCCGAAATCTATGTGTTTCCTATTTTTAAGCGTTCTACTCTTTCAGTTTACCTTATAAAGGTGCAGTGTCTTACTATTCGGGACAAATCGTTCGCAGGGGAAGAAAACTTCAACTTTTAACACAAAAAGAGATATAAAGTACTCGTTTCCGCAGCTCCTTTCTTTTCTTTTGACTAATTTTACAATGACCAATGGGAAGTTAGCAAAGTATATAATAATCAATGAAAAGCCTAATTTTATTCCACTTCATTACTGTGTGTTTCACAGGAAGTCAGGGTGAAAATAAACGACCTAACGGCCGAAAAAAAGGACACATAAAACGTGTATCTGATGACTTCTTCTTAAATTCGTAGGCAACAGGTCTTAAGACTTGGTTAATGTACCTTGCAAGCAACCCGATTCATTAAAGCTCAGAATTTATTTTTTCAAAGAGGTTTTGAGATCTTAAAAGCAGTTCAGCACAATGTAGAAGTGTAAAATGAAACACTCTACATATGGCCGTAGCGGACGAGTCTAATTTACGGCCCCAGGCCCAATCTGCGGTCCCAGTATGTATAGTGCTTGAAATGGGTAAATTTAACTGAACATAGATTATACTGTAAAGTCTTGTAAATATTTATTTAATACATATCATCAATACAAAAAGAATGCCATACTCCTACGTCACGCTACATTATCAAGGGAAGTAGATTGTTTATTAATACTTGGACCTGTGCCTTATTCCCTAACAAAATAAAAACTTATCTGAACCGTTTTATTCGTCATCATTGACCTTGTTCTTGCCGCTGCTGCTACTGCTGCTGATGATGATTTTTTTACATTGACATTAATACCGCCTTAGTAGCTTACTGTCTGGAAATTTCATGCATCTTGCAGACCCTAACTACTCCAATAATTTTAAACCTGACGGAACGTATGCCTGTGCATGTTTACTAAAATCTACCCGGTGGTCAATACCAAACATAAAATGTTCCAGAAATGCTTCTCTAACTTATCTGTGCTTTCTTCTACTGTCATTATCTTCAGATGTTGAAACAAATCCAGGACCTGATTTCCCCTGCGGTTCTTGTGGATATGAAGTGCTTGACGATGACAACGCCATTGAATGTGATGCTTGTTTGAAATGGTTCCACATAAAATGCCAGGACATTACTAATGAAACTTATTTTGATCTTGCAGCTCGTGATGTTTCGTTCTCCTGGACCTGCACTATTTGTGATGCTCAAAATTTTTCAAAACATTCAAATCTGTCTCTTTCATCATTGTCATTGCAGAATAGCTACAGTTCACTGAGCGACCAGATTGACCAGACCTACACACAAACTTCAAGCTCCAGTTCAATAAGATCAACCAGAAGAAAAACTAGAAATACTAATGGTAAACTTTTTCCTTCACAGCTGAAAGTTATCTCTGTAAATTGTCAGTCCATCGTAAACAAAAAAGCAGAATTTATTGGCATGATTGATCACCACCAACCTGATATAATTGTAGGTACTGAATCTTGGTTAAATAATAATCATAAAGACTGTGAATTTTTTCCAAAATCTCTAGGTTACACACCATTTCGACAAGACAGATCAAGCAAGGGCGGAGGAGTGTTCATCCTGGTCAAAGATACTTTCCTTGCCACAGAACAGAAACAACTGAAGACAGACTGTGAAATCATCTGGATTAAGTTGCATATTAAATCCTGTAAACCTCTCTATATTGCAGCCTACTACAGACCAAAAGAATCAGACAGCTACAGCTTTAATGAACTCAAAAGATCTTTAGAACTGACCAAAAACCTTAAAGGAACATTCTGGATACTTGGTGACTTTAATTTCCCAAAACTCTCTTGGGGCAGTGATCATGTACCAGAAATAAAACCAGGTTGTAGCCTTACTAACTTATATGAAGATTTTGTTGATTTACTTTCAGATTTGAATCTTACCCAGATGGTCACTGAAAGCACCAGAGGAGAAAACACACTGGACCTTTTTCTAACCTCAAATTATACTTTAATTAAAAATGTAAAATGTCTCCCTGGTATTGCAGATCACAGTATTGTCTCTATTTTTGCAGATATAAAGCCGCAGGAGATAAAACAACCTCCCAGACATGTTCCCCTCTACAAGAAAGCAGACTGGGATAGTTTTAAAAATTACATGGACCTGGTAAAAAATGATATTTTGAAACGCCATGTATCTAAATCAGTGGAAGAAATTTGGTTAGAATTTTCAAATGCTATTTCAACAGGTATAGAAAAATTTATTCCCATAAAAAGAATAGGCAACAAGAGGTCACTTCCATGGATCACCCAGTCTATAAAAAGGTTAATGAGAAAAAGAGATAAAATTTATTTCAGACTCAAGAAGGAAGGGAACAACAAGACGAGGGCGGCTTTTCTAAAAATGAAAAATCACATAAAAAAACAAATTAAACTGTCTTATAATAAATACATTGAATATATTTTAGGCCTGGAAGACAACATAGACGACAAAGAAAAGAACAGCTTTAATTCAAAAAAACTTTTCAGCCTTATCAAAAACGCCAAGCAGGATGCAACAGGCATTCCCCCACTATTTGACAAAATTTCAGGTTCCATCAAATCAGACAACAGTGAAAAAGCAGATATTTTGAACAGACAGTTTCAGTCAGTATTCACTCAGATGACACCTATCTCACTTGCTCAATCTTGCTTCGCAGCTATTCGAAATATTAATACACAAGATTTTTCTTTTTACAGGAAGTACCCAATCATGCCTGAAATTACCATAAACATCAGTGGAGTGGAAAAACTTATATCAAATTTAAGACCAGATAAAGCTGCTGGACCAGACAACATCAAACCATTAATTTTAAAAAATCTTTGTCAACAAATCTCACCAATCTTGCTAATACTATTCCAAAAGTCTCTTGATACAGGTACCCTCCCCAAGGTATGGACATCTGCAAACGTGACCCCTCTATTCAAGAAAGGAAACAAAGAAGATCCAGCAAATTATAGACCAATATCTTTAACATGTATTCTTTGTAAGGTGCTTGAACATATTGTAGCTTCAAATTTAACAAAGCACTTCAATAAGCATAATATACTTTATGACTTACAGCATGGTTTCAGAGAAAAACGTTCCTGTGAAACACAACTCCTGCAACTTACTGACCAACTAGCGAGAAATCTTGTTAATGGACAACAGACTGATTTAGTTCTTTTAGATTTTAGTAAAGCTTTTGACAAGGTCAGCCACTTAAAGTTATTGTACAAATTACAGGAACATGGAGTCAATAATTCAACCCTGTTGTGGATAAAATCTTTTCTCATAGGCAGAACACAAAAAGTCGTTTTGGAGGGAGGATGCTCATCAGTAGTCCCAGTAACATCAGGAGTACCTCAGGGATCTGTACTTGGCCCACTTCTCTTTCTGTTATATATAAATGATCTTCCAGATACCATAACTTCTCAAGTTCGTTTATTTGCAGATGACACTGCCGTTTACCTAGCTATAAACAACAAGCAGGACTGTATTACACTTCAGAAAGACCTCGACAAGCTGGTGCAGTGGGAAAAGAAATGGGAAATGGAATTTAATCCCAGTAAATGCATTGTTTTAAATATTACTAAAAGAAGAAAAGCACTTTCCTTTGATTACAGATTACATGGACAAGCTTTAGAAACAGTGGATAATGCCAAATACTTAGGAGTTACAATATCAAAAGATCTCTCTTGGAATAAACATATTGACAACATTACTTCTTCTGCTAATAAAACTCTTGGTTTCCTCCACAGAAACATCCAGACAAAGAATAAGGAAGTTAGAGAAGCAGCTTACAAAGCATTGGTTAGACCTCAAGTAGAATATGCCTCTACAGTCTGGAGTCCTCATACACAGACATATATAGATAAAATAGAAAAAGTACAACGCAGAGCAGTCCGATGGGTTAATAATAACTATTCTTATTACGACAGTGTCACCAGCATGCAGAAGGAACTTGACTGGCAAACCCTTCAGTACAGACGTGATGTCACCAGACTTCTTATGTTTTACAAAATAGTAAATAACCTTGTTGCTGTCCCATTACCTGCATATCTTGAAAGACCAGCGAGGATATCCCGCCACTTACACTCTTTATCTTACAGGCAAATTCATACTCCAGCTAGCTACTTTAAATATTCCTTTTTTCCTTATACAGTGATACTTTGGAACAGCTTACCAGAAAATATAGTCTCACAAAATGATCTTTTAGCATTTAAACAAAAGCTCCTCTCGTTTCAGATAGTAGACCGTCCCTGAATCAACAAAAAGATGTTTTTACCAGATCTTAAACCTAACATATTCACCTTTTTTTCAGAAAATTTTCTCACCCTAACAAAATTTTTATTTTAACAGTTTTATCCTTGAACAGACGCGCACCTGCCAGTAATACCCGAAAGGGGAGTTTGTGCAGTATATATAGATAGATAGATAGATAATTATATAAGAAATGAACTACCTGTTGTAAAATGTATCTTTATTGATCTATAAATTAGCTGATTTATGTCATCTAAAATCATCATCACATAATGTGTCTTCTATAATTAAGGTATTTCATGTACATGGTACTTTTTTGTTCTATATTTCTGAATAATCTGATAACATAAGTTTGTTTTTGTTTTTTTACCTTTTCTGTATGGCTTTGCTTTATTTAAATCATGCTTCAAAAACATGCGCGGCGTCTTTGATGCTTTGCATCAAAATTAATCTTGTTTTTGCATGAATGTGTTATACAGATTCACTTTAAACAGTGCAATTGCTAAAGTTACTTTCACACACACACACACACACTTAAGGACAGGAAACGCTGGGAACATTTTTGTATCAATAAAGTATTAATTATCTACAATCAAATGAAGACATAAATGCAGTTCAATTTCATATTTATTTGCATAAATTAATAAAATCTAAGGTACATAAACATCATCTTTTTATAATTTTTATGAAAGCAGATTTTGGAATTTCAATGTTTCCAATCATCCGCATCTTCTTCTTGCCCTCTGCCTGAGCCTTCAACAGTTTCTGCTTCCTTGTCACATCTCCCCCATACTGCAATAGTTACAATAAAGGTTCTTTGTACTGCCATAGAACAGCAAACTTTGTCACGGTCACAATTCTTGCAATATTTATAAACAAACTGTTTGTTCCAACATTTGCAACTTTCAAAACCTAAATACATATATCTGTATAACAAGAAATTTGCAAGTTAAATGATCTCCAAGACAAATTTAAATAAAAAAAATTGCAAAATAATTCTCATTTTACAGTCATTGCCATTGTTTGTAATATAAAAGATTGCTAATGCAAGAAAAAAATATGTCGTATATGTCAGCATCTGAGGATAACAGTAAAACTTACTTTACCATAATGCATTCATGTATTTTCACAACAAAAGGTCATCTTATGCAATTAAAAAACACATGGTTTTGAAGTTCATTACTAATGACTACTTACACACTTTGCTGTCACATCCTTCCTAAATGCCCTTATGTCCTCTCTACAGAGTATCTTCTTGCCGACAGCTGCCTGTATGCTAATGTGAAACATCTGACGCGGAATGTTTTCCTTCAGTCGGCGACAAATGACCTCACCAAGGTCACGTGCCCGAGTCGTATGACAAAGTAATGTCAGCTCCTCTACTTCCTTACCATTCAGAAGGAAGTCCACCTGTAATGCAAGTCTCTTGTTAAACATTCTTCCAACTTGGGGAATTCATCTACACGTTAGGCTCTGTTTCAAACATTTTGAGTAATTGTCAACAGTCCTGTGTTTCACAAATATCTCATTTGAGATTCTTGTACATTTGTTTAAGTTTAACAGTATTTCATTCATTCCCACTGACAGTATTTAATTCATTTATGGACTTTGTCTACATGAAACAGATATAATGTACACATGTAACCATACATGACATCATGCCCATACATGTAGCATGACACAACATCCAGTCACTGTGTTTTGACATCCAGTCCAGGAACAACCCTTACATGATTAGCACTGAGCAAAGGAGAAGTACAAGTACCATCTTTAATGACTATAATGGTATGCTGCAGTTTAGAATCAAATATGTGACCATGTGAAAGAGCAAAATTGGTAGCCAGACTGGTAACTTAACCAATCTAAGAAAATCCAATACTTCAATTGTAATAATTACAAGTAGCCCCTTACTTCATGAATATTCATGTACAAATCTACTGAACTCTAAATGTTAAATGAAATAATGTTTTTTTTTGCTATGTTGTAGACTGTGTTGAATCTGAATAACAATATTGTATGAGAAAACACCAAGACCTGAGGGCTTCCAGAAGGAGATGCCAGATCTGGGTCTTCTCTGTTTGTCATTGCATCAAAATGAGTCTATATGAGGTGAAGGGGTAACACAAGAAGTGTTCTTTGGAACACACGTGTCACCTGCTGAAAGAAGCATGACAGAAAAGTGTGACAGATTAAGTGTAACAGACAGAAAGAAGGAAAGACAGATGCAGGTGACACAAAAATGGACCTTTTGTAATGGTCAGGACTTTATTGCTTGAAACAGATTAGCAGTAACCTGTATTCAGGTTTAAGGTTACTGTCCTTTAAATTGACAACTAATAGCCTGAAAAAAACAAAAAAACATTGAAAACAAACGAGAGAAATAGTTGAACACTTTACCTTCACTAGATCTGTTATCTGGTAGCCAGCATCGTCATACTCAAAACTGAAAAAACATGGGTAAAGATTATATAATTGTATTCTCGTAGCCCTATTTTTTATCAATATGTTAAAAACAAATAAAATTATACATTATTCTGTACTGTTTCTACAAAGTTTTAACTGACTAAACTTGGCAAATCACTGAAAACAATCAACCTATTACCTTACACAGACTCATTTTAATGACTCGACTTGACTATTTAAGTTTACTGTTGCTTCCACAGTATTTCAGTCATATAGCGACATCCAGCTAATTACAGGTGGAGGAAGACCCCGAATGCACGGATACATCCCGGTAGAACCACTGACCTATCACAAGCCAGCTGGAAGGCTTCCTCACAGGAAAATCCGAATGACCCTGCCGGGACTCGAACCCATATGGTGAGGGGCTGAGAAAGTGTTAAAGTCAGCATCTTTACCCTCTCGGCCACGGAAGCCCCACTCATTTTAATGCATTGGCTAACAAAGCAGACCCAGTTCAGATGC
>CM037788.1:9477723-9527723 GCA_021229015.1 Solen grandis | reverse complement strand
TGAAAATTGACAATGGGCTAAGAGAGACAACTCTTCCGAAATAAAAAAAGTTATAAAGTAGCTGTATATTGAACACTTCGTTGACTTTTAGTTTCTAATTACCACAAGACGCAAGCAACCAAAAACAATAAGCTTATTGTCTAGTGCTGGCACTTTGTTCTAGACGAAGGCATGATAGACACAGCGTGTGTTTGTTTTTATATACGACACAGTGGACTGTGGATGTATGAGGAACTGTTTTGAATATATGTAAGTAATACATAAACTTTGATTTTTTTTCATAATCATATAGCGCAACTTAGATGTTATAAATTATTTTTATTCATTACCACGGCTATTGTGTTTATTACATTGAAAAAGTATATAAACTTATAACATTTTGAAAGTTTACTTATTTATCATCTCTTAATTTCTACCAGATCAGATTCGTTTTGTCCATTTATCAATTAACGTGTTTGGTTGATAAACATTTCTTTAAAACTACATGTACCTTTAATTGTAATTATCTCATGGTAAACTAGTTGTGTAAACCTAAAAACCTATAAAACCTATTATACTGGATTGGACTTCCTTTAAGCACATTACAAACTCAGTTCTGGTAGTTCTTCATTCAGGCCCTCACCGCTGTGGGTTCTAGACAGTCACGCTAAATATATCATGTGGGGAAGTCTTACAAGTGGCCTTTGATAGGTCGGTGTCTCTATCCGGGTGTACTATACTCTCGGGATCTACACTTACCCGTTATTGACTGACATCGCTATATTACTGAATTACAAACCCCGCACAACAAATAATATTTCTATAACTAAAGTTTCTAGTACACCTCTAAATCTTTCACATAGCCTATCTTACTACATTGATAACCGTATGGTTTAACCTTCATATCAAAGAAAGTACAATGCGACTTTAAAAGATAAAATAATAAGACTAAATAAATAAAATTCCCTAAATAGGTCTGTGAACAACTTGCACGTGAAGGCTAATGTTATTTTACGTGATATAATTCAACGTTATATATGGAAAAAAAATTGATATACTTGTTCTATAAACCAACAGCTATATGAGTCTAATGTTTTTGCTTATCTGAAAATGCCTATTATTGAAAAAAATACACTGTCTAAACTACATGTATTAACCTGCACACACAAGTATCAGAGTTTATGCAGTTCGATACCATACAGCGCCGTGAGATCAGAAGGAAAAATAGATTGCAAAACTGCTGTCAGGTTTATCAGGTGTCGTCTCTGTAGTTAAGTAAAAACATGTTATAGTCTAAGTTACATACACTGTGCACGTTCACTGACTATACAGTTTTAGTTGTGTGTGACGTAGTTACTCACAATCATTCGATTCTTTACTTTGATTATCCCTGGTCATCAGACTACTAGTATCCACTCCGTTTATATGATGGGATAATACCGCCTTCTCAGGTATCCATTTAAACCTGGGTTAAGTGAAACAATGTGGGAGTAAATTTCTAGCTCAAGGAAATTAGCAGTGTCATTGGAAGGACTCGAACCCGGAACCTCTCGACAAAGAAACGTGTCCTACCACTGAAACGCTGCTCCCTGTAAAACGGTCAATGCTGGAAACCATTCCCCCCTTTTCAGACGGATCACGTAGTATGACGTCACAACTGTCTAAATAAATTAATCAACTGAATTCATTTTCAAACTAAACGTGTGTATAAGTTCTTGAATCGATTAATCTACCCTTTCATTAATATTCTGACTTTATAAAATATCTGAATGTTGTGAATGCACAAGTGGTATAAAGAGAGGTCTGCTGATATTGAAATGAATGTTATTGTCCTGTTTCAGTTAAATGTCAGCCATATACTTTAATCAATTAATAAATTAATCCAGTGTAAACAGTTTCGTTAATTCATTTTCAAATAAAGCATGTGTTCATGTTCATGAATACATTTATCTATCCTTACATTAATATTCTGACTTTATAAAATCTCTGAATGTTGTGAATGCATAAGTGGTAGAATGAGAGGTCTGCTGATATTGAAATGAATGTTAAATCTAATAATTATATTCATTATAATCTTTCAGTTAAATGTCAGCCATACACTTTGAAATGTTGTTGTGTACATGTAAATATAAGGATATGTTTAGACCGTGAGTTTTACCCCTAGCCAGATATGCTTATAGAAAATAACAATGTATACATAGCTTAAAACATGTAACTATATGCATAGATTTAATTTTATACAGAATTAACAAAAAGGGAAAATGAATATGATAAGGATGTTGTTGAAAAATCGGCGTATAACCAACGTGAAAAAAGGATAGCTGTATTAGTAATAACTTTAAATTGGAAGAGAAAGAGTTATATGTTTATTATACAGGTTATATTCGAAATGTTAATAAAGGTCTAATAGAAAAAGCAAATGCTTTTAATATACTTGTTTGATCACCTTCCCTGTGTTGCACGTGCCCGCCCCAGGGGGACTACAGCGCGGCACTCCCTTTACGTCAGGACCTCCAGGATCACGTGCGAAGACAGCGTTACGAGAAGATTCATACCTTCAACAGCATCATACAGCGTCTGGACGAACTGCTGGACCGTATTGTGAGTGTCCGTCCGTCTGTCTGTATGTCTGGTGTTTTATATGGTTAGGTTACAAGATTTGCATCCATGGTTGTGAACGATTAGGTTATTTAACCTGCCTACCATTCCTGTCTTTATGCCTATTGACTGCCCCCCACCCACCCACCGCACTCTTTCTCTCTCAATGGGCATCCGGAGTGCACCTATATATTTGTGTCCCGTATATGACACATTTTAAAACCCCTGTTTACACTGTCAACAATTCATTTTACATTTCTATCTTATAGGTCTATAAATAAGCTTATATATTACAGTTGCTGGGCATAAGCAGACGGGTAATGCCGGTTTTTAATGATAAATTTAAATATGATACACAGAGTGCTTAACAAGAGTAAGCGAGGATATATCCCTGATATAAATCGGTGTCTTCAGGAATTTCTGCTTAGTAAATCAAACGGCCCGGGTATTGAATTGTTGCTGTCAAGCAGAAACTAAGATGTCAAAGACAACTGCTAATTTCACAGACTGCATTAGTGCAATAAATACTCGTAATTTACATATAACACACATAGCCTATATATTCACCACGATGTCTTTTCGTACACGTGAAATACGGAAACTGGGAATAATCCATCATTTGAACAAGAAGAGCAAGTATAGAATGTATGTGTATATGTGTGTTATGTTAACCAAAGTCTTTCCGACTATAAATTTATTTTCAACACCAGTCTACTTTCTTTTATGTACCAATGATGATATATATTTAGCAAACGCTCAATGTTTCAGGAAGATGGATAAAACTTGTGGCCCGACCCCCATTTCAAGATTTTAAATATTAAACTACATGTATGCTTAAACTATACACATGTTTCAAAAGCCCTTTCATCTTTAAATATTTCGATGAAAACTCTATAAGTATTTTTATAAAAAGCATTTCGTTTCATTTAAGAATATAGATTAATCAATCATTTCAAAGAACTATCAAGTCTAAAGGCTCAACTGGGAATATTAATTACGACAGATCCCGCCTCCTAATTTGAATGATAGAACACGGAGGACCCGCAACAAGAAGTCAGAAAAGAACATCAAAACCCAGTTTGAACAGGAGATACGTCAGGCCTCCACGCCTGATGACGAGTAAGTATTAGCACGTGACGGTGGGTTCGATCCCGTGCCGCGATATACTCAGAACAGCTATGGTATGTATCAGCTTCAATAATAAATGTTTGTCATCGTGTAAACAGTAGTGACTACAGGGTACTGTACCGCAATGAACAGTGTATTATGGTTGAAGTACATAAATCATTCAGTGACGGACGTATTGACAGTGGGGTTTTAAATCTAAACATAATAATGATAATTATAAAATAAACTGAAAATAATCGACTGATGATGATGATGGCGATTATGATGATTATACTGATGATGACGACGACGGTGGTGGTGATGCTGAATGCACTTTGCAGCAATGCTATTTCTCGGCCTGAGTTAATCGATATTTAACTGCTTGTTAAACTGCCATTCACATACACTAAGCTTATGATAATATTTTTTTTCAAAATTGCAAACATTTTATCGTGATATATCTATTTTGATAGATTACAAGAAACCACTGATGAGTTTGTTTCAGATGAAAAAGTCACACAGGAATATAGTGTGCGTGAAGAAGACATTCACCCCCCCCCCCACACACACACACTCAAAAAAAGTAAATTACACGATCTTCAGTCCCCGGTGACCGAGTGGTTAGAGCGTCCGCCTCGGGAGCGGGAGGTTCGATCCCCGACTGCGACATACCAAAGTTGTAAAATGGTACTGTTATAGCTCCCTTGCTTGACGCTCAGCATATAAGGGTGGTTGCAGGACTGGTTGGCCCGGTGTTAGGATAATGTGACTGGGTGTGGTATCATGCCACATCTACTGCATGATACTGCAGTGTGGTAGCACTATACCTGTCTCAAGTAGACATCGTCTCCAAATGACTGAAATACTGTCTGTGGGACGTTAAACCCACCAAACAAACAAACAAACAAACACGATCTTCACGTAACGTACCGTATAGAGGCGGTGTCCTTAGTCAGATTGATGATTGATATAAATAATATCTACTTAAAAAAGTCCCGCATTTATAATTATGAGTAGCATCATATCTCAGTGCCTAACCACGTGATAGCGACCATGGCTTCCACTTAAATAAACCGGCCTTAGTGGTACTTGTCTGTGAAGGCTAGGGTTGTGGGCTCAATTCTCTCTGAAGTCGGATACGTTTCCTGAGATGAATGGCATCCAGTTTTCTCTAACGGGCATTCGTTTTTCACCGCTGTTTCATAGTGGAGATGTGTGGTAAAGTACTAGTTAACTTATCAGTTATCAAAATCCCGGGAAAGTTAACTGGCCATCTGTTAGCCCTTGATGGAATACAATGACGTTGAAAACTACTTTAATTCAAATCAAATAAACCAAGTTTAACACACACACACAAACACACGAAAGATCAAATGAAAATGACTCATTATTGTCACATACTTAAAGTCAAGGGATGGGGGTAGTTGCAGCATTAGAAAATAACACCTAATGGACTTTCAATGTCTGTAAACAATAAAAGTTTTATTGAAACCTTTATAACATACACATTCATCATTCTTTTAAAACGCCATATAAGTATTTTATGCATATAAGGAACCAATATGTGAAAGTATTTGTGAGATTTCCAGAGTCTGTTCACTGCAGGACATAACGGCGTTCACACTTGTCCAGATATAGGTAGTGCATATGACTGAGGGTTGTTGGTTCGAACCCCGTTTTGGACACTTTCATAATATTCCCTGGCACACCGCACAAGGAAAAAATAAAATGACTTATTGTTTCATATCATCATTTTTTATACTTTTTTGATCAGGGAAAACATACTAAAGAAAGGAGAAGATAGAAAAAGAGAAGAGATGAAACGGGAGCTGAACTTGTTGAAATTGAACGAAAACGTGCTGATGAAAACAGTAGAGGATCAACAAAATAAGATAAAAAAGTGAGTCACACTCTTTATTGTCTCCCCTTCCTTGGCATTCTTCTCCTTCACATTCTTTAAAATTAACATCACATGTTATCTCAAGTGGCAGTTGCACATGGACTTGGATAAACCTTCTTTCAAGTGAATTTTAAGTTACATTTCTAAGCGTCTCCACAAAATGTGTGAAATCCTTGTTGATAAGGGTAGATAGGTAGACGCATAAAGATTTATCATGGACCCTATAGAACAATAAACCACACGCACACAAATCAATACATGCATACGTGTTTGCAATTCTGAGATAGCCTATATTAGCTAAAAATGTATATGTTTTATCTACAATACAGCAAGTTTAATTTAAATATTGAAACAAAGAAAAAAAACACAACACAAACACACACACAAAAAAAACAACAACAACAAAAAACAACACAACACAACAACAAACAAACAACAGCAAACAAACCCACATAGCACAACATAGTCATTAATTGTCACTTTTTCTACCTGGGCTCGAAGTAACTTTGATCGAATCATATGGTTTGTCATGGTAGGTGAGACACTGTTTTCGTCTCATTTCTCATTTAATTTATTATAAATAATGTTCCTCTTGACTACTTGTCTTTTGATTAGCAAATCTGTTAAAATATATACAATGAAAGGAAGAAACTGTAATGACAAATTTTCCGTGCGACTACTTGTCTAATGATTTATGTATAACAATGATTCAAAAGTATTAACATGTAGCTTAAATCACCGGAATCAATTATAATAGCGTATTTACAAAACCCACTGACTCAGTGAGGCTTGTCCTTAAATGTCCCTAACACAGCCTCAATAAAACTGGCACTTTGAAGCTGGCACCAAGATGCTGGCACTACGATGCTGGCACTACGATGCCGGCACTTTGAAGCTGGCACTAGGATGCCGGCACTACAATGTAAATCCCTAACCTCAGTAACCCACACACACAGCTTCTAAATGCTACCGCGCTTAACAGTGCCTTCAATGTCTAACCTAACACAGTACCACTGCAACCCGAGCAGCACGGAATATAGGACGTAATCTATATCTCAATAAAGCCAAGCTTCCTCGAGACACCTTAGAAATATCCTATCCCTAATTTACTCAATAGTCGAGACAAGACTGACTGAAAAACTAAAAATCTCGCCTTTATATAGGCCTCTAACACTACCGCCACCTAGCGGAATCACGACAACCGCCGAGAGACCACGGACTTTGCCGAACATGTTTAATATCATCGCAATGGGTTTAATTTAACAAAGCAAATAAACTGTATGCTGGGTAATACAGATATAATTAATGAATAATAAATTTCACCCGGTGATTAAAACAATAAATGGAATCGATTTAAGTAGTTATACTAACCGTTGGAGCAACGATGTCGATTCCCGAGACAAATGAAGCAAATGTAAACAAGGGGCGTAACGTTTGCAATTTTTATATCTTCCAACGAATTTCACTACACTACCCAGGCCTCCGTTTTCTATGCGTCCCGCATGTTATACTATCAAATTTTGGCATTCAAATACAAGGTAAATAACAAAGTTCCTAACAACATTTTACTCTTCCTGAGATATGTTGAAACAACAACAACAACAACATAAGAAATAATAGGAATAATAATATAATAAAAAAAAAAACACGAACTATCAGCAAATGTCAAAATTCCAAAATCTTAAAGATCAAGCATATTTAAAGCTTACAACTATAGCCCCGTCTGAGTTCAGATTAACCACAACACTCGCAGCATCAATGTTTCCAGGAGGAAGAACGTCCCCAATGCAGAACTCAGCGTCACGCTGCTTTGTGGCGCGGCTTGAGGTGTTGGAACTGAAAAGTTCGCCCTCCTGGTCGTCCTCGACATACACACTTTTTCAAAGCACCCTCATTCTGCACCTGGCAGACCATTTTCACCTTCCTACCAGACTTGTCGTCGTCCTGATTTGCAGAGACGTTGGCACTTGTCTCAACTTCAACCTTCTCCACCAAAACGCTGTCTAACGCCGTACTTTCAGGGGACTTCATGCTCTCCTGAAGACTGGCTGTGGACTCGGCAGGCTTCCGCTTCCTGGGAGCTGGCACCGGAAGAGGTGATGTCCTCTTCCTGATGGTACGCCCAACCAGAAGATCTTCTTCTGGCTTTCTGACCTCATCCAGAAGTTCTTTGTCAGACTGACTCTCCCAGTCACTGACATCTGCTTCACTCACTTCCGTGCTTCCTCTTTACGTGTTGAGCATAGGACTTCTTGGAACTGAAGGTCTTCTTGCAGCTCACGCACCCTACCGCCTTCATTACACACATGTCAACATGGAAACGGAAGTCCTCAGCAGAGGGCAACGTCTCCTGGCAGTTGCTGCATATCAGCTTTGCCTTTCTCTCAGTTGTCTTAGTATTCGGCATCTCTGTTTCACTGAAAAGAGAGAATACATAATCACTCATCCATGCAGGTTTACGTCTTTCTCTCTTAGGCTTAAAATGTACCTCATAATCGAGAAAGAGAGGGTCTGACTCGGGAGTATGCAATGGTACTGGTTCCACGAACTCTTCACCAGCCAGCAGCTGCTGTTTGCATCTGCGAAGCCTGTCGCAGTGAATGACCTGAATATTCCCAGAACGACCGCAGTTAACCCTATACAAGACATCTGAGACTTTTTCGCGTACCACGTATGGCCCTCTCCAGTACGATGTTAATTTAGAAGAGCAACCTATTTTCTTTACGGGAAAGAATACATAAACCTTATCTCCTGTCTCAAAGGTCTCGTAAGACAGTCTACTGTCATAGTATCGCTTTTGTCTCTTCATGGCCTCTCCAGTATTCTGTCGAACAATTTTATGAGCCTTTTCCAATCTTTCCTGGAGCTCCCATACCCACTGGTTAGCAGGTACCTGTCTGATTGATGATGGCATCTCATACATTATGTCCAAAGGGCATGACGTCTCACGACCTAACATACAAAGGTTAGGCGAAAAGCCTGTTGTCTCGTGGTCAGTGGATCTGTAAGCCATCATAACCATTTGGAGATGTTCATCCCAGTCGGTATGGTTATCATTGACAAAAGCACTCAGCATCGCAACCAAAGTCTTATTAAAACGCTCCACCATCCCATCCGACATTGCATGGTAAGCGGTCGTCCTTGTTTTCTCAATTTGTAGTATCTTACACATCTCTCCGAACAGCTGGCTCTCAAACTGACGTCCTTGGTCTGAGTGGATACGTCTTGGAACACCAAATCTGGAAATAAACTGCAATTCTTTCCATTGGGAAACCACTTCTTACTATTTCCATGGGAGCCCTTTTCGTTTTATTCGGTTCTTTCCGTCTAGTACAAGCATCACAACCACTTATATAGGTTTTGACGTCATTCTGCATCCCAGGCCAATAGTACCCCTGTCGGATACGGCTCAGTGTTTTCTTGGTACCAAGGTGTCCGGATGCTTTGATGTCATGCGAAATCTTTAGCACCTCTCTTCTTTTTGACATTGGTATAACTGCCTGAAAGCTTATTTGGTTGGTGTCCTGCGATTCCCAACGCCTTACAACGATATCATCTTTAAGTTCTAGCTTCTCCCACTGACTGAGTAGTGCTTTCAAGAAATAACTTTCACATCCTGTGGTCTTTCGGTCAGGCTTTTCACCAGATTCCATCCATCTTCTGAGCGTGGATATGTCTCGGTCTCCCTCTTGAGCATCTTTAATATTGAAGACATCGCAGCATTTGTTTTCTGCAACCTGATTCACTTGTTGATGGTTCTCAAATTCTGTGTCCAACATACCACACTGTCTACACGGCTTTCTGCTTAACCCATCGGCATTGCGATGCTTTCGGCCGGGTCTGTGTTCTATCTTCATGTTGTATAAAGACAAGACCACGAGCCATCTTGCTAGCTGACCCTCGGGGTTTTTAAACTGCATCAACCATCGAAGTGACCCATGATCAGTCCTCACAGTGAAAGGGCTGCCATAAAGATAGTGTCGAAAGTATTTCACGAAGTGTACAAGGGCGTAGAGCTCTTTCCTGGTGACACAGTATCTTCTTTCAGCTTTACTCAAGGTCTTACTTGCGTAGGCTATGACCCTCTCTTGACCATCAATCACCTGGGATAAGACCGCGCCGATACCAAAGTCACTGGCATCTGTGTCCAGTATAAAGTCTTTGGTAAAGTCAGGATGTGCAAGGATGGGAGCCTCACATAGCTTCCCCTTGAGATTTGCAAAGGCCTCTTTACATCCATCACTCCACTCAAACTTAGCTCCTTTTTCTGTGAGCTTGTGCAGGGGTTTCGCTATTGATGCAAATCCCTGTATGAACCTACGATAGTAGCTGCACAATCCAAGGATGGATCTGACTTCAGTAACATTTTCTGGTTCCGTCCAGTCACGAATGGTTTGGGTCTTCCGGGGATCGGTTTTCACGCCATCAGTTGACACCACATGTCCAAGATAGAAGACTTCCTTACAGAAAAGCTGACACTTCCTTGGCTTCAGCTTTAGATCAGCTTCTTGAAGTCTACCTAGAACTTTGTCCAGATTGGATATCATTTCCTCAAATGTCCGGCCATGAACAATAATATCATCCAGATATATAAGGCACACTTGCCAGTTTAAATCTGCCAAAACAGTTTCCATCAACCTCTCAAAGGTTGCGGGGGCGTTACACAGCCCAAAAGGCATAACCCTGAATTCAAAAAGACCTCGCCTGGAATTGAAAGCTATCTTTGGCATGTCGGCTTCCTCCACTTCGACCTGCCAGTACCCTGCATTTAGATCTAGGCAGGAGAACCACTGTGCTCCGGCAAGCTGTTCCAAGGAATCATCTATTCGCAGTAGTGGATATGAGTCCTTAATTGTAACATCATTGAGCTTCCGGTAATCAACACAGAAGCGCTTGGTTCCGTCCTTCTTTGTAACAAGCACAATGCCACTACTCCAAGGGCTCGAAGACGGCTGGATGACATTTTTGCTTAGCATATCATCAATCTGCTTTTCTATCTCTGGATTCATATGTACCAGGTGTCTCCGTAATGGTTGTTTAATTGGGTGTGCATTGCCAGTGTCTATTCTGTGCCTCACAATTCCTGTCCTCCCTATATCTGCATCGGACTCTGAAAATACGGAGGCATACTTCAGCAGCAACTTCTTGACATCTGCACTTTGCTGTTGTGTCATGCCAGTACCGTCCGTTTGTAAAGATCTATCAAGTGTTCCGGTATATCATTGATACCAGGCAGTAAAGGTCCTTTCTTGATCTCCGACACAGGACTCATTTTGCCCACATGAGTACCCTTATACAACGTTTGGTCGACGTCTGAAACATTCATAATCCTCAGAGGGATTTTTGGTTTGCCTTTAACCAAAGACCTTGCCAGTAGTCCTTTTCCAGACTGAGCCAAGCGTTCAGATGCCTCTATCATAAACATCTCATGATTTCCTTTCGCTATGCCCGATACGTCACCTTGAATCACAGTCTCAGACCTTGCAGGAATTATGACATCCTCCGCGACAGTGACTCGGTAACATCCAATTGAGCCTTGACTGTTGAGTTCTACATTCTTATTGTGAATGGTTAACACATTCTTTGAGATGTCAGTTTTGCAGTCATGGGACTTCATGAAGTCCAAACCCATCATTAAGTCGTTTTCTACATCAGCAACTACAACATCTGCCTCATAGCTGTTACCATCTATGCATAACGCAACAGAAGCTCTTCCTTTCACATTTAAGGGGGTTCCTGATGCCGAAATCAAAGTTCTGTCATAATTACTGAGTTGACTACTCTGGCAACTGTCTGAGGCATCCCAAATACGTGTGGACAGTATTGTTAAAGTTGCACCGGTGTCCACCAAGCAATCAAGAATCTGATCATTAAATACAACGGGAATGAACAGACCTGCGCCAACGGAGTTTGCAGCTGGAATGGTATCCTTTTCTTTAGTTTTCTGAGGCTTACAAGGGTTTCCATTTGATGCTGGCTTCGTTTGATCCGGCTTTGGACACTTAAATTGTAAGTGGAATTTTGAGCCACATCTATAGCAGCGCCTTGTATGGTAACTATTCCCAGGTCTACCATCTGCTCTATTGGGCTGACGGGACTTGTCATCTTGCAGACTTTTCAACTGTCTTTCAAGCCTATCAACAGTATCCTGCAAACGCTTCATTTGGTCTGAGGCTTGGGACTTCTCTGGTACTGCATTTGTAAAGCCAATTATTCCCTGACCCTCATGCTTGGCTCTCTCTGCCCTGTTGAATGCCTCTAAATCTACTGCATGGCGCACGGCATCATTTAGACTGACTGGCCGTGCTTGCTTAACTCTCAACCGCATATCCATGCTAGCCAGGGAATCGATGAACTGTTCCTTTGCCAGTGTCTCCTTAAGGTCACCTGGAGCTGAGGGGTAGGCGAGATTTGTTAAGCGCCTCACGTCTTGCCCCAATTCTGAGAGAGTTTCTGAAGCTCTTTGTCTCCTCTCCCTAAGCTGCACTCTGTATAATTCAGTTTGATTTGGGGGCGCAAAACGCTCCCCCAAAACTTCTACGAGAGCCTTATAGTCTTTGGCATTAGAAGTCAAATTACCAAAAACACCTTGAGCTTGTCCTCGCAATGCTACCGCCAAGTATTGACCTTTCTCAATGTCATCCCAACCATTAATCTCAGCACATGTATCAAAGTGGACCTTATAATCCAGCCAAGAGCTAGTGCCATCATATGTCGCAGCCTTGACCATCGCACCTGATTTTGCTTTGCGATGCCTGCCCGTAGTGATGTTTGCCCCCGTGAGACTTGGCATATCTGTTACAAGTCTTCCTGATCCCACTGTTGGATATCGGGGAGTGCTGGTGCTATATATCCGGTCGCCACTGCCGGCTACATCATGAGTCTGTCCTAAATCTGGCTGGGTTTGCCAACCACTTATCTGCTGCTCCATTTCCGATATTTCACACCGAATTCTTAAATGAGCATTTTCATGTTCAAGCCTCTGTATACGATCCATAAGCTCTTGTTGATTTGGTAGTGAGGACATGATTCAGAGCGACGGGTCTGACGATGGAGATTTCGTCAATGTATCCCACCGCTGCCACCAGTTGTAACGTTCGTCCGAGCGTCTTAATTTATTATGTATAATTTTCCTCTTGACTACTTGTCTTTTGATTAGCAAATATGTAAAAATATATACAATGAAAGGAAGAAACTGTAATGACAAATTTTCCGTGCGACTACTTGTCTAATGATTTATGTATAACAATGATTCAAAAGTATTAACATGTAGCTTAAATCACAGGAATCAATTATAATAGCATATTTATAAAACCCACTGACTCAATGAGGCTTGTCCTTAAATGTCCCTAACACAGCCTCAATAAAACTGGCACTTTGAAGCTGGCACCAAGATGCTGGCACTACGATGCTGGCACTACGATGTCGGCACTTTGAAGCTGGCACTAGGATGCCGGCACTACAATGTAAATCCCTAACCTCAGTAACCCACACACACAGCTTCTAAATGCTACCGCGCTTAACAGTGCCTTCAATGTCTAACCTAACACAGTACCACTGCAACCCGAGCAGCACGGAATATAGGACGTAATCTATATCTCAATAAAGCCAAGCTTCCTCGAGACACCTTAGAAATATCCTATCCCTAATTTACTCAAAGTCCCAGTAAACGCTGTAATTGTTTTGGCTAGATGTGGACCGTTCCATAGTCGAGACAAGACTGACTGAAAAACGAAAAATCTCGTCATTATATAGGCCCCTTACACTACCGCCACATAGCGGAATCACGACAACCGCCGAGAGACCACGGACTTTGCCGAACATGTTTAATATCATCGCAATGGGTTTAATTTAACAAAGCAAATAAACTGTATGCTGGGTAATACAGATATAATTAATGAATAATAAATTTCACCCGGTGATTAAAACAATAAATGGAATCGATTTAAGTAGTTATACTAACCGTTTGAGCAACGATGTCGATTCCCGAGACAAATGAAGCAAATGTAAACAAGGGGCGTAACTTTTGCAATTTTTATATCTTCCAACAAATTTCACTACAATAAAAATTACAGATAAATCATTATGATAGATATCCAGTGTAATAGTAAATATTTCCTTTTATATAGTTGTACTCGAGAAAAAATAAGTTGTGTTTATATTCTGATTGACCAATGAATTCCCTTAAATGAAACCGGATACAGCCAGTCCCGGCAGTTGTCAAACTCGATTGAAATATGAAAACCACAATATTATTATTACAAGAAAAAATCCGCCTCAAAACAGTGTTACCCTTATATGCAAGGATTCACCGGATTCAACTTCTCGCACCTGAAATTTTTCCCTGTTTTCAGTCTAGAAGGGACCTCCAGTCTTTGGAGAAGTGAAACATTGCTCTGAGAGACAACATTTTATCAATTGCTGGGGATAAGGACGACGCACGGGAGGATGTTTGTGCTAAAGCGGAGAGAGAAATAAAGTTTCTCCGGAAAGAACTTAGAATAAAAGAACAAGCTTTGGAGATAAGTATGGTAGAAAGAGATCAGCTGTTAAACAGGTGAACTTCTTTTACTAATTTCAACCAAATATTTTGGATTAAAAATGAGTTTACTTGCTACAGTATAGTACAAATTTATAGGGGACATGTTATAGTTATTCAGATGATACTTGAGACTGAGGCACGAAATATATAATCTTTTGATTGAATATAGAACGTTATTCCATTACTTTTTAACATAATTATACGAAAATGTAATAAATAGCCTATTTAAAAATAGATAACTTAAAGGAAAGAAAGAAATATATATATATATATATATATTATAAACAATCAGATTTTATTAATATATTTAACAGATTAAGTGAAGTATCGAGATTTGACAAGAGATCAGCAATACGACTGCTGTTAGAGATTTTACTGGTAATACCTGAATACATGACCTTACCGAGCAATCATTTTAGTACATTGAATTTGAATATTTTTTGTTCTTCAGTTTGTCGTTGGGAAAAACAAACAATCTGAAATTAATTTGCAAAATATGCGGTGGTACCAAATTGATATTAATTGAAAAAATATGCGTAAGCAAGTGGGACCTGTTTCTAGTCATAGAATAGTATTGACTTCAGAAACAGTTTTATATACTCAGACTGAAAAAGAGACTTAGAAATAAGATGTTGTAATAAGGATATAATGTAGCCTGATACACTTGACAGTTTTATATGTGCAAAGAGGCCTTTTTCGGGGTTGGTCTATTTTTCAGTCAAATATGCTGCCACTCCGTAAACGGAAACGATCCGGTCGAATGAAGTTTGAATGTCTTTGATGTATTTCATTTTACATTTGGATGAAGTGTCATGTTGTTAGAGTGTCAGTCCCATACCTGTGATATCGTGAGTTCGGTTAACGACCGCGGAAACTTCAGTCGTGCAGTTGGTACTGGTAACCTATCTTGTGATTGGAGATCAGCAAATAAGAGTAGTTTAAGGACTGGTTGAAACACTATTAAGATAATGTATACGGGTTATTCAAAGACTAGTTGACCCACAATCAAGATAAAGTAAACGGGTTATTCAAGGACTAGTTGACCCACAATCAAGATAATGTATACGGGTTATTCAAAGACTAGTTGACCCACAATCAAGATAATGTATACGGGTTATTCAAAGACTAGTTGACCCACAATTAAGATAATGTATACGGGTTATTCAAAGACTAGTTGACCCACAATCAAGATAATGTAAACGGGTTGTTAAAGAACTGGTTAACCCACTATCAAGATAATGTCAACGGGATTTTCAAGGACTTGCTGACCCACTATCAAGATAATGTATTTGGGATGTTGAATGACTGATTGAGACACCATCAAGACAATGTTAAAGGGTAGTTCAAGGACAGGTTCACCCACTATGAAGATGGGTTTTCAAGGAATTAAAATATATGGTTGTTCAAGGAATGGTTGACCAACAATCAAGATAAAGTATAGGGGTTATACAAGAACTAGTTGACCCACAATCAAGATAATGTATATTGGGTTGTTCAAGGAATAGTTTACCCTCTTTGAAAATATTATATATGGGTTGTTCAAGGACTGGTTGACCCACAATCAAGATAATGTATAGGGGTTGTTCAAGGACTGGTTGACCCATATCAAGATAATGTATATGGGTAGTTCAAGAACTAAATGGTTGTCTCATGATAATATGACTGTGTGGTACGATACCATTTGTATATGTCGTGATATTTCACTAGTATAGTCTACATTTATCCCAAGCAAACGATCAGACACTATGCATAGGTCATCTAGAATTGGCATCTGAGTCCTTATATCTTTATAATTTCAGGATAGTTATTCCTTTTGTGAGCGTACAAGCGAAAGACACATCCAACTTCTGATCGAAGACTTGCTCTATCCTTGTAAAGGAGGTGGCGAAATGCGGGTAAGATGTCTAATGATTGTACTTGATTAAATACACGTAGCTGTGCTTAAACAACAATATGATGAGTTTCTTTTTCTTTCAATTTATTCAATTAATTTTATGAGTTATAGAAAAATGAGTATCAAAGATCAAAACTTTCACTAATATATAGCATTGCTACCACAGCATAGCATAGCATAATAAACACACACAATCTTAGCCTGTCTCCCCTCATTCTCCTCACTCTCACTCTCTCTCTCCGTATTTATATCCTCCTATTGCATAGAAAATAATCCCTGATAAGAGGTGTTGTTGACGGACTTGCAGCGGGCTGTGGCCCTGGGCTCTGAGGCCCAGGTACAAGCGGTAAGACATACATTGACATATTACTCGTAATTATATGGTATACATCAAAATAATAAAATCCTATTTACACACCTTCAAGTGAACTATCACAGGTAAGCTTCTTTCTTTATTAAACGTATGATGAAATTTAAGTCTAATATTAATTTACGGTTAAGATCGAGTTATTGATAGAAAGAGCTATTTGCGAGGAATATTTCACGAGTGAGCTTAACTTTTTGCATACACAAAACTTATCAAATCACTTTGGCAAATTTTCTATTCAAGAGGAAAAATAACATATATTTGATGAAATAGGCAATATGAATACCAAAATGATTAAATTAGTTTCTTTACGCAGTATTGGAAGGTACATGGTTCTCTAAACAATAGAATTTATTTGGTCTTATTGGTTATTATAAAGTATATTCCTGCCTTTACGCTAGCAATTCCGAGAGAGTGTCAGACAAAGTCGGAGACATGTACAAGACGACAGGTTGTTCCAGCGGTTGAAGAAGTACATGGACAGATGTACAGAACTGTGTTGGCACATGGTTGTACAATCCCCACCCATGCACATGGACACGGTTGGACACAAGTCAGGGGATGATTTGGACCGGGATGCGTACAGGTTCTACACGATATCGGGGTCTAAGGTGGACTATATGGTATGGCCCGCTGTCTATTTGTCAAGAAAAGGAATTGTGCTACAGAAAGGCGTGGCTCAAGCAAAAGCATCCTCACAAACATTGAGAAATATGTGACATGTCAGGGAAATAAGACTGTCTCACATATTTTACAAACATGAAAACGTCTTGTAACGCTTATAATAAACATTGTGAACAGTATTCAAATAATACAAGGTATACTTAAGTTAAAAAAAGATGCAATCGAATTCATTTTGACATTATTATTCAGTCTTTTTTTGTTTTATTTTTTAAATAAATTCTTAGAATGTGATTTAATAACAATAACGTTTGAATACAGAGTAAAGTCAGTTATACAGGAATCACGCGTGTTGTCATGTCTCATTTTGTCCTTGTCGCGTTCCTTCCCCTCACTGTCCTCTTTCAAACTTTCAAAATAAATAATAATAATAAAGAATCTTCGTTGAGCTAGTGCCGGTGTAGCTAGGGTATTCATCTCCTCTAGTGACATTTAAAGATTTATAGTTATCATTGTGTACATGGCTCCATAGTCATATGCTATCTCGTTTAAAGTTTTTGAAGTGTTTAACACACTCAAAATATATCTATCTAGACTTAACCCTTTACCGCATATAGACGGGCAAACCCAGATTATCCTCTACACAGTCTGCACGGCAAGATAAACCCCTGTACTTCATATACCGTTCAAAATTCAATAAATCAATACTCATCAAGTCCTTTACTATTCATGTAACGTGTTAATGCTCACAGTTTTGTAAGCTACATTTTAAAGCCATATTCAAACTATATCTTTCTATATGGTTATACCCTTATATTTATGTACTATTAGTCATTAAATGATATAATGATAACAGTGTTAACGTAAAACTACGTATAAGCCATATCAGGCATGAGGTTATTAAGAAGACACTGTGGACAAAAACACATGAACAGCATAGGTCGTTGTTATCAATGACGATAACATATGCGGATGAAATATACATACCGCAATGGTTTTGCAATATTTATTTAGACTTGTATAATTTTGAAATAAAGTTTTAAAACTGTTAGCTCCATTAAACGGCACAAAGTAGATCTAGAGATTTCAGATATAAACCTCTAAAATATCAGATGTCCTCTCATACACCTAACATATGATTATATTTACTGCTTGTAGTATAACAAGTTTATGATAGCGTGTTTTATTTGACACATACAATAAGGTGACTGCCAATTAAAAGGGATATCGCATTTCTTCACTATGTCAGGAGCCAGTGGAATACGAATGTTGTTGTTGTGTTAGGGCTGACTTGACTTGATTTGACTATTTGAGTTTACCGTCGCTTCGACAGTATTTCAGTCATATAGCGACGTCCAGCTAATTACAGGTGGAGGAAGACCCCGAATGCACGGAGGCATCCGGGTAGAACCACCAACCTATGGCAAGCCCGCTGGAAGGCTTCCTCACATGAAAATCCGAAAAACTCTGCCGGGATTCGAATCCAGGCGGTGAGGGGCTGAGTGAGTGTTAAAGTCAGCGACTTTATGTGTTAGGGTTTACTGTTCCCGCGACACACTGCACACGCACAAAAGATGGTTTCACGGGACCATCATTTTGTGCATGTACATGTACATGACAAGCACATTACAGTAAAGGTTGAAAATTACTACACCGTGCGATTGACTTTGACTTTTCCAATAATTTTACATCGATAAAACTGCGACCGTTCTCACTTTTACAGAAGAAAAAAACATATTGTGTAGGCCAATCAGAACGTAGCTCCGCCCCTTTGCTTCACCTTGTTATTGATTTGTGCTCAGTTCCCAGTTAAATTTCGTGATTTTAGTGTCGGCCGAGACAGACGAGCTTTTGCTGTGTTTTATTAATTCAAGACACAAAATCACTTTTGCTAAAACACCTCGAGTTTAAGTGCCACCTATTTTGTTTGAAACTACAAAGTTGTTTATTTAAACTCATTCATTATTTCATCGCAAGATTACACAACGTGACATGTTTATGCAGTCAATTCATAGTCCAACGAGTTATAAAACTGCGCACTTGATTCCTCTTGCTAAGGAGGCGCGGTTTATATTCGTCAACCGAAGAGACGTTCTATTTGACACGCGAGAAGGTTGAATGGAATATCGGTTTTTTGTTGAAGTGTAAATTGGAGAAAAGACAAAGTCAATCGCACGGCGTTGTAGAACACACACACTCACACACACACACACACACACAAATTAATTAAACAATATTGTAGTACGTTCCTCATTATCACTACTGTTCAACAAGCGAAGCGTATTTAATGAACGTGGGGTTTCCGACGATGTACATTTCTGTGCCATCAATATATATAATACCTGGGTTAAGGATAGTCAGTTTCCTGTATCAACCACGATAACTAGCAGTCAGGATGTCTGTTCGTAATAAGATGGCACTATCAGAATAGTTGTGGATGAAATGACTCTTTTTTTGTAATTATAACACATTAAAGACATCTATGATTCTTAAATGTAAAATGTATAAATGACTAGCAGAAAAATGGTCCAGAATATGTTTTACTTTGGTTCTGAAAATTGTCATAAAACATATAACGACTTATTAGTACTTTTTTACTTTTATTCCTTCTAAAGAACCTTATTTCTTTCAAATGTATTTTAATTTCTTAGATGATTTATGACAAACGTAGTCGATTTAATTCTGTTTAATCCACAATGCAAATAAATCACAATGCAACAATTATACCTGACGGTATACTGGAACGTGAGTGTTATGGTTGAACTTAAATTACTCTTTTCAAACGAGAAACAAGAAGACGCCGAGTATTGTAATATAGTACTACTCAAGATATGCATTGTACTCAAACATTGTGAAGATAAACAATTATCAGTAAGCATTGACATGTTATGAACTCCGCCTCATGGAAATAACAAATACCAGCCACATTTGAGAAACAAAAGGCCAGATTTATGTATTACAGAAACCCTCTAGAAGTGACAATAACACAAGTCATATAACACATAACCAAACAATCGCATTATAAAATGGTTTGAAGGTCGTTTGTAAACATCTTCGCGTATATATTTAAGAATTTAATAAGAAAATGCTTAATTGATACGCAAAAGTGATTGATAGGTTCGCGGAATTGCTTTATTACTGAAACCTGGAATAGAAAACGAAAAAAAAAAAAACACCACAAGATACATTTACTCAGGACTGACATACAGCTCAAACAAATTGAACAATAAAGTACATGAAACATTGACCAACAGTACTATTTAGTACTTGAAGCACGCCGACGTCAACGTTGGGTCTTGCTGATGTTATACTTTAGCGTCAAAGTTTAGTGTGCGGTTAACTTTCTAGACGTAATCACCACCTGTGGCCATATTAAGTCCGTCTGTAAGAATACGTTGCACTGTGTAATACGAAAGAGATAGTTGCTCTGCAATACCGTAAACCGTCTGTCATTATATAACAGTTCCGTCATTAACGCTGTGTTTCCAATAGTGTCTTTCGATGTCTTTTGTCATCAAAAACCAAGGTTCTACTATCCCTAAACCGCTTAAGCCAATTGTAGACAGGCTGGTAATGTGTCTATTTTTTTTAATTTGTTTTAGTACTTTTGCCAGTGAAAGTATGAGTCCACACAAAATTTGACAGTCGCACGCAACTTCATGTCATCTGTTGACGTCATACGCTGTTTTGAAACCATGATCATGACAAGCTGTTGCGAAATAACCGTCCATCACTATGTCTTCAAATTTTCCAGAAATGTTGCCGAAATGTCACGCTAACGTCAAATTTGACTGGGAAATAGCATATTCAATGAATTAAGGATATGTGAAATAACAGCGTGCTTCAAGTCATAAAACAGTGGTTGCTATGGATACCATTTATTCTTCTTAAGTATTAAAAATTTGTTCACCTACCTGATAAGGAAAGAGAAAATAAGTTGTTTTACTTGTATTCGAGTTCTCAAGTGATTTGATAAAGAAAGAAATGTTTGATAGAAGAATTGCACGAATGTATCAATCAGCCCTCGTATTCAAGAGTATATCACCAGCTCAATGGCCCAGAAACGTCACACATATTAAGGGGAAAGACATATCTAAATGATATATTCGGAACATTATGTTAATTCATAAAAGTTATTCATTTTCTTCCCTCTGATAAACAACATACTATAAACGTACCCTTTTAGATTCTTGAAGCTTTTAAGTGAATCTAAAACACCGATTAAATCTACATGTCATGAGAGAATAATATGATTTGGGTACTTCACAAGATATCATGTGTATCAGTTATAAGAATGGGAGAGAGATTATGCGTTACTAAATATAGACACTCAAGTAGAGCGGTGGCCAGTATTGACAGTTTACACAGATCACCTAGACCACGATATTTACCTTCCGGGTTGGACCAATGTTGAGGAAACGTCCCGATATTTCGTGGAAACAGACATTCCTCTTCGACACAATGCTTGAGGTGGCAGTTTTATGTTCTGGAGTCTGAATATTGAGGTAAATCTTTATCTTATTATTCTTAATGTGATGTTAAATCAGTCTATATCCCGCCACAATCAACATTCAAGTAATGTGCCTAACATTGAAAATAGAAACTTTTTTCTACTTTCGATTTTTAATTTATTTGACTATTGCTTATTGTATTATCAAAATGATTGTTTGTTTTAAAACAGCTTTGTTATATAGCTAATGAAGAATTTTGATTTTAATCAAACATACGTATATACATGGCCATTGGTCATGGAGATGGGATTGTTATCTCTAATAAAGTATATAGAGATATTAGATCTATATATATTTATCCATATATATATAAAGTCAAAATAAACTTATATGTAAGCTGCCCCTCACCGATTAGGTTCGACTCCCTGCAGGGTCATTCGGATTTTCATGTTAGGAAGCCTTCCAGCTGGCTTGCGGTAGGTCGGTGTTTCTACCCGGATGCTTTCGTGCATTCGGGGTCTTCCTCGACCTGTAATTAGCTGGACGTCGCTGTAAGACTGAAATACTGTCGAAGCGACGGTAAACTCAAATAGTTTTCTACAAGTTTATTTAATGATATTTTCCCAGTTTGCTTCTTAAATTTTATCATGGAGCTTTTACTTTACTTTAATACTATTTGATATTATGACACTATTGTTACTTATATTTTAAAACACTCTACGCATGATATTCTTACCTTATTTTAGGTGTATTTAGTTTCAGTGGATGGTTTCATTGCATGTATTTTACATCTCCTATTGTCTTTTTTGTGTTTAAACAGATTGTAAAGCACTTTTGAACGTATAACATATATGAAAAAAGTGCTATATAAATGTGGTGTAATAAATAAATAATAATAATAATAGTCAAGTCTTGTATGTAAGCTGATATTAAAAAGTAGACATTAATTGATATCTTAATGTACTTCACTGTATTGGTTTACGTGATTTATAATCCTTCTCCGCGGACACATGCGAGGATACCATGACGCGCATGCGCTAGATATCAATTTTGACCTAGGTAACACAGTGTATTGATTGTATGAAAGATGATATCAATGAACATTGCGACCTAGAGGTTTTCGGAGATTTAATAATTACTTATGAAGGGCGTTTCAGCCGGTTACCACTGATTCTTGTTTTGGTCAATCTTTATTTTTTTTAAATCTATTTATTTTAGGTCAACTTTTACTTGTAAGATCCATGCGAAAAGTATGTTTGCCAAATTCTTAAGGTCCAAAAATCCCATTTGAGTTTAAATAAAAAAGACTTTCTGTGGAACATTTCTTAATTAGTTAAAATGTAAATAGTGTTCACAGCTTTGGAGTTATTTATTGTATATACGATTTGGTCCTGGAAGCTAGAAATGTTATGCTCGTTTTGTATATTCCATATATGTTTGACAATATGTTCACCTGTAAATTATATAATACATCAATGAATTTTGATAAACCTTTCTGAAAATAAGCTAAATATCCAAAACGAGTATGGTAACCCAATATTTTCATTAGTTTTTAGTTATAGTCTAAATTGCCCTCACCCCCCCCCCCCCCCCCCCCCCCCCCCCCCAACCACCAACAAAAAAAAATAGAAAACATAATCTCACCCCTAAAAAAACATAAAAAACCGAAACGCCTTTAAATCAATCAATCTATCAATTAATCAATATATTTATAATCTAAATAATTGCCCATAAATCATGCGATTATTCAGTGTGCTTTCAATTTTGTATCACCGGTCTTAAAAGTGAGTATCATTATGGCTTTCCGCAAACCTGCGGAAAACGTATAGGGTTTGTTATGTTTCTTCTTATTAGGACTTTCTGCCCTTTCGGCAGAAAGTCCTATTGGGTTTGTTATGTTTTTTATTATTAGGACTTTCTGCCCTTTCGGCAGAACGTCCTATTGGGTTTGTACTGTTTTTTATTAGGACTTTCTGCCTAAAGCAGAAAGTCCTATTGGGTTTGTTATGTTTATTAGGACTTTCTGCCCTTTCGGCAGAAAGTCCTATTGGGTTTGTACTGTTTATTCTTCTTCTTCTTCTGCTTCTTCTTATTAGGACTTTCTGCCCTTTCGGCAGAAAGTCCTATTGGGTTTGTACTGTTTTTTTATTAGGACTTTCTGCCTACAGGCAGAAAGTCATATTGGGTTTGTACTGTTTTTTTATTATTAGGACTTTCTGCCCTTTCGGCAGAAAGTCCTATTGGGTTTGTACTGTTTTTTTATTAGGACTTTCTGCCCTTTCGGCAGAAAGTCCTATTGGGTTTGTTATGTTTTTTATTATTCTTATTCTTCTTATTCTTTTTTTCTTCCTCTTGTATTTGTGTTAATTTCGATGTGTTGCCAATGGCCCAGAACAATGAAAATTTTATGGCATATATTTCAAACCATGAGCTTTCGAATGCAATGAATTTCATATTCATATGACGTTATATAACGTCAGATTTGACGTAAGGTGAAAAAGTTTGTACGCAGTCTACAGCCATTATTTCTGGGCCGATTTTCATCAAAATTTCACAGAATGTGTATGTTAGGCTCTAGTTGTGCCTTCCGGTGTCCGTTTTTCAAAATTCGAAATGGCAATGGTTCTATGGCGAATCCAAGATTCGAACCATTGACGTCAAATTTCTAATGCGTATAAAATCGCTTACAAATGAGCTAGAAAGATGATATTTGGACAGAATATAAGTCTCAAGGGTTACTTTACATTCTCTGAAGATGAACGTCATATGACGTCATGAGGTGAATGGTAATTTCTAATATTTACGTCTTAATTTTTATATGTTGTACAAGTCTGAGCACCTTGAAAATATAATAGCATATGCTTCAGATAGAACTGTTTGCATTTCAATAATTTTCATTTTACTATGACGTGCTTTGACGTCAAACTTGACGTCGTCTAAAAATGTTTGTACGCGGTCTACAGCCATTATTTCTGGGCCGATTTTCATCAAAATTTCACAGAATGTGTATGTTAGGCTCTAGTTGTGCCTTCCGGTGTCCGTTTTTCAAAATTCGAAATGGCAATGGTTCTATGGCGAATCTAAGATTCGAACCATTGACGTCAAATTTCAAATGCGTATAAAATCGCTTACAAATGAGCTAGAAAGATGATATTTGGACAGAATATAAGTCTCAAGGGTTACTTTACATTCTTTGAAGATGAACGTCATATGACGTCATGAGGTGAAAGGTAATTTCTAATATTTACGTGTTAATTTTTATATGTTGTACAAGTCCGAGCACCTTGAAAATTTAATAGCATATGCTTCAGATAGAACTGTTTGCAAAAAAAATTTGGTCTACAGCCATATTTCTGGCGATTTTCATCAAAATTTCACAGAATGCGTATGTTAGGCTCTAGTTGTGCCTTCCGGTGTCCGTTTTTCAAAATTCGAAAATGCAATAGTTCTATGGCGAATCCAAGATTCGAACCATTGACGTCAAATTTCAAATGCGTATAAAATCGCTTACAAATGAGCTAGAAAGATGATATTTGGACAGAATATAAATCTCGAGGGTTACTTTATATTCTCTGAAGATGAACGTTATATGACGTCATGAGGTGAAAGGTAATTTCTAATTTTTATGTGTTAATTTTTATATGTTGTTTACGTCCGAGCACCTTGAAAATTTAATAGCATTTGCTTCAGATAGAACTGTTTCCATTTCAATAATTTTCATTTGACTATGACGTGTTTTGACGTCAAACTTGACGTCGTCTAAAAATGCTTGTACGCGGTCTACAGCCATTATTTCTGGGCCGATTTTCATTAATATTTCACAGAATGTGTATGTTAAAGTCTAGTTGTACATTCCGGTGTCCGTTTTTCCAAATTTGAAAATGCAAAGGTTTTATGGCGGATCCAAAATTCGAACCATTGACGTCAAATTTCAAATACGTATAAAATCGTTTCCAGATGAGTTAGAAATATAATATTATATTTGGATAGTATATAAGTCTCCAAGAGTGCTTTACATTCTATGAAGATGAACGTCAAAAATAATTTCTGATATATACGCGTTAATTTAAATATGTTGTTTACTTCCCAGGACCATGGAAATCTAATGGTATGTACATCAATCCGTGTGCTTTAGAATGCAATGTAATTCATATTAATGTGACGTTATATCACGTAAGATTTGACGTCAGGACAAAAAGGTTTTACGCGGTGTACAGCCATTATTTTTGGACCGATTTTCATCAAAATTTCACAGAATGTATATGTAACGCTCTATATGTTTAAGTGTTTAACAAATGTAGCAGAAAGTCCTATCATTCGTATCAACGAATGAAATCTAGTTATTCTTATTATTCTTTTTTTCTTCCTCTTATATTTGTGTTAATTTCGAGGTGTTGCCATTGACTCAGAACAATGAAAATTTTATGGCATATATTTCTATATTTCAAACCATGGGCCTTCGGATGCAATGAATTTCATATTCATATGACGTCATATAACGTCAGATTCGACGTCAGGTGAAAAAGTTTGTACGCGGTCTACAGCCATTATTTCTGGACCGATTTTCATCATAATTTCACAGAATGTGTATGTTAGGCTCTAGTTGTGCCTTTTTGTGTCCGTGTTTCCAAATTCGAAAAGACAAATGTTTTATGGCGAATCAAAGATTCGAACTAATGACGTCAAATTTCAAATGCGTATAAAATCGCTTCCAGACGAGTTAGAAAGCTGATATTTGAACTGAACATTAGTCTCCAGATCTTCTATATAATCTAAAAAGATGAACGCCATATGATGTCACATGACGTCATAATGCTATTAAAACTTTCGTATTAAATCTTAACGGTTTTTAAGCCCTGTAGCCTTTATTTTTTGTATGATTTGCTTGAAATTTTGTCTGAATATGCAATATTAGATTCTGTGGAGCCATGTAACTTCCGTTTCCGGAAAATCCCAAAGGTCAAGGTCATATATCAATTATCGGGTTTTTCTTCGGCCTTAAATATCTCAAAAACGGTAACTATTCTATCGAGACACTATGCGTATAATTTGTAGTGCTTAGAAAGACCTTTCAGGTGATATTTAGTTTTTGATGATCGGGGTTGAATCGGTTGAGTTATGGCGGAAAAATGAAAATTTGGTAACCCTCAGTGTGTTTAACAGTTTATATCTCGAAAACCTTTGATTTTTGAAAATATGATAATGAATATTATTTGTAAAGCAATGTTTGTCCGTTCTTTTGATGCTGAACGTTTAATGATTGGCCAAAGATTAATGGAGTAATGGGAAAAAAACGAAAGTCGTGTATGTAGCTTTGGTGTTTTTTTCATTTTTCAGGTGGTTTAAGAGCTTGTATCTCAAAAAGTATTAGTAATATTCCTAAACATAAAGCGTGTGAAATGTAGAGAATTTTCAGACGATTATTTTGGTACCTTAAGTTTTGAAATTAAACAAAATACATCAAAAATAAGAATTTAAACATGTAGAATTTCAGCGATTCTGCCGTGTTGTCAATCTTTTACGGCTAATATCTCAAAGCTCATTAGAAAAATGTCCACACCTTAAGCGAGTGAGATGTAGAGAATTTTAAGACGATTATTTTGGTACCTAGAGTTTTAAAATTGATTAAAGTATAAGGAAGTTACATCAAAGATACGAATATAAACCCAAGTGCAAGAATTTTCGAGAAATATCCTACTTTCGCTTTCACGTTAATTGAAGCATTTTCGGAAAATATGTAAGTTTACAGCTATGTTTTAGTCATATAAATTGCAAAAAACTTTTTACTTATATCATATTGATATGACTAGCTAAACAAGCGTACCGTTTTATGGTGGTCGAGTGGTTAGAGCGTCCGCCTCGGGAGCGGAAGGTCGTGGGTTCGATCCCGACCCGACATACCAAAGTCGTAAAAAATGGAACTTCCTTGGCGCTCAGCATATAAGGGTATTTGCAGGACTGGTTAGCGCGGTATCAGGATGATGTGACTGGGTGTGGTATCATGCCACATGTCTACGGCGTGATACTGCAGTGTGGTAGTCCTATACCCGCATGAAGTAGACATCGTGACTGGCTGAATTACTGTCGGTGGGACGTTAAACCCAACAAACAAACTGATATCATATATAGCAGTGTTTACTACACCGATCCCTACACACGAGGTGTGCACACTGGCGCATGTTGACGTCTTTTGTAAACATTTATTAAAGATGCTTAAATAATCATGTTTATAGATAAACATTTACATAAGAATGAGGAGTTTCGGAAATATTTTTTTGCAAAGGGACTCCTAAGGAAAGAAAAAGATGCTAAATTAAATACTAAAATACAAGTAAGGTTTAACGTCCCACCGACAGTATTTAAGTCTTTTGGAGACAATGTCTACTTGAGACAAATGAAGTGTTGTCACACTGCACAGTATCACGTCGTAGACAGTTGGCATGATACCACACCCAGTGACATTATACGGACACCGGGCCATCAGTCCTGGAATTACCCTTATTAAGCTGAGCGCTAACCAAGGGAGCTATACCAGTACCTATGTTTACGAATTTGGTAAATACAAGAATTGAAATAATTGATATAACGTTTTTAAACAACTTACGGATCATGTGTTATCTCGTTTGATTTGGTATTTCCGGGGTATTCCTAGCCTTGATATATTCGGCTGACACCGAATTTTTGAAACGATTATTTTTTACATATTTCGTTCTTTCCTTAATGTCAATCAGTTGATATTTTCTGATTTCTCAACTAATTAAAACAAGATAAATAAATTTAAAAAAACAGCCATCACATAAATTGATTGAAATCTGAAAAAGAAATGAGCCGACGGTCAAAAAATGCGCGAAATTTATGTGTTACTTCCATATTTGGAAAGCACGTGCACGTGTGTGAATACTTTAACAACATGCTGACGTAACACTTATATGGCGCCATCTTCTAATATAGCAGCATAACGTAGTAATAGGGCGGGGCAAACTCTAAGTTAGTCAGTGTTAATTAAGTATAGGTTAGTGTTTTTTTAGTAAGCATTAATGAAATTAAATCGGTGTGGCGCGGCAAAGCCGCGCGACCGATTTAATGGACTTAATGCTTACTAAATAACACTAACCTACTTAGTGTTTGGAATTATATTTTGAAATTTAACGCAGTCGCACATTCCAAATATAGTATTGATTTTTTAGACTCCGCCCTATCAACCTGTTCCCGGCGTGAATTACATCACGTGACATGTAACATGTTATGTCAAAGATCAATGCGTCGCTCTAGCTGTGTATATCTATGTAGATCTACGCTCCAAATGAGCATTGAACCGGAAGCCGACTTTGATCTCTTCGGCAAATAAGTGGTGATTGAAATTTGAATAAAAGATACTGTTTAGAAAGGTTCATATATCTGCACCTATATATACTGTGTTTTGGACATTTTTTTTTTTTTATTTAAGTAACCCTTGTTTGTTAGTGTGTTTTTTTCTCTTCTCTTCTCATTATTTATATACATTTTTCAATTTGAATTTATTTAATCGGATATTTACTTAATCGCTTTGTTTAGTAATTAGTTATATATTGCCCATGTTAACATGTGTAGACATTGAAATTACACAAGTGTCTTTAAAGCGATGACCAATACTAATGTTGTTAGAACTTGTGGTCAAACCCTCTTACTTATTTTTTTAAATCTTCAATGTTGTATCACCATTACTTAGGCAATAATACATGTTTAAACTAAACTAAGCGGAAGGGCAGAATTCTTTTGTTATTTTGGATTAATCAGAATGCTGGTGAGTAAGTGTTTATTCTCTATGGTTGCTGTGTATTATTTTTTGTCGATTTTCATGCGTTCACATCAAAAATCCATGTAACACGTTACACATGCGTGCTGTAAGGGACATTGGCATCCAAACTTACCCTCATTAGATAGATTTATTCAAGAGAAATAATTCTGTACATTTTATACATGGAGTCACCCGACTACTTTTTGACCTATTTAAGACCAAATAACATGCGTATGATTTTAGTGCTCCGGTCGGCTTGAAGCTGGTTTTAAATTTATCAGTTGATTTAGCGGAATAGTTTTTAGTGACAAGTTGATACCGATTAAATGAATTAAATGGAGACAAAATTTTGAAAAAATGGAATGATTTCATTGGACAAAATATAATTTCAAACACTTAGAGAGAATTTAACAGTTAAGAAGCCGTCACTCGCTACGCTCATTCTGGCTTCTTAACTGTTAAATTCTCTCTTAATAAACACTAACTATAACTTAATACAGTCGTCTCCATCGTATGTACAAGCATTATTGAAATTTAACTCACGAGGCTACACGCGTCGACGAATCTATTGCATGGTAGCATTTACGGTTTTATTCCCGCGACTGTACACGAAATTAAAAAAAAAAGAATTTTGATATGTAGAATTAATAGGTTTAAGTTTAATTGCTTATATTTTGAAAACCTATAAAACTAGACCCAAATATGCTACAGTTGAATTGTAGGGATTTTCAGGACACTTATTTTGGTACCTAGAATACTAAACTTCGAATCTCTCAGCCCCTCACCGCTGTGGGTTCGAATTCCGGTAGGGACTTCGGATTTTTCATGTGAGGAAGCCTTCCAGCTGGCTTGCGGTAGGTCGGTGGTTATATCCGCGTATCTTTGTGTACTCGGGGTCTTCCTCCACCTGTAATTAGCTGGACGTCTCTATATGATTGAAATACTATCATAGCGACGGTAAACCCCAATACAACAACAACAACAACTAAAATTGGTCAAGTTATAAGAAAGCGATATCAAAATAAAGATTTATTTATTTTCGACATATGGCTTACTTCACAAAGTTCATGCATGAGAAGTCCATACGAAAAAAAAAAAAAAATTAAAGGTAGGAAATATAATATATATTCTTTCTAACGGTATTAATCTTTACATTTCAAAATGTTGCAGAAAGTCCTATCATTCGTATCAACGAATGAAATCTAGTTATTCTTATTCTTCTTATTCTTTTTTTCTTCCTCTTGTATTTGTGTTAATTTCGATGTGTTGCCAATGGCCCAGAACAATGAAAATTTTATGGCATATATTTCAAACCATGAGCTTTCGAATGCAATGAATTTCATATTCATATGACGTCATATAACGTCAGATTTGACGTAAGGTGAAAAAGTTTGTACGCGGTCTACAGCCATTATTTCTGGGCCGATTTTCA
This sequence comes from Solen grandis, assembly GCA_021229015.1. Lineage (NCBI taxonomy): Eukaryota > Metazoa > Mollusca > Bivalvia > Adapedonta > Solenidae > Solen > Solen grandis. The sequence continues at coordinate 9,497,055 of CM037788.1, read as the reverse complement.
TCAAAATTTCACAGAATGTGTATGTTAGGCTCTAGTTGTGCCTTCCGGTGTCCATTTTTCAAAATTCGAAATGGCAATGGTTCTATGGCGAATCCAAGATTCGAACCATTGACGTCAAATTTCAAATGCGTATAAAATCGCTTACAAATGAGCTAGAAAGATGATATTTGGACATAATATAAGTCTCAAGGGTTACTTTATATTCTCTGAAGATGAACGTCATATGACGTCATATGACGTCATGAGGTGAAAGGTAATTTCTAATATTTACGTGTTAATTTTTATATGTTGTACAAGTCTGAGCACCTTGATAATTTAATAGCATATGCTTCAGATAGAACTGTTTGCATTTCAATAATTTTCATTTTACTATGACGTGCTTTGACGTCAAACTTGACGTCGTCTAAAAATGTTTGTACGCGGTCTACAGCCATTATTTCTGGGCCGATTTTCATCAAAATTTCACAGAATGCGTATGTTAGGCTCTAGTTGTGCCTTCCCGTGTCCGCTTTTCAAAATTCGAAAATGCAATAGTTCTATGGCGAATCCAAGATTCGAACCATTGACGTCAAATTTAAAATGCGTATAAAATCGCTTACACATGAGCTAGAAAGATGATATTTAGACAAAATATAAATCTCGAGGGTTACTTTATATTCCCTGAAGATGAACGTCATATGACGTCATGAGGTGAAAGATAATTTCTAATTTTTATGTGTTAATTTTTCTATGTTGTTTACGTCCGAGCACCTTGAAAATTTAATAGCTTTTGCTTCAGATAGAACTGTTTCCATTTCAATAATTTTCATTTGACTATGACGTGTTTTGACGTCAAACTTGACGTCGTCTAAAAATGCTTGTACGCGGTCTACAGCCATTATTTCTGGGCCGATTTTCATTAATATTTCACAGAATGTGTATGTTAAAGCTTAGTTGTACATTCCGGTGTCCGTTTTTCCAAATTCGAAAATGCAAAGGTTTTATGGCGGATCCAAAATTCGAACCATTGACGTCAAATTTCAAATACGTATAAAATCGTTTCCAGATGAGTTAGAAATATAATATTATATTTGGATAGTATATAAGTCTCCAAGAGTGCTTTACATTCTATGAAGATGAACGTCACATGACGTCATATGACGTCATAAGGTCAAAAATAATTTCTGATATATACGCGTTAATTTAAATATGTTGTTTACTTCCCAGGACCATGGAAATCTAATGGTATGTACATCAATCCGTGTGCTTTAGAATGCAATGTAATTCATATTAATGTGACGTTATATCACGTAAGATTTGACGTCAGGACAAAAAGGTTTTACGCGGTGTAAAGCCATTATTTTTGGACCGATTTTCATCAAAATTTCACAGAATGTATATGTAACGCTCTATATGTGTATCCCGGGTCCCTTTTTACAAATTCGAAAAAGCAATGGTTCTTTGGCGAATCCAAGTTTCGAACCATTGACGTCAAATTTCAAATACATATAAAATCGCTTCCAGATGATTTAGAAAGTTGATATTTGGACTGAATATTAGTCTTTGAGACTTATTCATATTCTGTGAGGATTAACGTCATTTGACGTCATAAGGTCAAAAAAAATGTTAATATATCTACGCGTTAATTTCTATATGTTGCAAAGTTGTAAGGAGCATGAAAAAATTACTTGATATATTCAAAATACTTAATATTTCATTTCATTGATTTTCTTATGCCTATGACGTCACATGACATCAAACTTGACGCTGTCTACACAAGCTTTTATGCGGTCTTCGGCAATTATTACAGGATGAAATTCGAATTGTAAGCATTTTAAATAAATTTGATTTGTAACATAGATTATAAAAATAATCCAAGTTAAATAAATCGATATAAAAAAATGATTTTCAGTTACTTTTGCCATATCCTCCAAGTTAAACGGTTATATTTTTCAAAGTTTATTTAAGTTATGGCCATACAAAAGCAAGTTAAAGGCTGGAATTTCATATCTTTTTACTTTTTTAGCTTTTAAGTGTTTAACAAATGTAGCAGAAAGTCCTATCATTCGTATCAACGAATGAAATCTAGTTATTATTATTATTCTACTTTTTTCTTCCTTTTGAGGTTCAAATTAAAACAGGTTGCCGATGAGCTAGCAGCATGAAATTTTAATAGTATGCACAGTGACTTTGGCGCTTTTGATCGTCATAATTTATTTCTTCATGTGACGTCACATGACGTCAGGGCTGAAAAAAGCTACAAAAGCTTGTTCGAGCTCTACAGCCGTCATGATTGGACCGATTTACTTGATTTTTTCACAGAATGTATATATTATGTTCTTGTTGTGCAGGATTATATACGTTTTGCAATATTTGAAAAGATCAAGGATCTATGGCTGAACCAAGTTTCGAACTTTGGACCAGAAAATGTATTGAAGTATTACGAAGCACTCAGATAAGCTAGAAACATGAAATTTGGATAGAATATGTGTCCTATTGATTTCTTTGATTGGTTCCGGAAAATAGCTAAGGTCAAGGTCACATGTCAATTATCGTTTTTTTTTCGGCCTTAAATATCTCAAAAACGAAAAATATTTTATCGAGACACTATGCGTATAATTTGTAGTGCTTTGAAATGCCTTTCAGACGTCATATAGTTTTTGAAGATCGGGGTTGAATCAGTTGAGATATTGCAGAAAAACAAAAATGCTGCAACCCTAAGCGCACTTAACTACTTATATCTCGATAATTATTGAATTTTGTTAATAAGAATATGAATATAATTTGTAGATCAATGCCCGGTCGTTCTTTTGGTGTTTAAATTTTAAAGATTGACCTAATATTCATTCAGTTATAAGGAAAAACAAAACGATATGAACATATTTATCCCCGATTTTTGTCGTGTGCTCAAGGTTTAACCGCCCGTGTTTAAAGATACATACAATTATGAAGCGAGTGAATTGTGGGAAATCAAAAGACCTTTCTAACGGTACCTAGCTTTTTAAAATTGGACGTAATATAAGGAAGTTACATGAAAAATAAGAATTCAGTAAAACCGTTCTTTCATGCACTCCCGCAGTAAGTCCCGATCACTTGATTCCTTTTTTCGAAGAAACTATTTTTTTTTTTAAATAACATATAGAACATTTTTATTTTTTTTGCATGATGTAATGCGGTTCTAATGATATGCAGATTTTAATGATCGGACCATAAATTATAAAGTTATTTGTCGAAAGGCAATAATAGACATGAACATCTTTTTGCCGACTTTTGCCGTTTTCTTGAAAAATAACTTTCTATATCTCAAAACCCGTAATAGAAAAGTTGAAACATGAAACACGTGAAATGTTGGAAATTTAAAGGCCTTTCTAATGGTACCTAGCGTTTTAAAATTGGACATCGGACATCCTATAAGGAAGTTAGATAAGAAATAAGAAGTCATTTAAACCGTTCTTTCATGCATTTCTGCAGTTAGTCCCTATCATTTAATTGTTTTTTTCTAAGAAACATAAAGAACAGTATTATTAGCGTGATGCAATGCGGTTCTAATGGTATGCAGATTTTAATGATCGGGCCATTAATTATAAAGTTATTTGTCGAAGGGCAATAATAGACATGAATATCGTTTTGCCGATTTTTTGCCGTTTCTTTGAAAAATAACTTCTATATCTCAGAACACGTAACAGAAAAGTTGAAACATGAAACAAGTGAAATGTTGGAAATATAAAGGCCTTTCTTTTTTAAAATTGGACATCATATAAGGAAGTTAGATGAGAAATAAAAATTAATTTATACCGTTCTTTCATGCACTTCTGCAATTAGTCCTAATCACTTGATTGCTTTTTCTAAGAAACAATTAATTCTAAGCTCACCTGAGCACATGTGCTAAAGATGAGCTATAAGAATCGATGAATGTCCATTGTCCGTCCGCCTGTCCGTCAATCCGCCGTCCGTCGTCCACAATTAGTTTGTTTGCACTCTAGCATCTTCATTTCTTAAGCAATCATCTTCAAACTTTATGACAATGTTTATTACAATAAAATCTCGGACAATTTCGATTATGGCTGATATCGGACCATAATGTCATGAAATATGCTCCTTTAAATATTAAACAATGCCAATTTTTAGTTTGTTTGCACTGTAGCATCTTCATTTCTTAAGAATCATCTTCAAACTCTATGACAATGTTTATAGCCATATTCTTTTGGCCAAGTTCGATTATGGCTGATATATGTCAATTAGGTCAGGAGTTATACCCCTTTTTGATATATAAAAATGTAATATTTCACTTTATTTGCACTCTAGCATCTTCATTTCTGAAATAATCATCTTCAATCTTTAGAACAATGTATATAGCCATATTCTTTCTGCCAAGTTCGATAATGGCTGATCTGCCAATTAGGTCAGGAGTTATGCCCCTTTTGATGTTTAAATTTGTGTGTTTTAAGCCATATTTTTTGAGTCAAGTTTGACTTCAAATTTCGACAACAGGCTCTCTTTAGTTCGTGGAATTATAAATAATCTGATGGATTATGTCTTCAGTACAACTATGCTATAATTTAATAACTTCTACAGGCAATGATAACAGTTTTTCTCAGGTGAGAGTCTTTAGGGCCACCTTGGCCCTCTTGTTGAAAATATCATAAAGAACAATTTTTTTATCATGATGCAGTGCAGTGTATTAAGTTATTTGTCGAATGGTAATAGTTGACATGAATATCTTTTTGCCGATTTTTGCCTTTTTGGGGGGAGGAATAACTTTATATATCGCAAAAACAGATAGGTTTAAACCTAAAGTAAGTACATGTTTCAATTCAGAAGACCTTTCTAACCATACCTGGGTTTTTAAAATCGGACATCATAGTTGCATGAAAGTAAGAATTTCTGGAAAAGAAAAATCCTTGTGCTTCTGCAGTTGATCCCAGTTGATATTTCGTAGAAAAGGAATCTTGTATACCTTTTTAACATGTTAAGAGGACTAGTGATACTTCATTCCCTTGCAGAACACGAAGATTGAATATTATTGTAGTTATCTTAAAGATGGTTCTGGAAAAATTAGCATTATGAAATTATAACTGTAAACAGAGTCACATATTCCCTTTTGAATGCAATGACTTTAAAATTTTAATTATGTTATATGACATCACATATTTCCTCTGTTTTTCATTTATGTTTGCACTCTACAGCTGTCAATTCGGGACGGATTTCCTTCAATTTTTAAAGATGGTGTATTTCAGAAAATAAAATAAGTATGATCAGGTTTGACATGGTTTGCAGTGCAGAAAGCCCTTTTTTTTTTGTCCAGAACAAAAGAAGTCTAGTTAGGACTTTCTGCCTAAAGCAGAAAGTCCTATTGGGTTTGTTATGTTTATTATTATTAGGACTTTCTGCCCTTTCGGCAGAAAGTCCTATTGGGTTTGTACTGTTTTTTTATTAGGACTTTCTGCCCGTTCGGCAGAAAGTCATATTGGGTTTGTACTGTTTTTTAGGGCTTTCTGCCTCAAGCAGAAAGACCTTTTGGGTTTGTTATGTTTATTATTATTATTATTATTCTTTTCTTCTTCCTAACTAAACGCTTATTTTTATATGTTGCAATAGTCCTAGGACGATGAAATTTTTATGGCTTATTAGTCACGTGAGGAAATTTTGATTTCAATGATTTTCAGCACCCTATGACGTCACATGACGTCACAGCTAAAAATAGTGAAAAATGGTGTTCGCGCTCTACAGCCGTCATTTATGGTCGGATTTTCTTCAAATTTTCACAGATGGTACATATTGAATCAAAGGTGTGCATATCCTGTCAGCTAACCGAAATTCCGAAAGACCGAAGTTCTGTGGCTGAAATAAGATTCGAACATAGGACCGAAAATTTCATTTTAGGATAAAAGAGCTTCAGGATGAGATAGAAAGTTGAAACTTACACAGTTTGCAGTTCTGCAGAATTTCTACAAATATTTTGAGTCGTGACGTCATATGACGTCATGTGACGTCATAAGCATACTTCTTAATATTCATTTTAGGGCAATGATTTCGACATGATGCCAGTTGTTCAGAATAATGAAAATTTCAGAGTTATGAAAGCAAGGTATGTGCTTTTGAACAAAAGCATCTTCAGCACCCTATGACGTCACATGACGTCACAGCAAAAAATAATGAAAAATGGTGTTCGCACTCTACAGCCGTCATTTATTGTCAGATTTTCTTCAAATTTTCACAGATGGTACATTTTGAAACTCAGATGTGCATATCCTGTCAGCTAACCAAACTTCCAAAAGACTGAAGTTCTGTGGCTGAAAAAAGATTCGAACATAGGACCAAAATTTCATTTTAGGATTAAAGAGCTTCAGGATGAGATAGAAGGTTGAAACTTACACAGTTTGCAGTTCTGCAGAATTTCTACATATATCTTGAGTTTTGACGTCATATGACGTCTTGTGACGTCATAAGCATACTTCTTAATTTTCATTTTAGGGCAATGATTTTGACATGATGCCAGTTGTTCAGAATAACGAAAATTTCAGAGTTATGACAGTAAAGTATGCCCTTTTGAACAAAAGCATCTTTAGCACACTATGACGTCATGTGACGTCAGAGCTAAAAATAGTTAAAAATGGTGTTCACGCTCTACAGCCGCCATTTATGGTCGGATTTTCTTCAAATTTTCACAGATGGTACATCTTGAAAGTTAAGTGTGCATATCCTGTCAGCTAACCGAAATTCCGAAAGACCGAAGTTGTGTGGCTGAAATAAGATTCGAACATTGGACCGAAAATTTCATTTTAGGATTAGAGAGCTGATGGTGTTTTTATTCGGCAAGGTGTATCTCAAAAACGAACAAGATTCTACCTAGACACTGTGGATAAAATCTGTAGTGATTTGAAAGACCTTTCAGGTGATATTTAGTTTTTGAAGATCGGGTTTGAATTGGTTGACTTATGACAGAAAGGCGAAAAGTGTACTTTTAACGAAATTGAAACGCTGTAGTTTCATGAACTTTGAGTCAAAAATCATGATTTCTTCAGGATTAACACACTGAAAAGTGAAGTGATGTATACTGCAAGGAATACTTGTTTAGTCACGTGATTATCACGTCATGCATATTTAAGCAGAAATTATTAAAAAATTCATATAAAATCGGCAAGTTGATGTTTGAAGTTGAAATTTGCACGAATGCCGTAGCCTACAATGTGCAAAATGTCCTGAAAATTTCAAGTGATTCCGTCAACAAACATGGCAGATATTCATGTTTTTCGGAAAGGGCTTGTATATGAAAATCTAGCAATTTGAAGGAAGAGAAGAAGGCGGTTATTGGGTTGGTTACCCTCTATCCGGACGTTCCTACGCAGGAAAGAGTGCCCGTGTTGAAAGGTGAATTGCGATGCGTATTTGAGAGAATGAGGTGCATTTTAGAATGCAATGGTGTACACCAGGACCGATAAGCATATTGCCTTTGTTATAACGGCTTTCTTCAAACTTTTATTAGGACTTTCTGCCTAAAGCAGAAAGTCCTATTGGGTTTGTACTGTTTATTCTTCTTCTTATTATTATTATTAGGACTTTCTGCCTAAAGCAGAAAGTCCTATTGGGTTTGTACTGTTTATTCTTCTTCTTATTATTATTAGGACTTTCTGCCTAAAGCAGAAAGTCCTATTGGGTTTGTACTGTTTATTTTTCTTCTTCTTATTATTATTATTATTATTCTTTTTTTCTTCCTAACTAAACGCTTATTTTTCTATGTTGCAATACTCCTAGGACGATGAAATTTTTATGACTTATTAGTCACGTGAGGAAATTTTGATTTCTATGATTTTCATATGCCTATGACGTCATATGACGTCACATTTGAAATATGCTACAAAAGCTTGTACGCAGTCTACAGCCATTGTTTGTGAACCGATTTTCATCAAATTTTCACAAAATGTGTATATTAAGTTCTAGTTGTGCATGCCGGTGTCCGTTTTTCAAAATTCGAAAAGTCCATGGTTCTATAGCGAATCCAAGATTCGAACCAAGGTCGTAAATTTTTAAATGCTTATAAAATCTGTCCTATTTAAGATAGAAAGTGGATATTTAGTCAGTATATAGGTCTCTCGAAGTTTTAAACATTTTGTGAAAATAAATGTCATATGACGTTTTATGTTGAAATTGTCGAAGGGCAATGAAAATTTAATGACCCATGCTTCAAACGCTGAAATTTTGATTTCTATGATTTTCATATCTCTATGACGTCATATGACGTCACATGTGAAATAAGCTACAAAAGTTTGTACGCGGTCCAGAGCCATTATTAATGAACCGATTTTCATCAATTTTCACAGAATGAGTATATTAATTCTAGTTGTGCATCCCGGTTTAAAATTCGAAATTGCCAAGGTTCTATAGCGAATCCAAGATTCGAACCAAGGTCGTACATTTTCAAATGCTTATAAAATCAGTCCTATTTGAGATAGAAAGTTGATATTTGGTCAGTATGTAGGTCTCTCGGAGTCTTAAAAATATTTTGAAAATTTGCATCATATGACGTCACGTGACGTCATTATATGAAAATATATTACTAACATTAACAAGATTATTTCTATATGTTGAAATGGTCGAAGAGCAATAAAAATTTAATGGCATATGTTTCAGACAATATAATTTCTATTTCAATAAATTTTATAGGCATATGACGTCATATGACGTCACACTTGACATATTCTACAAAAGTTTGTACGCGGTCTACAGCTATTATTTATAAACCGATTTTCATCAAATTTTCACAGATTGTGTATATTAAGTTCTAGTTGTGCATCCCGCTATCCGTTTTTCAAAATTCTAAAAGACCATGGTTCTATGGAGAATCCAAGATTCGATTCGAGGTCGTTAATTTTCAAATGCTTATAAAATCGGTCCCATATGAGATAGAAAGTTGATATTTGAACATTATGTAGGTTTATGGATGACTGAACGATTTTGTGAAAATGAACGTCATTACATGAAAATCTATTTCTAATATTTACAAGAAAATTTCTATATGTTAAAAAAATGGTCCATGGAAATGTAAATTATATGACGTTTTGCTTCAAACGTTGATATTTTTAATTCTACAATTTTCATATGCCTATTACGTCATATGACGTTATACTTGCCATATGCTATTAAAGTTTGTACGCGGTCTACAGCCATTGTTTATGAACCGATTTTCATAAAATTTCACAGAAAGTGTATATTAGGTTATAGTTGAGCATACCGGTGTCCGTTCTTCCCAATTAAAAAATGCAAAGGTTTTATGGCGGATCCAATATTCAAACCATTGACGTCAAATTTTAAATACGTATAAAATCGTTTCCAGATGAGTTAGAAATCTAATATTTGGAAAGTAAATAAGTCTCCAAGAGTGCTTTACATTCTATGAAGATGAACGTCATTTGACGTCATATGACGTCATAAGGTCAAAAATTATTTCTGATATATATGCGTAAATTTAATATGCTGTTAACTTCCCAAGACCATAAAATCTTATGGTATATACTTTAGAAATGCTTTAGAATGCAATGTAATTCATATTAATTTGACGTTATATCACATCAGATTTGACGTCAGGACAAAATGGTTTTACGCGATGTACAGCCATTATTTTTGGACCAATTTTCAGCAAATTTCAAAGAATGTATATGTAACGCTCTAGTTGTGTATCCCGGGTCCTGTTTTACAAATTCGAAAAGACGAAAAGGCAATGGTTCTATGGCGAATCCAAGTTTCGAAACATTGACGTCAAATTTCAAAAACATATAAAATCGCTTCGAGATGATTTAGAAAGTTGATATTTGGACTGAATATTAGTCTTTAAGACTTATTTATATTCTGTGAGGATTAACGTTATTTGACGTCATAAGGTCCAAACGAATGTTAATATATCTACGCGTTAATTTCTATATGTTGCAAAGTTGCAAGGAGCATGAAAAAAATACTTGATATATTTAAGATACTTAATATTTCATTTCATTGATTTTCTTATGCCTATGATGTCATGTGACATCAAACTTGACGTTGTCTACAGCCATTATTACAGGATGAAATTCGAATTGTAAGCGTTTTAAATAAATTTGATTTGTAACATAGATTATAAAAATAGTCCAAGTTAAATAAATCGATATAAAAAAAAATATTTTTCAGTTACTTTTGCCATTTCCTCATTTAAGTAATGGCCATACAAAAGCAAGTTAAAGGCTGCAATTTCATATCCTCTTACTTTTTTTGCTTTTAAGTATTTGACAAATGTAGCAGAAAGTCCTATCATTCGTATCAACGAATGAAATCTAGTTATTATTATTCTTCTTTTTTTCTTCCTAACTAAACGCTTATTTTTCTATGTTGCAATAATCCTAGGACGATGAAATTTTTATGACTTATTAGTCACGTGAGGAAATTTTGATTTCTATGATTTTCATATGCCTATGACGTCATATGACGTCACATTTGAAATATGCTACAAAAGATTGTACAGCCATTGTATGTGAACTGATTTTCATCAAATTTTCACAGCTTGTGTATATTAAGTTCTAGTTGTGCATCCCGGTGTCCGTTTTTCAAAATTCGAAAAGTCCATGGTTCTATAGCGAATCCAAGATTCGATCCAAGGTCGTAAATTTTTAAATGAATATAAAATCTGTCCTATTTAAGATAGAAAGTTGATATTTAATCAGTATATAGGTCTCGAGAAGTTTTAATCATTTTGTGAAAATAAATGTCATATGACGTCACGTGACGAAAAAAAAAAAAAAAATTAAAAAATTTTGATTTCTATGATTTTCATATCTCTATGACGTCATATGACGTCACACGTGAAATAAGCTACAAAAGTTTGTACGCGGTCCAGAGCCATTATTGATGAACCGATTTTCATCAAATTTTCACAGAATGTGTATATTAAGTTATAGTTGTGCATCCCGGTGTCCGTTTCTCAAAATTCGAAATTGCCAAGGTTCTATAGCGAATCCAAGATTCGAACCAAGGTCGTAAATTTTCAAATGCTTATAAAATCAGTCCTATTTGAGATAGAAAGTTGATATTTGGTCAGTTTGTAGGTTTCTCGGAGTCTTAAAAGTATTTTGAAAATGTGCATCATATGACGTCACGTGACGTCATTATATGAAAATATATTACTAACATTAACAAGATTATTTCTATATGTTGAAATGTTCGAAGAGCAATAAAAATTTAAGGGCATATGTTTCAGACGATATAATTTCTATTTCAATCATTTTTATATTTTTATCATTTTCATATGCCTATGACGTCATATGACGTCATACTCGAATTTGTCGACAAAAGTTTGTACGCGGTCTACAGCCATTACTTATGAACCGATGTTCATCAAATTTTCACAGAATGTGTTTATTAGGATCTAGTTGTGCATCCCGCTATCCGTTTTTCAAAATTCTAAAAGACCATGGTTCTATGGAGAATCCAAGATTCGAACCGAGGTCGTTAATTTTCAAATGCTTATAAAATCAGTCCCATATGAGATAGAAAGTTGATATTTGAACATTATGTAGGTTTATGGGTGACTGAACGATTTTGTGAAAATGAACGTTATGTGACGTCAGATGATGTCATTACATGAAAATCTATTTCTAATATTTACAAGAAAATTTCTATATGTTAAAATGGTCCATGGAAATGGAAATTATATGACATTTTGCTTCAAACGTTGATATTTTTAATTCTACAGTTTTCATATGCCTATGACGTCATATGACGTTACACTTGCCATATGCTACAAAAGTTTCTACGCGGTCTACAGCCATTGTTTATGAACCGATTTTCATAAAAATTCCACAGAAAGTGTATATTAGGTTATAGTTGAGCATCCCGGTGTCCGTTCTTCCAAATTCAAAAATGCAAAGGTTTTATGGCGGATCCAATATTCGAACTATTGACGTCAAATTTTAAATACGTATAAAATCGTTTCCAGATGTGTTAGAAATCTAATATTTGGAAAGTAAATAAGTCTCAAAAAGTGCTTTAAATTCTGTGAAGATGAACGTCATTTGACGTCATATGACGTCATAAGGTCAAAAATTATTTCTGATATATGCGCGTAAATTTGATATGTTGTTAACTTCCCAGGACCATGAAATCTTATGGTATATACTTTAGAAATGCTTTAGAATGCAATGTAATTCATATTAATTTGACGTTATATCACATCAGATTTGACATCAGGACAAAATGGTTTTACGCGGTGTACAGCCATTATTTTTGGACCGATTTTCAGCAAATTTCAAAGAATGTATATGTAACGCTCTAGTTGTGTATCCCGGGTCCTGTTTTACAAATTCGAAAAGACGAAAAGGCAATGGTTCTATGGCGAATCCAAGTTTCGAAACATTGACGTCAAATTTCAAAAACATATAAAATCGCTTCGAGATGATTTAGAAAGTTGATATTTGGACTGAATATTAGTCTTTAAGACTTATTTATATTCTGTGAGGATTAACGTTATTTGACGTCATAAGGTCAAAAAGAATGTTAATATATCTACGCGTTAATTTCTATATGTTTCATTTCATTGACTTTCTTATGCCTATGATGTCATGTGACATCAAACTTGACGTTGTCTACACACTCTTGTACGCGGTCTACAGCCATTATTACAGGATGGAATTCGAATTGTAAGCGTTTTAAATAAATTTGATTTGTAACATAGATTATAAAAATAGTCCAAGTTAAATAAATCAATATAAAAAAATGATTTCCAGTTACTTTTGCCATTTCCTCCAAGTTAAACGGTTTATTTTTCAAAGATCATTTAAGTTATGGCCATACAAAAGCAAGTTAAAGGCTGCAATTTCATATCCTCTTACTTTTTTTGCTTTTAAGTATTTGACAAATGTAGCAGAAAGTCCTATCATTCGTATCAACGAATGAAATCTAGTTCTTCTTCTTCTTATTCTTTTTTTCTTCCTCTTATATTTGTGTTAATTTCGAGGTGTTGCCATTGACTCAGAACTATGAAAATTTTATGGCATATATTTCAAACCATGAGGTTTCGGATGCAAGGAATTTCATATTCATATGACGTCACATAACGTCAGATTTGACGTCAGGTGAAAAAGTTTGTTCGCGGTCTACAGCCATTATTTCTGGACCGATTTTCATCAAAATTTCACAGATTGTGTATGTTAGGCTCTAGTTGTGCATCCCTGTGTCCGTTTTTCAAAATTCGAAAAGTCCATGGTTCTATAGCGAATCACAGATTCGAACCAAGGTCGTAAATTTTTAAATGCTTATAAAATATGTCCTATTTAAGATAGAAAGTTGATATTTAGTCAGTATATAGGTCTCTAGAAGTTTTAAACATTTTGTGAAAATAAATGTCATATGACGTCACGTGACGTCATTATATGATAATGTATTTCTAATATTAACAAGAATATTTCTATATGTTGATATTGTCGAAGGGCAATGAAAATTTAATGACACATGCTTCAAACGCTGAAATTTTGATTTCCATGAATTTCATATGCCTATGACGTCATATGACGTCACACTCGAAATATGCAACAAAAGTTTGTACGCGGTCTACAGCCATTGTTTATGAACCGATTTTCATCAAATTTTCACAGAATGTGTATATTAAGTTCTAGTTGTGCATCTCGGTGTCCGTTTTACAAAATTCGAAAAGTCCATGGTTCTATAGCGAATTCAAGATTCGAACTAAGGTCGTAAATTTTTAAATGCTTATAAAATCGGTCCTATTTGAGATAGAAAAGTGATTTGGTCGTATATAGGTCTTTGGGAGTCTTAAAGATTTTGTGAAAATAAACGTCATATGATGTCACGTGACGTCATTATATGATAATGTATTTCTAATATTAACAAGAGTATTTCTATATGTTGAAATTGTCGAAGGGCAATGAAAATTTAATGACAAATGATTCAGATGCTGAAATTTCGATTTCAATGATTTTCAGAAGCCTATGACGTCATATGACGTCACATTTGAAATTGATTACGAAAGTTTGTACATGGTCCAGAGCCATTATTAATGGGCCGATTTTTATCAAATTTTCACAGAATGTGTATATTACGTTCTTATTGTGTATTCCGGTGTCCGTTTTTCAAAATTCGAAAAGTCCAAGCATCTATGGCGGATCCAAGATTCGAACCAAAGACGTCAATTTTTAAATGCTTATAAAAACTGTCCTATTTGAGATAGAAAGGTGAAATTTTGTCAGTTAGTAGTTCTCTGGATGTCTAACAATTATGTGAATATAAACGTCATATGACGTCACTTCCTAACTAAACGCTTATTTTAATATGTTGCAATAGTCCTAGGACGATGAAATTTTTATGGGTTATTAGTCACATGAGGAAATTTTGATTTCAATGATTATCAGCAGCCTATGGCGTCACAGCTAAAAATAGTGAAAAATGGTGTTCGCGCTCTACAGCCGTCATTTATGGTCGGATTTTCTTCAAATTTTCACAGATGGTACATCTTGAAACTAAGGTGTGCATATCCTGTCAGCTAACCGAAATTCCGAAAGACCGAAGTTCTGTGGCTGAAGTAAGATCGAACATAGGACCGAAAATTTCATTTTAGGATTAAAGAGCTTCAGGATGAGATAGAAAGTTGAAACTTACATAGTTTGCAGTTCTGCAGAATTTCTACATATATTTTGAGTCGTGACGTCATATGACGGTATGTGACGTCATAAGCATACTTCTTAATTTTTATTTTAGGGCAATGATTTTGACATGATGCCAGTTGTTCAGAATAATGAATATTTCAGAATTATGACAGTAAAGTATGCGCTTTTAAACAAAAGCATTTTCAGCACCCTATGACGTCATATTACGTCAGAGCTAAAAATAGTGAAAAATGGTGTTCACGCTCTACAGCCACCATTTATGGTCGGATTTTCTTCAAATTTTTACAGATGGTACATCTTGAAACTAAGGTGTGCATATCCTGTCAGCTAACCGAAATTCCGAAAGACCGAAGTTCTGTGGCTGAAATAAGATTCGAACATAGGACCGAAAATTTCATTTTAGGATTAAAGAGCTTCAGGATGAGATAGAAAGTTGAAACTTACACAGTTGGCAGTTCTGCAGAATTTTTATACATGTTTTCAGTTGTGACGTAATATGACGTCATGTGACGTCATAAGCATACTTCTTAATTTTCATTTTAGGGCAATGATTTCCACATGATGCCAGTTGTTCAGAATAATGAAGATTTTAGAGTTATGACAGTAAAGTATGCGCTTTTGAACAAAAGCATCTTCAGCACCCTATGACGTCATGTGACGTCAGAGCTAAAAATATTGAACAATGGTGTTCGCGCTCTACTGCTGCCATTTATGGTCGGATTTTCTTCTAATTTTCACAGATGGTACACCTTGAAACTAAGGTGTACATATCCTGCCAGCTTACCGAAATTCCGAAAAACCGAAGTTCTGTGGCTGAAGTAATATTCGAACATAGGACCAAAAATTTCATTTTAGGATTGAAGAGCTTCAGGATGAGATAGAAAGTTGAAACTTACACAGTTTGCAGTTCTGCATAATTTCTACAAATATTTTGAATCGTGACGTCAGAGGACGTCATAAGCATACCACTTATTTTTAATTTGGGGCAATGATTTCGTCATGATGCCAATTGTTCAGAATAATGAAAATTTCAGAGTTATTGCAGTAAAGTATGCGCTTTTGAGCAACAGCATTTTCAGCACCCTATGACGTCACGTAACGTCAGAGCTAAAAATAGTGAAAAATGGTGTTCGCGCTCTACAGCCGCCATTTATGATCAGATTTTCTTCAAATTTTTACAGATGGTACATCTTTAAACTAAGGTGTGAATATTTTGTCAGCTAACCTTAATTCCAAAAACCGAAGTATTGTGGCTGAAGTAATATTCGAACATAGGACCAAAAATTTCATTTTAGGGCTAAAGAACTTCGGGATGAGATAGAAAGTTGAAACTTACACAGTTTGCAGTTCTGCAGAATTTCTTAATATATTTTGAGTCGTGACGTCATATGATACTACTACTACTGCTACTTTTTTTTTTTCTTCGTAACTTAACGCTTATTTTTCGCGGAATATAATGTCAATTAATCAGCATGAACATGAAATACTACCAGAGGTGAGTCATTACATGAAACTTCTATCTCCTGCTTTTTGCATTAACACAGGTTGCAGAAAGTCCTATCATTCGTTTAGACGAATGACATCTAGTTAGGACTTTCTGCCTACAGGCAGAAAGTCATATTGGGTTTGTACTGTTTTTTTATTATTCTTCTTCTTCTTCTTATTCTTTTTTTCTTCCTCTTATATTTGTGTTAATTTCGAGGTGTTGCCATTGACTCAGAACAATGAAAATTTTATGGCATATATTTCAAACCATGAGCTTTCGGATGCAATGAATTGTATATTCATATGACGTCATATAACGTCAGACTTGACGTCACGTGAAAAAGTTTGTACGCGGTCTACAGCCATTATTTCTGGACCGATTTTCATCAAAATTTCACAGAATATGTATGTTAGGCTCTAGTTGTGCATCCCTCTGTCCGTTTTTCAAAATTCGAAAAGTCCATGGTTCTAAAGCGAATCCAAGATTCGAACCAAGGTCGTAAATTTTTAAATGCTTATAAAATCTGTCCTATTTAAGATAGAAAGTTGATTTTTAGTCAGTATATAGGTCTCTAGAAGTTTTAAACATTTTGTGAAAATCAATGTCATATGACGTCACGTGACGTCATTATATGATAATGTATTTCTAATATTAACAAGAATATTTCTATATGTTGCAATTGTCGAAGGGCAATGAAAATTTAATGACACATGATTCAGACGCTGAAATTTCGATTTCAATGATTTTCAGAAGCCTATGACGTCATATGACGTCACATTTGAAATTGACTACGAAAGTTTGTACACGGTCCAGAGCCATTATTAATGGGCCGATTTTTATCAAATTTTCACAGAATGTGTATATTACGTTCTTATTGTGTATTCCGGTGTCCGTTTTTCAAAATTCGAAAAGTCGAAGCATCTATGGCGGATCCAAGATTCGAACCAAGGACGTCAATATTTAAATGCTTATAAAAACTGTCCTATTTGAGATAGAAAGTTGAAATTTTGTCAGTTAGTAGGTCTCTGGGTGTCTAACAATTATGTGAAAATAAACGTCATATGACGTCACGTGACGTCATTTTTTTATTATTATTATTCTTTTCTTCTTCCTAACTAAACGCTTATTTTAATATGTTGCAATAGTCCTAGGACGATGAAATTTTTATGGGTTATTAGTCACGTGAGGAAAATTTGATTTCAATGATTATTAGCAGCCTATGACGTCACATGACTTCATAGCTAAAAATAGTGAAAAATGGTGTTCACGCTCTACAGCCGCCATTTATGGTCGGATTGTCTTCAAATTTTCACAGATGGTACATCTTGAAACTAAGGTGTGCATATCCTGTCAGCTAACCGAAATTCCGAAAGACCGAAGTTCTGTGGCTGAAATAAGATTCGAACATAGGACCGAAAATTTCATTTTAGGATTAAAGAGCTTCAGGATGAGATAGAAAGTTGAAACTTACACAGTTTGCAGTTCTGCGGAATTTCTACATATATTTTGAGTCGTGACGTCATATGACGTTATGTGACGTCATAAGCATACTTCTTAATTTTTATTTTAGGGCAATGATTTCGACATGATGCCAGTTGTTCAGAATAATGAATATTTCAGAGTTATGACAGTAAAGTATGCGCTTTTAAACAAAAGCATCTTCAGCACCCTATGACGTCATATGACGTCAGAGCTAAAAATAGTGAAAAATGGTGTTCACGCTCTACAGCCGCCATTTATGGTCGGATTGTCTTCAAATTTTCACAGATGGTACATCTTGAAACTAAGGTGTGCATATCCTGTCTGCTAACCGAAATTCCGAAATACCGAAGTTCTGTGGCTGAAATAAGATTCGAACATAGGACCGAAAATTTCATTTTAGGATTAAAGAGCTTCAGGATGAGATAGAAAGTTGAAACTTACACAGTTTGCAGTTCTGCGGAATTTCTACAAATATTTTGAGTCGTGACGTCATATGACGTTATGTGACGTCATAAGCATACTTCTTAATTTTTATTTTAGGGCAATGATTTCGACATGATGCCAGTTGTTCAGAATAATGAATATTTCAGAGTTATGACATTATAGTATGCGCTTTTAAACAAAAGCATCTTCAGCACCCTATGACGTCATATGACGTCAGAGCTAAAAATAGTGAAAAATGGTGTTCACGCTCTACAGCCGCCATTTATGGTCGGATTGTCTTCAAATTTTCACAGATGGTACATCTTGAAACTAAGGTGTGCATATCCTGTCTGCTAACCGAAATTCCGAAATACCGAAGTTCTGTGGCTGAAATAAGATTCGAACATAGGACCGAAAATTTCATTTTAGGATTAAAGAGCTTCAGGATGAGATAGAAAGTTGAAACTTACACAGTTGGCAGTTCTGCAGAATTTCTACATATATTTTGAGTCGTGACGTCATATGACGTTATGTGACGTCATAAGCATACTTCTTAATTTTTATATTAGGGCAATGATTTCGACATGATGCCAGTTGTTCAGAATAATGAATATTTCAGAGTTATGACAGTAAAGTATGCGCTTTTAAACACAAGCATCTTCAGCACCCTATGACGTCATATGACGTCAGAGCTAAAATTAGTGAAAAATGGTGTTCACGCTCTACAGCCGTAATTTATGGTCGGATTTTCTTCAAATTTTCACAGATGGTACATCTTTAAACTAAGGTGTGCATATCCTGTCAGCTAACCGAAATTCCGAAAGACCGAAGTTCTGTGACTGAAATAAAATTCGAAAATAGAACCGAAAATTTCATTTTAGGATTAAAGAGCTTCAGGATGAGATAGAAAGTTGAAACCTACACAGTTTGCAGTTCTGCAGAATTTCTACATATATTTTGAGTCCTGACGTCATTTGACGTTATGTGACGTCATAAGCATACTTCTTAATTTTTATTTTTGGGCAATGATTTCGACATGATGCCAGTTGTTCAGAATAATGAATTTTTCAGAGTTATGACATTATAGTATGCGTTTTTGAACAAAAGCATCTTCAGCACCCTATGCCGTCACATGACGTCAGAGCTAAAAATAGTGAAAAATGGTGTTCACGCTCTACAGCCGCCATTTATGGTCGGATTTTCTTCAAATTTCCACAGATGGTACATCTTGAAACTATGGTGTGCATATCCTGTAAGCTAACTGAAATTCCGAAAGACCGAAGTTCTGTGGCTGAAATAAGATTCGAACATAGGACCGAA
>CM037788.1:9422363-9472363 GCA_021229015.1 Solen grandis | reverse complement strand
AAACAACCTGTATACCCAAGTAAAAGTTAATTCATTTCACAACAGACAGAAAGCAATATCACATATGAAATTTCCATGACATTGATAAAAGCATTGCAAGGTCCTTGGCATAAAAGGAACCTAAAATAATTAATTCTCACATATAACGTTGGTCAGGCCTTGAATTGAACAAAAAAAAGCCAGTTTGTTAAACCATACACATTCAGGAAATCAACCCTGTGAATAAGTCAAAGAGGACGAAAATAATAAATATAATGATGTCATAAAGGATATACTGCACACAATACCTCATCCCTGTCAACAGGCTCCGTGAAGATGCGCCCACTATCAACCTCCACCAACTGTTCCAGAGTGTTTCGCAGAAGGAACGCAAATGGTTGCAGCTTCAACTCTGTTGCCATCTGGTGGAGCCTCAACTGAAAGTAAAAGGTTCCATGCTTGAGGGCATCAGTACATTTTCTTGCTGGATACTCTAACGAATTCTACTGAATTACTCATCATCACCAAGCCATCATTGAAATATGTTTGTTTGCCATGCTCAAACTGACTTAACAGAATTGATACCAGTTATTTTTTTTTAAGCCCCAGACAAACATTTTTTTTAATATCTCTAGTTTTGCTATCCACTGTTTTCATGCCACTTTCAATCAAATGTTTTCTACAGTTTTCATTCAAACATAAAACTTTGATTCAACAAATAGGCTAAGTAGTGTGTTCATTCTTTCATCTTGAAGACCATCCAGCTTTGCCAGTGTAAGAGTTTAAAAGAAAAAAAATAGCAAAAAAAACAACAACAAACAAACAAAAACTACCTACCCAACTTAAAAGTTCTGGGTTGGAGCATAGCAAACAAACATATCTTTTAATGATTGCCCCACTAACATATAAGTAGTTCCAAGTGATATAGAATCACAATACTCATTCAAAAGGCCAAACTCATCAAAACTATGGTCTTGTCACCACAAGTAACACTGGCAAACTTTTCCATATATATGGTAAAACTTGGTACCTGTGGTTAGGGTTAATGGTAGTATGTTTTTTTTTGTTTTTTTAGGTGACATATGGTGAACAATTTCTGGTTCCTGGAGAGAAAATTAAAGCTTGAACAGAGACATGATGATCACAGAACTTCTAAGTGTCATATCATGATTCATCTTTATCTTACTGAGTATATATAGGCAAGCTAATGATTTCCCAGAGATTAAAGTTTAGACTTTTGTTGCAGCTGTTTATTTCATGTTAGTCAGTGATATTTACAATACTCAATTCTTTAATTAAAATATCATGGCATTTGTAGCTATACATGTTTAGGAGATTTAGTATCAGTATTTATGGAGGTCTATGCTTTCATTATAAATGGAAAACACATGCACACACAAAAAAATATGGTTGTTAAATGCTTAAATGTGAAACAGGAAAAAAGTTACTTGAGTTATAAGGAGGAAACATTTGACAAAATTATCTGATAAACATTTCCAGATTAAATATAAAGAGCAGAAAAAAAAGAAAGAAAAATATATATATATATATAAGAAAACCTATATGAGATACAAGCATCAAATAGAAAGAAAAAGTCAAGACAATAACAGCCAATAATAAAGGTACAAAGCATTGTTTTGGTAGTGTTTATTTCTTAAACAAACACTATTAACCCTATTATCTTTGTTCACAATGCATGTGGTGTGTGCCTCTTTTCTCTAGAATAACTGAAGGGAATAAAAACACTGGGCCTATTGATCCCCTCTACAGAGATGATAAAAACAGCTGTGCCTTCAGCAATGAACCCAACCATCAAGTCTTTGAGATGTTCACTTCCCCAAAATATACCAATACATGTACACATTCCAAATCCCTGCTACAGGAACTTTCTCTTTCCTGTTTTACAACTGTGATACAACACCATTTTGAATATTCTGGACTATTGGAAAACCAACCCATTTTTCTTTTTTAAATACTTTCACTGATTCAAGTATCACATTCTAATCAACACTGATTTTAAGAGCAAGCCTTTTTTTTTTCTTTTTTTTTTTAGCATTAGCATGAAATAAATAATTTAAATACAGTTGTTTATTTCAGAGAGCATGTGGCCTAAAGATGCCCTGATCAGACAATTTCCCTATCTGGTTTACAGTACCCACATGTCACAGTATGTCACTTACAGAATGATCTGTTTTAAACAAGTAGTTGCAGGTATTTTTTTTCTTTTTAACTTTATAACAGTCTGAAGACTTGGTGTTCATATCCTTAATAAAGCTTGGACAGAGGAGGGAGTGTATTTATTTTTTATGTGTGCTCCATACATTACTTTCAACAGCTAGAATGCCTTTTCGGTAGATTTTTACATTAAGTACATAAAATTAACCTCTAAAGTATTTTTTTTTCCTCATATAAAAATATTCTGAAACTTAAAAATAGTTCTTATATAAAGTCAATGGGAAGATAGAGCTTACATTTAAAAGAAAATACTTTTTAGATTTTCCTATTAAATAACGTTTTTGACAAGAGCAAAAAGCAAATATGAACATTAGCAACGATAAAACAGGAAACAAAAAGTTAAGTAATACAGATTTGAGTCTTGGCTTTTCACACATGATTAAAACCAATGGCTAATAGATTGATAAAATGAAAAATAACATCCAGACAAACTTAAAAAATGCCTTCACACACTTACGTGGACAAATACCTCTTGAAGCAACAAAAACAACACCTTTAGCATATCTGGGCTCAAATGAACCAATTTAACTAAGAGCCATTTTCTTCCCAAGGAACGGATCAAGTCACACCCTTTGATGTGAAATTTGTAAGTGCAGCTGTGTGTAGGGCTGTCAACATCGTCATATCGATATACATTGTTTATGCAGATCAGGTTGATTATCTCATCTCCTGTGTGCAGATATCCTTCACTCATAACACTAAACTATCTGCAGTATGAAGTTGCCCGACCGAACTCAAAACACCTGTGGAGAAGTACAATAAACATCTCTTTTTCTGGGAAGCAGCCACAACATGTGACACTACCACTGCAGACTCAAAAATCTAACTTTTTTATGATATAGTCTCTATATTACGTTTTGATTCATTAAAAACAAAGCATAATGGTTTGTCAGTCTGCGAATAATTCAGTCTCAAAGCTGTAGATATGAGTACCAAAAGGAATTTTACTTTCAGGCTGAACAAGTTTTAGGATGGTCTGCTGCATGGATTTCTATAACTCAACATCATTGACATCTGGTCTGGTTTTAGATTTTTTACCTAAAAGATCCTGAATTATTTCTTTCCAGTTTGTTATTCTAAATCTCTGAACAACTGATACAAAAGAGAGAATATAACAAGTAACTGGTGTTGCACGCAAACTTGAGTCCCCTACCGGTGAGGTGCAGAATTTCATGTTACCATAGCAACCAGAATTTTGGTCCAAGAAAAAAACAAAGTGACGTGCAGAATCGCTATACTGCCATCTAATCATATACCAATTTTCATGATATTATCTTTAAAGTTATCCCAGGATGCAGATTTCCAGACGTCCGGATGGATGGACAGAAAGATGAAGGGCAAACCTATAGTCACCTCCGGTGTATACACCGGTAGGGGACTAATTACGCAATCAAATACAGTCTTTAAATCATATCTCTTAAATACTGATTAATCTTAGCATTATGAACAGATTGCCTCCCGTTTATAAACATTTATCTTTTATTATGAAATCAATGATCTTACTTATTACCAACAATAGACTTAATCCAAAATAACAAACACAATGGTTTTTCAACGTTCCATGTGTGTACAAACACATTTGTAGCATGATAGAATTTTTGTTGTGCTGCATGCTTTTCAGCAACATTGCATAAACACCTTGTTTGTACCTACATGGAAACACCCTTTTAAATGAGTTCTAGATATCATCTATTAAAATCAAATCAAGTTTCAACAAAAGCTATGATGACAGTGGTGCAATATATGCTTGAAGGCACCTGATATTTGACATTATCGATAAACATCATTATAAGGGGATGTGGATTTTTTTTTTGTACTGGATCATAACAATGACTGACATGAAACCTCTAAGTGTGACCTTGACAAAAGCAATCCAAATCCTGTACTATACACATCATCTCAGTAAACATTTCTGCTTCATCAATTCAATTTCCTTCAGGAAATTCAAGAGATACACAATGGATATGAATTGCTTACAGACATCTTAATGAGGGACATAACAATACACATGTATGTTCTTTCTGGCATGTAAAAATTTCTGGAATTGTATCAGTACATTGAGTCAATTCTGCAACCTTGGATTCCAAAGTCAATGAACACAGCACCCTTGATAAATTGAATGGTTGATAGCATCTTTTTTTTACAATAGGGAAGTTTAAGAAGATTATTTCACCAATGTCTTTGCATACATTAGTAAGCCATATGTAAGGTTTTTTTACACCTTAAAGGTAGCTTGTTTAGAGTTGATGATTATTATGTATTGTGCTCATATAAGTAGAAATGAGGAAACTCAGCATGTAATTTCAGCTGCAGGATGACACTGTAGCCAAATGCACAAAGCTGACATTACTATAACAGATATGCTGTCTGTCACAATGAAAACATCTTGAACTACAAAATAACTGGCATTCCAGATGTATCTACCATATATATTACAAGTCAACATTTCAGGAAATAGAATGGGCCCTTACGCTGATTAAAAGTACAAGTATGTAATTGAAATAGGAGCAGAAGGCTTGTAAACAAGAATGCACATCAAAAACAAGGTCAAAACACCTAATAAATTTCCACTGAGTGCCCTTTGACCTCAAGAACATATTTTATGATTACTTTATCATGGAAGGGATGATTCATGCAGGCTGGAAGTCAGGTCCTCAAGGTAAGAAACCAACCTTCAGCATCATGTCACCCACCATATTGCCAGCGCCTTTAACTCTACCAATAAGGCCTGTGGAGTTTCTGTACTTTTCAAACCACAAACATATTACTGGCCCATCAACTAATAACCACATCAATCAACCCTGCTGAGTGTATGCTACTTATATGATAATTATGTTCTTCCCACTGGTAGCAGGCCTATGAGCTAAACTGAGCAACATGACAACAGGATTAATTGCCATGAATCAAGAGAAGATCTGGTTTTGACCAACAATAACTTGGCAGAGGAGTCCACACACAGAAACCTCATGTCCTTCATGAACTAAGGCATGTCATACCCAAATAAATACTTTTAGGTTTATTTTGATATTGACAAGATGACAAATTTCTAACCCTATGACACATGTTCATATAATTACTAACAAGAAAACTATGGAACACAATAGCTGCCCACATACTTAATTACATCTTACCAAAACTTGATTTGAATATCTTGTTTAGTTCAAATACTTTTTCATATTTTACACAAGTAATGTTTCATTTAAACAAAAAGTCGTATTCTTTCGCACAGTATCTTAAAATCTGCTGTCAATGGAAAGCATTTATCTTTGAACTGACATTTTATTTTTATACATAAGACAAGATTAGAATCTTCAACTCTGATAAAAAAAAGCAATTAAGAAAAAAAATAATGAAATATCAATAATTCATTTTCCCCTTTCAATAACCTGCTCAATACAGATAAGAAACCTTTCCCTCAAAGACACATACAACATGATCCAGTCCCTGCAAATCTATCTTTAGAAGACATAGCATTCTTCACTGGTTTTTAAAAGACCTGTTTTAACAAGTATGTATTTCCATGGGTGTTGCTTAATACCAATTTGAACTTCCGGGGGTCTTGTCTGTAACAAAACCTGACAAGTATATACAAAGGTCTACAAAAGAAATACCGGTACCCCCATTACAACTGCATTCCTAAAATTAAATTGCAATATGATGCTAGTCTTCACCTGTGACCAAAACCCACCATGCAATAGCAAAATTGCAAATGGGCAAAAATATGACTCATAGGGTTAGAATTTGTCTAATTATTACAATAACAATGTTAAGGTATTTACAGGTTGAAGGGCCACTGCAAATGTTCACTGCTTTCATCAAAACCCAGGGTTTTTCTTAAGTGGACGCCCACTTGCCCACGCCGGGTTAAAATCACTGCGGGCAAGTGATTTTTTCAAAGAAGATAGCCCTGCGGCCAAGTTTATTTATGCAAATGAGATCTTTCGTTTTTGTTTTTTTTTATTTTCTATAGTATATCAGGGGTAAAATGCTTGCAAATTGTCTTTGATACATATCAACTAAAATCCACCTTAGTATTACACACATTTAGTTTTGAACATTAACAAACACCAGCAGACTTCCAAAAAAAAAAAAGCAAATAAGATTATTGAAAAGCAATAAAAGTCCCCTACCAGAAAGGGCCTTGTCACACTATACAGAACCAAAAATAATTTAGCTGAAATCATGAAGGTATGTTTTATATTTGTGGACAGAGATCAGGTGGTGGATGGAATAATCCAAAGGCATGTTGGCTACGCAAAAATTTCTACCCGGGTAGTTAGTGAAGGCAATATACTGGACAGATCCAAGTTCATGGGTATGCTGCTGTTTGAAGCTTCCTTTTTGATAGGGATAAAACAATTGTGCAAAAGGGGGCATACGTTTTTCAGGACAAAGAACAGACTTATAAATGCACATTGCTGAGTGATCTGTACGACATGACTTAAGTTGCATAGGTTCTGTATAAGTTCAAAAGTAATTAAAAGGAAATCATTCAAAAAGATAAACAATTTGCTATACTTAAGGAAAAAGGGGCACAGAAATATTCCAGAATATTCAACAAGGAAATGTAAATTTTGGGAATTTTTTCAATAGAAAAAGGGGGATAACTTTGTGAAATCAAAGGTCAGAGTTATGGGACATGACATGAACTGGTCTTTGAGTCTAAAAACATGTAATAAGTTTAAAATGGATATTTATAGGGGTCCAGATGTTTATCACCATCTTTGCTTTATTTCAAGTCTATTTGTTACTATAGCAAACAAATTCTCAACATAGGGTCAAAATAAAGTGATTTGTGTAATCTCAATATTGCCATCTATCCATGTTTTAAGTTTAATGAAAATACTCCAAGTACTTTTTGAAATATTCAGTTTTTTTCGGAATGACTAGCCCCCTCCGGTGAACAGATAGGAAACTTAAAATACTTATTATTGTACCACTGCTACCTCAGTTTATTTATTGTAACCTAGAAACTAGACTTTCAACAGTAGGCCTTCTAGTCATAGTACCAAACAGTGTCTCTTGTTTGTTTGCTTGCATTCAACTTCCCATTGACAGTATTTCAAGCATTTGGAATCTTTTGTCCATAATGTAAGTGATGCCTTGCCACGATATAGAGACCTTTTACACCCAGTCACATTATTCATACAATGAACCAACTACCCTTATGCACTGATTGATAAACACAAGAGATATATATAAGTATATTTTTTAACCCTTTCCCTCATAGAGGACACCATGAAAAGACCTATGCGAACAGCATAAAACCAGATCAGCCTGCGAGTTACTCGCAGGCTGATCAGGTTTTATGCTGTTCGCTGCTCCTCAGTGGTCTGGAAATGAGTATTTTGTAATTAAATTTGGTAAGGTTTAACTGTGGTTTTCTGCAGATCAGGCTTTATGTGATACCTATTGAGGGCGTCAAAATGAGTATATATGAGGGAAAGGGTTAAAGACTGTTGAAGCCATGTATCAAACCCACAACCTTCCAGTTACAGAGTGAATGCCCCAGGGACCTGTTCTGTATCTCTCAGTGATTATCAGTACAGTGGTGTCAAAATTTACCGCATTTTCTTTTAAGTGAAAAATCATTTTCAAGATCCAACACATCCATCTTTTTAATAACACTTTTCTACCTATAAACGTTTCTTTGTACCGTTTGACATTTAAAAATTGCTCAAAGCATGTTAAACTAAGCCGACTCTCACCCAGAATTAATTAACTTAGTTCATTTCAAATACTTCATAAATAGAAAAAGAAACATTACGAGTAATTAATTTCTACTTTGAAAGAAGAGTTCACTGCTCTTAACATTAATACAAATGTCAAAATCTGCCATTAAATAAACACTTATTTTCGAAGGATTTCTTCGTCAGTCCAAGAAGCAATCATTAATCATCAAATATCAAATACAAAGTTTAATGATCCCACACCTAATCACATCTGGGTTAATGAGAGCAGCCTCACTCCTCTACATATATGGCTATTTTTCAAGCCTATGTAAAGACGTTACTAATGTAATGTCTAATATCAATGTGTAGGAATAGTGCCGGGGTGGAGGGGGGAGGGATGGGATACCATACAGGATAAATCTCACAAGGAAAAATCAGATGATTTATGGAATAAAATGTTTGAAATGGGATATATCACTTTTTTTTTAAATTTGATTTTTTTAAACAGAAAATCAAAAACCAAAAACCAAAAGATAATTTTGTTGTTATCCAATCTGTTCCACCTTCATACAAACGTGTTTTATTATGATCATGATTTCATTTCCTTTTCCATTACATACACATCATCACCAGAATTAGAATTATGATGAACTTTACTAAGAAAGGGGCACTTCCAAAAAAAAAAGGATCTTTCAATACTTTTGGTGCAGGCACTTATAACTCAAAATAATGGATGCAGAACACACAAACAGACAGTAACTTCACAATGAAGCAACTTATTTTCAGAACACTACAAAACAATACTTTCAGAGATATGAATGGGTTTTGAATGAATGATTTTTTTTTGCTTAAGCTTCTAAGGCACTCTGCAGGCATCTTAACTGAAGCTCACATTCTAACTCAGCTGCATCTTATATCTACAACAGTACTTAAATTTGAGTCTTTGGTGTGGTCTTACATCTTAAACAATTCTTCAGTTTATTAAGAATTATGTGGGCTCTTCTGTTGGACTGCATTTCACATCAGGAAAGGGTTTAATATAGCCAAGAAGCTTCATGTGTATGAAGACAGGGTATTATTGAATAGTTTGCAGGGGTGTAAAATTTTCTTTTAGGTCACTCGTCCTGTAGGACAAGTAGGTGAAAAATCTTACTCGTCCTTAAACATGGTTAGCTCGTCCTAAATGATTTTAATTTTTGCTTCCCGTGAAGTTGTATAAAGCTTTTGATATTTTGCGGGAAACAACGCGAAACAATTTTTTCTTCAACAAGGAAAAGCCAGAAAACCAATGATCTTTTCTTGTGCGTTTTGTTTTATCGTAAGCGTTTTGGTGCTTCCTATGTTTTAAGTCTCACTTTTTTGTATTTTTGTTGTCTCTGCCACCGAGAAGTGTCTTCATTAACAATTGTTTCGTCATTTTGACCGCCAGAATCAAAACATATTTGAAGTCTCTGACTGTGCCACAGTCCCAGACTGTGCCGCAAACTAACAAAAAACGTATTGAAAAACACCGTAGAATATTGTGAACCAGTCTGCGCTAGCACCTTATGGATCTTTCTTAAAAAAATAATGTTGCTATATATATTTTGTCAAATTTGGCTCCCCTGATCAAGTAAAGAGTTTTATGATCTTGATTAACCATCGTAACAATATGAAATTCCTTTTTTACTGAACATTTCTTTCTTGGCCTTGAAAAGTTACTCGTCCGGTCGGACGAGTGTTCAGAGAAATTATGCTCATCCGACCGTGAAATTCACTCGTAAATACGAGCGGACGAATGGATTTTTACAGCTCTGGTTTGTTTGTATAAGTCTGTTTATATTATTGTGGTGTTTTTGTCCTGTCAACTATTGAACATGTCTCATGTCATCTCTGGGAGTTATTTTAACCATATTCAGCATGAGAGTGAATGAGTGTCAGATTGGTAGATGATCACTCTATGCATGAATTTCTCCGTCTTTTTCATATCTGGCATGAGCTATTCTTACCTGTCACACTGTTCAAAGTTTTCCTGCTATAGTTTCTTACATTAGTAAATCACTCTCTGTCTGGTTTCCATCCAGTAAACATCAATTGTCTTAAGTGTAACCTTGCATGTCAAATACTGTTATCAACATTATGACTCAAGAGGACTTGTCGAGAATCCTGTTCGCATTTAGATATTTAACTTATCATCATAAACTGTCATGTGAGAATAAACTTATGAAGAAGGAACCCTAGCTCATATTCTTATATGACCCCCGGTTACACGTAGCCCTATAGACTATGCATTTGATTTTAAGTTCTGTAGCAACTGGAATTCGAAAGGCTAACTGAGAGTCCTTCAGGTAATTTTTAAACAGTATGTATTACAAGATCACCTTTGCTTGCAATACCTTAATAATTTAGTCATTCTTAACAGTTGTTTTCTGTCCTGTTTGTAAGTATGTCTGTCTTTATTCAAAGTTTCTCTTTGACCATCATCTGTGATATTGGCTTTAGTCATCCAATATTGTATGAATTAACTAATTTTTTTTTTTTTTTTTTTTTTAGTTATCAAAACTCTACCCAACTTTTTTCAATTTGAAAGTTATTTTTATTACCAAAAGGCAACCACATAAAAAATCACAACACCATGATCTCTCATCAGTGTTTGATAGACTTTTTAGCTTTGAAATTCAGGAGTCAATTAAGGAGACCCTGACATGTCATTTGGTTATATATGATGGCTTTATTTGCATAACCAAAGGTAAAAAAACTGTGATTATCAAAGAGTGTTTTATGAGGATGATTACATTCATTTGCAATAAATGTGTCTGTTCAAATTATTTTAAATCGTAAAAGTAAGTGTCCCAACAAAAACCTAGCATGTCAATTCTGGAGTCCCTTCCTAACTTTGGGTGCCCTTGGGCTCCCGGAGAACCATTAGTGTTGACCACTGCTCATGAAATAAGTTAAGAATTAGTGTTTTAATCGCAATTTTTTAATGTAGATCAAAATAAGTTACTTTTTTATTGTAAAAAAAACACACAAAAAAACAACATCTGAAATACTGTTGCTTCAACAGTATTTCAATCATATAGCGACGTCCAACTAATTAAAGGTGGAGAAAGACCCCGAATGCATGGAGGCATCCAGGTAGGACCACAGACCTACCACAAGCCAATGCAGGGTTGATCCTGTCTGGGAAAAAAAGTGTAAACTCTATGTCTCGTTCCAGTAAGGAGTTTATCGTACAACCTGCTATTTTTCTCTAATGTTTACATTTTTACAAGTAATTTTTCTTTCATTTAATAGAATAGTGCATATCTCTCAAAATCTTGACCCTGGAAAAGTCTGCAGAAGGCAAATTCCAGAAGAATATGTGGCACAAAAAAAAAATTATCGACTGATATACTGCTGTATAATCAATATCCATCTTAAGACAAAGGGTTCCCACAAGGTATCTGAAAGTCGGCGTCCCTTTTTTTACTGTAATAAATTATAGACAAAGAAGGAAAATTAAAACTAGCCATGAGAATTTTCTTAAACTTTGCATGATTATAGAGAATCTAAATAGAAACAAATTTTTGACCAACTTAACCAGTTTTCGATTGTTTCGTTTTGCAGTGTGTCTGTACAGTATATATTTATTGTGAGTAAATATAATGAACTGCTGTCAAATGATTTGTCACAAGAATGGAGAAATTACTATAAAAAGGAGTAATGTACAAGTCAGATTATTATTCTCTGTTTCACAAGCCCAACAATAATACAAGTATAGCATATTTTTGTTTTCAGTAGAGACCAGGATTTCAGAAAGCAGTAGCTCTGTTTCTTTGTATTGAGTAAGCTCGCTTGTAACGATATTCAGATATAACATTATTAATATCAAGGTCCGGTGAAAATCTTTATAAGCGGAGTTTACTTTATAACACAGAGGAAGAAATTTCATGTTAACTACAAAGCAAAAAAAAAAAAAAAAAAAAATGCCCAACTCATTTTTGTTTTGATTCTTGTTGCAGGTAGCATCTTCATCCACAAAATTTGTATGGGAATAAATACCAACCTCTTCCCGCTTCAGCTTCTCTCGTTTCCTGATGAGTTCGACCAACAGTCGTGCCTTCTCCAAATCCTGTCTCAACCTCTGCCAGTACTTCAGCTGCTCTCTCAGAGCTGTACTCTGCTTGTCATTCTTAGTCTGAAGTAAGTTTAAACATTTTCTTTTCACAGTACAGAACAAAACATGACAAAAATATCAGGAATGGGGATTATTGACTCTGAAAAAGCAATTAAAAAAGGTAAACAAGTTCAATGATAGCTTGTACAACTAATTATATTACTGCTAAACATGATTTATCAAACTGATAGATCAGCTTAGAAAAAAGGTGTTTTATTTCAACGAACAGAGGGTTAATGGGGAGGTAGCCTGCCCATAGTCACTTGAGAACTGACCTTCTATATAAAAAATAACCTACTTCATTATATCGCTTCTTTTGAAATTATCTGACCCCTTACTAACTGATCTGAATGTTTTAAGAATATCTAGTTTACAATTCAATATTACCGGTGTTGCATAATGAATTCTGACTTCTGGATCAGTCCCAACTAAACTGAAAGCACACAATCATAACCAACCAAGAAACTAGAAGATATTACTTATTAATTAGCCTGCTATTCAAGAAGTTTTTTTCCCTTGAACATTACTTCACAGTGATTAATCATATACTTACTTCTGACTTGTTGTTTCTGTTCATATGACTGGACTGGAGTCTGCGTAGGAGGGGTACACCATTACGGGACTGTCTTTTCAGTGTCCAGTAGCTCATAAGTCGTGTCAGAAATTGTTGCTTCTTTGGGAAGTTCACAACTTGGGCAATCTTTTGGAGCCTGTGTAAACAGTTCAAAACATTTTAATTGACAAATTGCATGCAGAAAGAAACAGCAACATACGCCTAAGCGAATACAAGTTCTTAACATGCAAAAAAATATCAAAAATTTTATATATAGGACAATATGATTTTTTTACATATTCATAAAATCAACAAACATATATTATTGTTAAAAATAAACATAATGTATTTTCTTATTTATTGTTTACATAACTTAATTCTACACTAATTGAAAACAAGTTCTTGCAACTTTTACAAGTCACTCTAGATGGTGAATATGGTGGAATGTATACTTGATCATTACTGTATAACTATAAGGAAAACCGGAGTATCTGGAGAATGGTCTGCCTAACACCGGACACATGCAAGAACATGACTAAGTATCAAACACAAATCATAATTATTATTTATGAGTAAAACACCTTACAATATTCATTCCAAGCAAAGGGCATTTTTCACTGAATGCAGGCAATCACTGAAACACAAAAACAAAATTACCTAGACTGTGGGATCATTGGGATGGACACTACTGGCACAGCATTCCGTTTCTCTGCCAGTATCTTCCTTGCCTTCCTCATCTTGAGACGGGATTTTTCTTTTGCTTCCGCCTTTGCCGAATCATCATTGTCAGCAAACATGCCACAACCCTGTGAACCTTCAGAGTTTGCAGGAGTGTGTACATCACAAAAGGCAGTCTTTCTCACACTAATTGTATTTCCACTGGAACTTGGTTCTCGAATAGCTTCAATTTTCATGTATAATCCAGCTTGCTGTGCACATGTAACATGAAACGCAGTATAACAATTGGTTTTGTGACACTGAATGCAAGCCCCTGTACCCCTTTGCTTGCAGATATAGCATGACAGCTTCCAACGAGCTGCTGGAATTCGCTCTATACAATCAACAGGCTCAAGGAACACTGTGTTGGCAAATCCAACTTCTGGAATCCACAAAGCACACACAACATGGGCCCAGCGGCCATCGTCAGTCTGTTTAAATGCACCACCCTTGTTGGGACACAAGCAACAATCTACTGCCCTTGAAGGGGACTGCAAACACCTCCTACACAGCCACTGGCCCTCTGGTATATACGGTACACCATAACACTCTTGGTGTACAGCCAAATTGCACATGTCACAAAACAAGATCACATTACTGTTTTGACACTCTCCATCAACACAAATAGAGCATACAGCATCGTCATCAATAGGAGGAAGAAGATCCTTGCCTGTGGTCTGACTCTGAAAGAATGCTTCTTTCTCAAATCTGTCCATAACCATTTCAAAACCTTCTTGTGTAATTGCCGACAAATTTGAGCCACGTCTCTGTTCATTCAAAATCTCCAACCATGCATGGTCCTTTAAAATAGAAAATAAATGCAACCAATTTTTTTTCCTTTGAAGAAGTTATTTTCAATAGAAAAAAATTAAAATAAAACTCATTACCTGAATATTTGACAAGGAATCATTTTAAAAAATCATCTCTAAATGACCTCAGAAAAAAAAAATGTATTTGTCATAAAGAAATTACACAAGTATGAATTGACCAGACAATATTTTGGGTAGACTACTGAGTAGACAAACTATACTACTCAAAATTTGCTAAGCACCACCGGCTATTTTCCCATAGAGTCACATGAAAATATATGCTTAATGTAATGCTATGTACCTGAAAGGAAAGCGTTAGCTAACCATCATTTTTATGCATAGTTTTTGTCAAAATGATAGACAAGAGACTCAAAAATGAGTTACAACGATTTAGCCAATTCCTGTCATTAGTTGGCAAATTCACAAAAGTGTGTTTTTTGCAAGAAATGCTATTTTATAAATGGAAGTTAAATCTTGTGATCAATACAGAAAAAAATGACCATGAGCAGGTCAACATCGTTACAAATATCCTTAAAAGTATTCCATTTAGAAAATGGGAATATCTGAAGATCAAAGTTCTGAATTTAGCTAACTTTAAATTTTAAGGTGTTTTCTCGTACCTTCTAATTATGATTAATTCCCAGTATTGAGGATCGAAAGGCTTATTTTTTGTAACTGGTAGTAAGTTTGGTACATAAACAATACTTCTGCATAAAAGCAAGATTTGTTTTAATGTAAACTTTAATGTAGCATGCCTTTAAAGTCGCTTGTCTTAGCAGGTAAATCTACGGGAAATAGTAAGTGGTGCTTAGCAAACTTTGAGTAGTATATTTGTTTGAATGGGGTTAACATTTCTGCTGACAATATTTCAGTCATTTGGGGATTTGGTGCAGTCCACACGAAGTCATTTTCTCTGAACACCAAGCCAACCAGTCCTTGAACTATATGCTGAGCGCCAATCAAGGGAGCTATACCAGTACCATTTTGTACTTATTTGGTATGTCCTGGCTAGGACTAAACTGGGGCAGACACTCTAACAACTTGGCAACTGGGGCCAGTCAAGTAAGAATTGATTAGGTCTAAATGTCTTAAATGACTGAGTAATATTTTGAGAGATGTAATACATACCTCCTCATCCATGTCATATTCCACTTCATCATCTAATTCCTCCACAGATTTCTCAATATATCTATAGTAGGAATCTGGTCGACTTTTGATCTTTGCTGGACGAACATAATCCTCTATCACCCTGAATTGAGCTTCTGGAAGTTTGGCTGTATTTCCATGACTAGATACACTCATTTCTTTTCTACCTTTCTGACTGTCATTATGCTTTACATTTCTTTGGGGAGATTTTTCTCCTTTCTCTTCTTTTTCAGTATTATTTTGATTGTCAATAACATCTTGTGATATAATTTCTAAAGGTTCATATATATTAATTCTGTGTATCCGTCCATCAAGGTCTATTTCAACAAGCCGCTGTGCTTCAGCATATGTTAATGTTTCTGGAGGTCTTACAAATTCTGGGGGTGTTGGGGGTCGTTCTATCTTTTGTCGATGATGTTTCCATTTCTGTTTCTTTTTCCCAGTTGATGGTTTTTTATTGGGTGTTGGAGCATTATTTTCAGGATTGTCATGATCAAAGTTGAACATATGGAACTGAATTCCATTGAAACTTTTATATGTTCGACCACAATTTGGAAGAGGGCAATCATATGGAGGCTTAGTTGCCTTCAAATTTTCAACAAAAACATTCAGGTTAAAATCAAGAACCATCTTTCCAGAGTCCTTTGTGCTAGATTATCTGCAAATTAATATAAAAGGTATAAATAAGATAAAATAAATAATAAATGAGCAATGTTGCAAACACTCGATTCAAAGGATATCTTCATCTTAGACGTTAAACGGTTTTATCTTAGAGTGAACTCCCTTTGCATTGAAAATATAGGAAGAAAACCAAGTAGCCCAAATGAATCGTATTTTTATTTTATTTTTTTAGAAGACAAATAAAATCAAGTTTTCTGATGTTTCTCTGTCATTTAGACATGTATAAACAATGCCGTATATCATTATATTGCACCTTTATTGTTTCAGTTACAATAAACATGGCAGATCTAACTAGAATACGTCATTTTTCTTGTACACACAAATCATAACATGAACGCTCGTGACCGTTTCAGAACAAAAACTAATCACTTACATACCATTTCAATCATCAGTTTACTTGCCTTTTCAATAAAACAGACGTTGGGCATATACCTATATTTACTTACAACATGAAAGCAGGGTCGGGGAGTATCTTAATTCTCTGTAATTACAATAAATATTCAAAAATATCTGAGTCGGCGTCGAGGAAGTAGTATTGATCCATTTTCGTCTGCGCACGCGTATTAATTTAATTTCCGGTTCCGCTTTGGCGGGAAACAGAGTTGAGCTATTTAGTATTTTGTGGTATTAAAAAATATATAAATTAATAAATAAATACAATGCCTCTTATGAAATAAATTTAATTCACATTAAAAGATTAAGATTTCAATTTTGATCTTACATCAATTCGGGGGGAAAATTGTTTACACTTTCCACTCCTTGAGGAATGAAGGAGTTTGGCCTCAGGGGTTC
Organism: Solen grandis; assembly: GCA_021229015.1. Taxonomy (NCBI): domain Eukaryota; kingdom Metazoa; phylum Mollusca; class Bivalvia; order Adapedonta; family Solenidae; genus Solen; species Solen grandis. The sequence goes on along the minus strand of CM037788.1, from coordinate 9,455,641 downwards.
GAACCGACTCCTTTCGGACACACAGGCATGACCGCTACACCTTCATTACGCAACTATGAAAATCGCATGATATAGCTAGATCTTCTGAATATACTGCGGAAAAGATTTATATGTATAAACTTCCCTCATGGATATATAAAGAATATATATTAATATATCAGCGTATGAATTATTTTGTGTTGTATGTATATTTCTAACATGATACCATGATGAAGATCTACATGTATGTATTTTTATTTAATATCTCAAAAATTATTTTTTAATTCAAAATTAATCAGCGACACGAACAAGGTCTATAATAATGTTTTTGTCTCGTCAATTAATATACAGGTGAAGGTCTTAGTCTCGTCAGATAGAAAGATATGTATGTGTGTGTGTGTGGGGGGGGGGGGCTGTTTTCTTCTCTTATACTTTATAGTCTTTCGTCTTTCTATTTTCTTATAATATCATATACAGTAACACAGAGACTAGTATACCCTCACCCTGTTGTTAAGAAATAGATGAAACTGTATTGTAAGGATGGACCCATTGTACTCTAATACCTTACTACACACCAATATAATTGGAAGTGCTCAGCTTTTACCCTCATCGCAGTGGTTGCGCCAATGACGTAGGCCGACGTTTCACATAAATAAACCAAGTTCAGTTATTGCTTCAGCAAAGTTACCACCAATTTACAAGAGTTGCAGTACAACATCCTGTAAAGCAAAATATACTGGCTTGATATGTATAACTGCGATAACACTTTTAATAGTAATACAGCCGTGAATGAACACATAATCAGAGTGGGGTGGAGTTTTTGCGAGTAGGCGTGGCATACGCTATGATTGATCCGTAAAGTGGTGTACTACTGGCAGTGTTTACACTAGAGCGTTGGAGAGTCGGTTGTCCGTTCTTCTGTCCTGCGTTGAATGAGTGAAGCGGATGAATGGACTTTTGTATGTACGGGAAATTTGGTTAAGCCATGCGGAATGCTTGGGGGTTAGGGCTCTATGTACTTTGGTACCTTACATGTGGAGCCCTTGCCGTGGACCCCTCGTTAGTTAATATCCTCGGAAAAGGTTTGTGGCTTTGAATCTTGCAATACAAATTATGCTATTCAATAATTTAGCATCATATACTTGAAATTTAATCTGTAAAAAAAGCAACATAAATATGTAATTCATGATTAAAATAATGATACTTACGCAGAATGTTACATAATTCATTTTTTATCGATTGCTATTGATTTTAATAAGTCATCTATTTCAGGTGGGAATTTTAAGTGGAGTGAACCTAGAGTCGTCTACCCTAAACGAAGTGACTTACGCGATTCGGGATATTCAGGGCATATGCACATCTATAAAAGGAGTGTGAGAGAAAAAATAGATAAAAATGTGGATTACACAATCGACTATGATGGAAGTAGTATAAATTTTAATTTAGAGCGCACACAGGAATTTGTGATACCTGGATATATAGTTCAACATTTTAGCGAAAATTTCACATGGTTGGAGGGGGAGGATAGTAGACAGTCAGTTGCAGAATGTATCTATCAAGGGACAGTTAACGGGACCATCGGGTCTCGGGTATCCGTCAGTCTGTGCAATGGAATGGTGAGTATAATTAAGCATCCTGTTGGATAAGTTAAACAAATCATTATCGTCATCTAGGACATCTGACAGGTTCTATCGTAATCGGGTACCTAGAGTATACTAGTGTGGTATAAGAAGTAAAGCATACTGGAGGAATAGTCTGGTATTAGTAGATCTGTGATATAATGTCGTTGCATAGTAAAATAGCAAAGGGAGGCAGAAAATGAAATAAAGACAACATGTGCAGTAAAAGTACTCTTAACTCAACAATAAAGCTGTGTCACAAAGCGTCTCTGTACGAGATGTTCCAGACTGTCCCGGTCCCTACACTGCTCCAGTGGAGTAAATGGGTAAAACAGAGAAAGTTGGTAGGGCCGATGATATTGACATATTTTGCATATTACAACTTAAGATTAACTGCGATATTTTAATTCGATCGAGGCTTGCATCTGGTTTTAATTAAAAGAGACAGATAATGCGGATGGCATTTAAAGCAAAGGTGGCCGAAACTTTGATAGTCGGTAATACTGGTCATATCAATGTCAACGTACTTGAAATGATGCTAGATATTCTTAATATTCCAAGGAGACAGTACAACAGGTACTCGGTCTTCATTTTCACATTTGAATAACAAATCATATTGGAGAAATGGGGTAGCAAATATTAAAAGTTGTTACGTTTATTGAACATCTGAAGACAATCGGTGATTTGATAAGACTGACCGTTTGTTCTATGGACCCTTTAGATGAGATCTAGACTGGCAAGGTTTTCTTACCTGTATATTGGAAGTAGATTGCCGAGTAAGCTTTTCTCAGTAATTACCAGCAGTGAGACAGCGAGCTGTTACAGGCAGCCGGCCAGACTTCGCTATACAACAGAGTAGACAGGGGAGATGGGGGGGGGGGACTTTTCAACATGCAAAGTGTTCTAGAGCCGAGAAACCAATGACGTAAAGCCAGCCGAAATGTATACAAATTCTTCTAGATGTCGTGAGCTTCCTAACTTTTGCTTACATTATAATTCTTTTTGCACACCTGTTTTCGTGGTGGTCTATGGATAGGTGCGTGTTACGTCCTCCTTTTTATCACTTTTTTTTCCTTTATTTTTCTACTGCTCGTACTTTCTCTCATTGTCAGAAACTTAAACGTAAAAATAGATTACCTACCCAGCCATTTGTCTAGCTGTCGATCCCGACTGCATCTTTCTATTAAACATGCAGAAATCAACCGATGTCGAGTAAACTGTAACGTATTTATGAAGGAAAAAAAACTGATTAAACTGATTTTAAAAGATTGTTAAATCTGCAAGTAACATATATCATCAGTTTCTCTATGGTAAACATTTTTTTTTAAATTTTATTATTGACACTGATGTGTCATTCATTTGAAAACGACAGGATAAAATAATGACTGACAGATAATTTGCATTCTCTCCGCCCAAAGGAGGGCTACTATTCTGTTTTCAATGGACACGACCATTTGACATCCATATACAACTGCGTTCATTCATTAGATATAGAGAAAGGGGGAGGAGGTTGCGCTCAGCGTTTGCTATGAATGGGTATTCCAGGGTTGCATATTAAAGTGAATTGATCGAGTTGTATAGATATTGAGAACTGAGTCAAGTCTCACTCAGTATTGGGAATATCTCAGATGGTTTGTACAGAGATGAGATTTTCTTTATTTATTAAGAGATACATGTACATTAATCCTGACACAAGGCTGCCTTTATTTATGTCGAAACATTCCTTATTTTGACTCATAAGTGGCAAGTGTATTAAATATATATTGCAGTTTGTGATGGATGTAGGGTGAATATATAGCATTCGTCAAAGTGTGTCATTAGTTTCGATAGTGCTCAAAGATATCACAATATTATAAGAACCGTGATTTTCATCTTTTAACCACCGATAGTTCATGCCGCAACTACTGAGGCCCCTGTTCAAAGACGTACGCCCATAACAGGCAGTCTACTACAGGCTGTGTTAATGTTTTAATCTGTCCTTAATTCTTTTCTAAACGTTTCGCCAAACTCAAGCGAACGTAAATTACTTTATTATATTTATATTGCCCGCCATAATATGTGTTTAGCTAGTAAACCATAAACGTGTAGGTAAAGCGACCAATTTATTTATCAATCCGTTATTTACATTTTTTTTTAAATATACCCGGTACTTTTGTATACACAGTTAACTTGGCCGCTTTAATAGCAAAGTGTTAAAAGCTCAGTTTAGTCCTGAATACCGCTTCGCACTATGGTCTCACTTTCGGTTTACGAATGACTTAATTTATCTTTCGGCGGGCTTATAAGTTTAAAGGGAGCGATGATGATCAATTCAATTCAATTGACACAATCACACACACAAACGCACGTAAAAACAGGCACGTGTCCATGTAGAAAAAAAAATCTCACTGAGACGTACGTACAGTATATCAAGGTTTCAGTAATTAAGCCGTCTTGCAGTTTTCTGAGTGGCAAGAGCTTACGACTTGTCAATCAAGGTTAAAGCAAATGTAAAAATCTGATGTGTATCTACTCACGCGTATTTGTTCACGCACGCGCGCACGGACATGCGCAGTTATGCATCATTTGAAGTAGTTATAAACATATGGTATAAAAGCGTAAGTTGGACTCATTTTGGACTCAAATTATGTTGCAATATCTATAGAATAATATGTAACGGGGTTGAAGTTTGGCTTTTTAAACTTAAAACAATGTAATTACCGCAGTCAGAATGAAAGTACTGGAGCGCAAAATTGACCTTTAATTTGAAACCTCATTTAATTTCGTTACATGTCAGAAAGGGTCTTGTAGTCACAGACCACTCAGGTAGCGGCGGATTTTTTTTATCAAGGGGTGTTTTGTTACTTGTGTACAATAGAAAGTGGATTAAGAGTTTGTGAAGGCAGTGTAACTGTTGAGGCTCGCGAAACATTGTCCCTGCGAACCAAATACTTGTAAGCCTCCGTAGATGAATTGTGTCAGCCAAAATAGGCATTATTTACCACTTAACTGGATACTCGATAGCTGTATAACTCTCGTCTATGGCTAGGTTCTCATTCCATTTTCCTTCGAAATCTTGTACCATTTACACGTGCAATACTTACGCATGGTGTACTCTGTTTTCAACTTGTAATTTATCTCAGCTAGAAATACAGTTTCCATATGTTTAGAAACTCTATACCTGCAGCTAGGTACCCTGAATGACTACGCCAGGCCCGACCATTATTCGGTCAGTGCTGAATCTCAACTAAACATAAATTGCAGGCTTGCGGCCCACATCGACTTGTTACTAAGTTACCATATAAACTAATTCCCGGATGTTCAGGGGATTTACAGAAATAACAAGTGAAGTAATTAGAAATTAATAGCTAGTACATTTCTGCCATATCGAACTTGCTATATAATACGATATCAGTGTTTTTCGAAGTGAGAGAGAGACTACGATAGTAGTGCAAGTCAGTACTGTAGTACTGTCTGATCTACTCAAAGCCGATTTTATAAATCGATGTATAATATCAAGGTTACAGAGTACTGATAGCTTACTGAGGTAGCGTATCTCTATCTCGAACGTGCCATCCGTGTAATACTCTTCCAGGGTGTAAAGAATCAGACACGTATCTCTTAGTTAATAAAGTCGTCCGTTTTTATAACATGACTCATCTGCTAGGTTTTTACCCCATTCATATTTTCGTTTTAGCAATCATAATGTATACCGCAAGTTGATTTTGGTGTATGTCACCAATTTTTAACCAAATGTCATGACGAGGGCTTCATTTTTAAACATGTTTAGCTTTTTAGTGATCGTGTGTTAAGTTCGTAAATGATGCGCTGTTTTGACATTTTGATAATGAATTTTTTTTTTCTAGGGCGCGTCTATACTATTTAATATACATTCACTTGTTTTCATGGCATATATAGAGATAACCAACGTTTGTACGAAGTGAAGTGTAGATTTTAAAGCACATACACTAAGCCCTTGTATGCAGCCTATCGATCACAAGACAAGTTAAAATATGTTACTTTGAACGGATTTCGACAGCCCCGCTGCAGATGACGTATACTGGGATGTCACATTGCCTAATGAACACATGTTTCACGTCTAGGAAAACCATTATTGCCGGCCCGCCATGTGATGGCGTTCGGCCCCTTACCCTAGGGATACGGGCGCGATGACAGCCGGGGAATTAGTACAGAATTTAACAAGACATAATGACCTGCCCATCAATACTAGTCCGCATCTCAACACAGAGGCTACTTGTTTCTTTTTACGAATAATTTGCATCATGTTAGAGCTCTGAGTTGCGTGAAATTTTTAAAAATCTTAATATCTGGGATAAAGCTATATAGAGGCTGTAGTCGGTTTCGACATAGCGTTGAATTCAATGCATTTTGGAACAATATGGGAAAATCTGAACGCAGAATAAAACAGTATCAAAAGGTACGCGCGTGTGTGTGTGTGTGTGGATTCGTTGGCATGGTGTCCAAATTCTTGAAGTATTTAAACAAAAAGTGCCGTCATAGATTACTTGGTATTTAATCTGCTAGAATAATTTCTAACAATAAAGGTTATTCCTTTGCCCCAGTGATCGCTATAAGTCACTCAAAGGGGCAAAGAACCGTAAGTTTAAGTTACCGTTTATTGTCTGGATTTTCTGATAGTCCCATATTGCTGTGTGATTTAGTGAACAGTACGTGTCATAAATCTTCCTTTGAAAGATCGGGCTGTCTGTTTTACCTGTGTTGGACTGAGAAACTGATAGGCCTGTGAGAAAGTTTAAGACAAAGGCTGCCAGGACCTAGCTAATAGCGCGTCCACTGTCAAACTCGCCCCGACCGATACTTATCACAAAGAACCAATAGTCTGCGGAACCGTGCATAGTACCGCTGCGCCAAGAATATGAAAAAAGAAATGCTTCTTAGATCCAAGAAATTGTGCACTTCTACAATATGAACCAAAGCGATCTAGAATATTGAAACATGCGTAGATGCCATAAAATAGTTCTACTTTGCAGGTTATTGTCTAGGCGGGGCCATGATTGCTGTGTGCATGCACGTGCGCACGGGAAAAATGAAAGAAAGGAACATTGTTTGAAAGATAGGGGATAGGAAAAACATGTACTTGGGGGAATTCATGAGATTACTACGTCGATTATGACAAAATCTGACGATCTTACCAATGTTCTATCTTTACAAAGCGAGTTATCAGTAGCCGCTATAGAGGTAGCGACAAATTCATCATATCTTTTTAGACTGAATTCTGATAACACGTTAAACTGTTCAGCAAGATAATTGAAGTGAAACAACAATTTTCTATAATAAAACGAAGTGTTCACAAGGATTCAGACTGGCATTATTTTATAGGCATCAAATTTGCAGCCCCATGACCGAAATGTGCGTTTATGTTAGTGCTTTGAAAATTTGTGTTGCCCTAGGTAACGTCCATGCATCGGCAATATCAGGTACATTTCACAAAGGTACTCAAAGGTCATAAGGTATTCAAATATATCAAAGAAGGTGCTATTTTTTGATATTAAAATCAGAAGCATAAGGATTTGCTTCGGATGGACAATCGCACTGCTCTGCTAAGATTGCGCCTGGGTAGTCAGCCCCCCGGCCAGTAGCCTGTGTGATCCCGCGAATGTCCTCTCTGTGGAGCTAAAACAGTAATAAGCGTAAACAGTAAGGAATTGGCCACACCTGTTCATTAATGATTAACTGTATCGAAAAAAAGAGGGTAGAAACGCTCAAACAAGTGTCAATGAACTTATCTGTTGTTTGTTTATTTCGGACATGGGTCAATACAAATTTACCAAGGAAATTGAAGGAACACACACCTTTTCATATTAGCACTTTGCCGACTGCACAAATCACCTTCGCTAGAGGTTCCAATTAGCCGTTAAATAACATTTCATCTTCTGGGTCGGAAACCCCTTAATCATTATCTGATGCCAACTTCGGACTGGCAATGTACAGACTTGTTACCACAATCTCTGATTAGTAATGTAACATACGATTTCTTTAAATGAACCATTGGAATAGTTCATACCTTAATGGAAAAACAGTGAACATACACTGTTGTTGGTTGCTTCATTTTAATAATTTGCTACAATTGACCTAAATTTAGTTTGTTTTGCATCCTGACTCTTAAGAACTAGTGAAATGTGCTTGATATTAATTAACGACTTTATTGATGGTTCCTTATCAAGACTATTCTTACAAAAACAGAACAGTTTTGTTCACTTTTCTTACCAGATATACTTCTTAGGCCAACCACAGTGTATCCTACGTTCGAATTGATTGGCGAAGCACAAAGCTTCGAAATTGTAATCAAGAAGATTTGTCGATATAACGAAGAAGCTCGAAGATTTGCGTGCACACGCCGGGATGTATGTATAAATTATCAAGGTGTATATATTATAGAGTTACCAGGATTAAAATTCGCTCTGTTTGCTCGGTTGTAAGGTAGACAACATTACGCAGTGTGACGCAAGCATCCCCGCCACCTTGATCATTATCTGTTTCGTCTGCCGGGCCATAAGCTAACTCTCCTGGACTATTAGAATAATTGTATCAAGAATTGCCCAAGAAGACTGACTGGACCAATCAACCGAGATCTGTTTAGTAAACAAGAGCATGCCATGGTCCCTATCGGTGTTGTGAATATCATTTGGCGATTATATGGCTAACAGATGCAGACTTTCTACAAATATGATTTCGATAAAGAATTCTACAAGTTTTATTGACAGACATGAAACAAAATTAGCGATGTATGTTGGTTCTCCCGCTGTCTCTTGTTATCCACCTGGACATGCCTATACCTAAGCAGGCCACGTTGTCGCCACTGCTGTAACGTTATTCACCGATTCCTGTTGAAATATTTTAGATCATGTGCTTTCTGATGGTTTCGTTGTTACACTTGTTCAACCCTTTGCTGGATAAGAAGATGGGACAAAAGATGTGGGAACCGAGATGTTTTTGGACAAAGGATAAAGAAATAACGTTCTCTGATAATGTATCTCCTACATTTTTGGGGAATATCTTTCTTAGTTTGACCCGATATCACTTACCCTCGACTTAAGTGATTCGTCTTTTTAAGTTTCATTGTTGTTATTCTCCATCCCTCCCTCTCTCTGTTTCAATGAAATTGGCATATGACTCATTGTGTGTGTGTGTATATATATATATATATATATATATATATATATACTAATAACGCATTCGCCCCACGTAGTAAAGACAACTCATTTGCCTCATTAAGATTGCATATTGATTAGCTGCATTACGCGTCACCTGATATATTTATCTTTGTACAATTAATTATACGTAAAACGCCATTGCTAATTAAATACACACGTATACCGAACATGTACATCAGACAAATGGTTTCGCTGAAAGCCAAATGAACAGTACCACAGGTTCATAAGGTGTTTTACAAGTAACTAATTCTTAAAAAGAAACAAAAGAAGCCGATGATTGGCATGGGCTTTGCCTTTGTCAGTTACTGGATGACTGACCTCTAGTTCGCATCTGTAGCCGTTCTAAATGTAAAATTGAAGCTCTTAATGATGCTCCAAGAACAGAAATCAGACGGAGATTGTTCCAGGAATATTAAGAATAGCTTTTGCCCTCGGGGCAATACTTATATTTAGTTAAAGGTGTCTGCATTCCACTTGCAAATGCCTCTCTAGAAAACTTGCGTAGTCAGCGGTATTATTTTATGAATCTTTATAAAGGGCATTGCTGAACAGTAAAATGGTTTAATGAACTAAATGTATGTGTTGTTAGTGATAGGAACTGACGAAAAATATTCGCATAGGAAATGCATGACACTGTGATCCTAATCCATCCTTTCCAGCATTGAGTAATATTGTGTGAGATGAAAACAGTGTTTATCTTCATATGCATTAAGGGTCCCATTAAATTACAGTATGTTGCAAAACATGCGAGGCTGGACACTGTCAATCTCAAACGCCCCCATCCCCCCTTTTTTAAACTTAATAACATCTGGACGGAATGCTGCATTTGCATACTATGTCTAAATTATTAAGTCAGTTTTGTCACTTTTAAAAACTTCTGAGGAAGTTTTGGCTGTTAGAAGCTTTTAAAGAGTAGCTGTCAGTCTCACTTACCTGGGACTTCGTCGCCATTGTATTTAAGACGTCTGCTGTGAGAAATTAAATGCATTTTCTATAACACAGGAAAAATACTCTTCGCTATGCAAAACTTAACGTCTCACCTAACGCAGTTTAAAAAGAGACACAAAAACAATACGCGGGTTGGCTTTCAGCTTGTGTTCATGCCCATGTCCATGGCGTAACCAGCCATGGTCAGTAATGTTTACAGATGATAGTGGTTTGTTTCCATAGAAAGCGGAAATCTTCTGTCGATGGACTCCCAATCAGCTTCAGCCTATACCATTTTAATAAGCCCGTAAACAAACTGCGGTAGAGAGCACATAGTTTCTTGCTCGTACGGTCATTGGACCTCTTCAAGTCCATATTATTCTTCTAATTTTTTGTAAGCATTCCGAATTTAAACGTACACCGTAGATATAGACAAATTTAGGCACCGTTCTGTAACTTCTCAAAGTCAAATTAGAATACAAAAAAATCGTTCGAGACAACAAACATCTATTATTTACGAAGCAGCATTTACTATTGCAGCAGATAATGATTGCAAAAATCTCCAATCAGACCTAGACAAACTGTCAATGTACGAAAAAAATGGAAAATGGAATTTCATCCAGAGAAATGCAGTGTATGTCCGTCACTAAGAAGAAAAACCCAATAAAATGGAATTACAATCTTCATGGACATACACTCAAACACGAAACATCAACAAAATACCTTGGATGCACAATGAAAGATCTTTACTGGAGTGAACATATCCAGAACATAACAAGCAAAGCCAGCCGAAGCCTAGGATTCCTGCATAGAAATTTAAGAATTAACTCCAAATCTATCAAAGAACAAGCATACAAAACTTTAGTCAGACCCCAATTAGAATATGCAACAACTGTATGGGATCCATATAACCAAAACCAAATTGACAAAATCGAAAGAGTACAAAGAAGAGCCGCAATGTATGTTACAAGCCGTCACAGGAATCGCTCAAGCGTAAGTGAAATGTTGCAAGAATTAGGATGGAAAGGTCTCCAAACCAGTCGAAAAGAAGCTAGACTTATAATGTTTTATAAAATACTAGTAGTTAACGACATGGTCGCGATTAAAAAAGAAAATTATCTTCAAAAGCCAAATAGACATTCAAGACATACTAACAGCCATGCTTACGCACAACAAACCGCTACTAAAGATTGTAGAAAATGGTCATTTTTCGTAAACACCACCAAAGACTGCCGCCGGATATAGCCTCAACTGAGTCACTTGAGATATTCAAACTCGAGTGTCATTACTCACATACTAAATCACTAATCATTGTTTTTACCCTGTTTTTAACCATGCGCGTTCTTGCCACTATATTCAATATGTTGAATGTGGGCAGTAAACGGAAGAAGAAGAAGAAGCATTTAAGATGAAAATATCCGTTTCAGTGGTGAACGAATGGAAGATATACTTTTCATTCGGTTTTTGTTTAGTTACCTCCCCTGTTGTATATAACGCCATTTGTATGTCAGGCGCGAATTTCACCAATGTCGTTGTGAATACGGGTTTTAAAATCTTGAATTCATGCTAAATTACAAAATAAATAAATAAATAAGTAAATGAATAAATAAAATCCAAAATGTCACTTTCACTGTGCAAAAGTCAAATCTATTGCTGATGGCTTTAATGTAGATTGATCTCCACTGATTCAGTTTGTATAATCCGCGGATTTCACAGTATGCGAAAATTCAAAACAAGCTTTCAAACTTAATGATTTTAAGGGACTATCCCGTCATCACTTATAATTTCGGTATTAAATAATGCATTTTTTCATTTGTACGTATTTTTGTGTGTGTGACTGACATCTATAAGAAGAAAATGTGATGTATTAATGAAAATACATCTGTCAAGTATGCTATACTTGTATTTTTTCTTTTATGTTTCAGGCTGGGATGTTCAGTATGAATGGGGAACATTATGTAATAGAACCACTAAAGGCCGGAGAGAACATTAGTGAACAGTTTCACCACAGTGACAGTGTTATACCTCATTTATTATACTCATTAAACCATTCTCATAAACAGTTAAATAATGGAGGTAACTTCACATCATGTGCAGTAGATACAGGTAAGAAAGGTTTTGTTTTATATAGTTTATCTGAAAAAAAAGGAATAACAGCAGGTGATTTTTATAAATATTTTCAATTTCACTTATGGAACATTTATCATTCTCTGGTCGTAAAGAGAAGAAAATAAAATATGTAACTGATAAAAGCTACAAGATTAGAAGTAAATATTTTGTCTATAGCGATGGCTGTATGGCTAGCACATGTATGAACATTCAAAATTAGAGACCAAGAAAAAAATGCTCAACTCACCAGGTATAATCTTTTGATTTCTCAGTTCCCTATGTTATGGTCTGTAAGTGCAACATTTCATGTCCTTATGTTGGTAATATAAATTGCAAAAACTATTCAGTCAGATATCTGCTACAAGTTTTTCACTGTTAGCCGCCCTTATAATCAGTGATCTTTGGGAAGGACTGATAAGCATTTAGTACAGTCTGGGAAGAAAAAATGCAATCTTCATCATTGTTCCAGCCTTCAGAGTGTCTGTATCGTAAGTGGTATTCTGAATCGAGATTTGTGCTAAGTTACTATTTTGGTCCCTCAAATGCATAAATCACATCCTGTGAATCAAAAGGGCTGATCTCTTGGTATGCATATCAAGGGATGTATCAATGTAGCTTGTACCTTTGTAATATGCATCTATCACTCATTCCATGGTTGGGGAGCTAGGCTAACTACCAGATATTGGGCATCTATGTTTCGTTCTGGTAGAAGCTCCGCCAGATGGCTACAAAGATAGGAAGGTCAGGATGCTCCTCCTCTGCACACATGTAGTTTTCTTTCGAGGGAGATTGATGTGGTGGTCTTACATCTTTAATTTCATGGCAATAGCAGACCTGATTTCCATTCTTGGAAGTTAAATTTTTGATTCCACTAATACCAATATATGTATCTCTCAAGTCTGCTGTAAATGACCCAAAACTGATCTCTGATAAAACTGCATTGTTTAATTTTCATGACCACATTGTAAATTATGTATTTGAACCTAAGTAATGTATTTGATAATTAATTTTAATGAGGATAATGTTACTGCAAATTAAAGTTCAGATAAAAATGGGAAGAATTGTTTAAACTGCTGGAACTCAAATATTTTAAGTTTCCTGATATAGAAAATAATCAATCGAAACATTTCTTTTTAAGATTATTAATTAATTTAATCCTTGCAAATGCATATTTTTCTAGTACAATTATGCTTCTTCATCCTATAGTCGTGTACTTTAGGCAGCCCCTGATTATCTCTCAAGCGAAAAAAAAAAGAAATAAAAGATGTGGTAAAAAAAATGTAAAAGAAAATGATTATTGGTTCATTCATATAGAAAACAACGTAACTTTTGATAGAAAACCTTTTATCTCTGTAAAACAACTGTTTTTCTCTGCAGTATCTTGAAGGCACACGCCAATAATCGCAACTTCTTTCTAATCAGTAGGAGTTGATGGAAATTGACCTTTGCCTCAATGCATCACAGACATTTTTCAGATATGATTTTTTTAACATTTCCTCAGGTTTTTATACATTTTATAACGCTTATCGTAATCCTTATGTGGACCAGGAAGCAAGCCTTGATGATTTCATAAAATTCAAGTGGTTTTGAAAATTAGATAACTACTTCTAGAAATAGAGTTACTTTTTATATAGAATTAACCACCTGTAGGTAGTAGGTTAACAGAATTGTAATCTATCTAAAAACAATGGTGTTTTTATAAAGTGTTGGGCTGGTCTGACAAATATGTTTCTACCTGGAAATCATCAACAACAAAAATTGAATGGACCAGGTATTCAGAAAAGTAAAGAAATTTTATTGTTATCAAGAAGAATAGATAATCTTAATTTTGGACTAAATTCAGGGAGAGAGTAGCAAGAAGATATGTATGAAAGGTATTTGACAAATAGGTTATGTTTCTTGATTAGGAGTGTTAGTGTTGTGGAAAGATGATGTGAGAGTAACATTAGGAATGTTGTCTTAGATAAGTTTAATCCTGATATCTCATCACTTGGTCTGTTTCTTGTGGACATACATCAACCAATAAGGGCTTCTGATAAGAATTCTTTGTTTCAAGTTTGCTTTTTTGTGTGTAGGGGGAAGATTTCCAAAATGTATTCAGAGGAAAATTTTAGAATGATAAATCATAGCAGATATGACAAATTTGGCTGGAAATCAGTGATTGCATGAAGGTTTATTGGCTGGAAGATCTGATGTTCCTGAAATAAATTCTATTTAAGATGAATATTGCGTAAAGATATGTTGTTGTGTGGTTCTATGTAAGGGAAGTGGACTCTAAGGATGATGATTTTCAGTTTGATCCCCATTTAAAGCAACTACACCCCAGTTCACAAAGTATAGGTCTAAAGGTGATTCAGATTGAATTTACATTAAAAGATGTAAAAAGGTAGAGTTAAAAATATAAAAGATGGAAATGTTGAGACAGTTATAAAGGTTAATGACACCTAATTGCCTCACTGTGACATGTTTTGACCACATATGGTCATCTTGGCATTTGTCAGATAGTTATATTTGTTTTATGGTTGCAAGGTGGGCAGTTGAATGACCTTATTTATTGGGATAACCATGAATAACTGAGGTGAATAGTCTTGAGCTCCTTTTTCACCCTATATCTCATATTGACTGATCCTGATACCTTGACAAACAGAGCAGACCTAATCAGACCCAGATCAGACCCAATCAGACCCAGATCAGACTCAATCAAACCCAGATCAGACAGCTGATCAGCCTGTGAGTAAAACAGTATATTCTACCAGACAGAGAGCAGTGTTTCAGCGCTATTTTGCTGTCCTGTGATTATTACATGCTTAAAATGAGGTTTCTAACCTTTACAATGCTGTGTACATTTGTGACTGCCTTTGCGTCCAGTGCAGAATAAGATCAGTCTGCACATCCTTGCCTTCTGATCATGGTCTGCACTGTTTGATATCTGTCAGCAAGCAGCTTATTGTAGAGTCCAAAATGAAAAAAGTACAAGTACAATTTAGAAATTCAGCATTGTAAGGGTTAAGATCTGTGTAACAAGCACCTGTCTTAATCTCAGAATGCAGGGGTCCCTCATTTCAGAATTGTTGATTTTCACGTAGCTGCAACAATATTCAACATTCCGCTCTGATAAATAAGTATAGCACCCCATGTACTTTGAAATGTTTAATCTAATGGTGCAGCTGAGATTTTGTGTCACTGACCTGATTATTGAAGATTTCGCTTTACGACAGTTGTCCGTCACAGTTAGAGTCATCATTTTAATGCCCCTTATCACAATCCTTGTCATTTTTATCAAGTCGCTATGATCTTCCTATTGATTTGCATGACATAAATATAGAGGTATGCCAGCTGTAGAGGCTTCAGTATGGGCTCTGTTGTCTAGACGTGGACCTCCAGTAGTCTCCAGGCCAATGGGATCTCAAGTGGAGAATGCATTGATAATAGCATAGTTTAGTCATTTGGTAGCTTCAAATATCCAGTATTGACAACAATGTGGGGGTGTAATAGTTATATACATGTATTGCCATGGAAAGTTATTGAACCCACTTATAAAAATCTTACGGCTTGATCACAGGTTTAGACTTAGGTATTGCCGTCAGAATCATTGCTCTTTAGAACTCAGTTTTAAAGAGTCTGGTTTGAGCTTATTTGCCCTAAATTATCAAAATATTCTGATGAAAATTAATGTTGTGGCTTTTTGTATGATTGAGCAATAAATAGTATAACACAAGATCAGCCAGAGAATGCAGTTTATTATGGCTACATGTAACTTATTGTCAGCTGTTATGTAATGAAATGGTTAACGATGATCATAGGATTCATTTGAACTGATTTTTTTTACTTCTACAATCTAATTCTCTCAAGATTTTGGTACTTGGTCTTTAAGGCTGTTCAGTCTGATCAGGGATGAGTCAGTAGATGCTTCCACTGAACCATGTGTGTATTAAAGAGATTTACTTATATTGCTTCTGAACAGAGATCATTGGTGTTATACCTGTCAATCACCATTCAACAATAAAGGTGACAAGTCTGACACTATTCAATTAAAAAGTTGACATACAATGGCAGGTCAGGAGTTTATCCAGTGCACACTGACTCTACAGCCTAGTTTTTACCGACACAAAATATATTTCTCAGGAGATTTCAATTAATTTTTTCAATGTAGGCAAGCAAGATACTCTGTGTTTATTGGTTCATCCTATTTTGTCTGATAAGCCATCCTAATATTTGGCTGGCAAGCAGGAATATGAGCCCCTCATAGACTGTAGGTGGTCCGAAACCATCCGTCAGCACAAGGTGCACAGCTAGACAGTCCTATTATTTCTAATGTTCTAAAACTCATGGATTTGTCTGAAAACAGGAACACCTCATTTAGATAGAAAAGAGGGGATTAAAGGTTATACTCCACTGGCATTTTTTTTAAGTTGCTAAAATTTGTACCACAAAAAAATAATAATAATGATGGAAATTTCTATTTTTGTGCAAGGAAATTTGCACTTGCTTTCCAAAAGGTTGCCAATATATTTGCTTATTGTCATACTTTGACATTTTATTTACTTGTTCACAGTTAACAGGTATCCAATACATCTCAAATGTGAAGTTATCTTAAGATTGTTTATGAGGGAGAAGTTTTGACACTTTAACTAAAGACAAAAAAAAAATGTCACTTTTTTTTTTTTTTAAATAAAACGCCATCATTTTATGTGGTCTTTCTTCAATTTGCTGTTGTTTTAATTAGGTATGTGTTTTTTTTTTTTTCATAGCACAGTGACAAATTGAACTACTTTGTGCTATATGAAATGCAAGGTTTTGTTAGTAAAAGAAAACAAATGATCAATGATACCTCTTAACCTCTTGAACAGATTTGTATTTTATGGGTCTGTCACAGCTGATCATAATCTTGGTATTTTGGGTAAGCAAAACACAAACAATATGCAGCTAGGAATCGGATTTATCACCAGCAATGCCAGTTGAGTGAATACCTGGCTGGGGAAAAGGCATTAAAGCTTGCCATTGTGAAGCAAGATGTCTGCTGATTGGAAATTCTGTGGTGATAAAGGTGAAATATTTGGGGGTCATCTCTGTGATATATGGCCATGGTTTATTGCCATTTAGTGTGAGTCTTCAAAGGTATTATATAAGATCCTTATGGTAGGCCGTACTGTTTATCGCTGCACCACACAGTGTTTGACTTTATCTAATTTTTCACCCTTCTATTTGCTTCGAGAGATAGTTAAATATTTTACGATTTACTTTAACCAGACTTTGTCACTTCCATTAAGAGCTTACACAAACAAAGGCTACAAACTGTCAATCATTTGAGCATGATAACAATATAAACATCCATATCTTACAACTGTATATAACATTTTTTTCGCTGATAAAAACATATTATACACCAGTAAAGGTTTCCTTTATCGTGTTAAAACTATTCAAATTCAATTGGTAGTGCAACTTATTTTTTACCTTTCAGGAATGATGTTTGCATTTTATAGAGATTACATGTTTGGTGGGCTTTTGACATAATAATTGGACAGAGAAGTCAGTGTTATTGTGGAATGTGAAGGGCCTAGTTTATTGAGTGTATTATGTCACTGCTGAAGTGGTAGCACACAGCATGCTATATGTAGCTGGGGGCCCCAGATGATGGCATTTTCTCTGTCAGGGGAATATATGAGATAAGTTGTGAGGAATAAAATGAGGATTGATTTTGATCCATTACAATCAATATGCACTGTTGTCACATTATAGGGTATGACTATTAGGGTCAGGTATAGTTGCAATAGGTAATGTTAGCATTGGCTTTTTAGAAGTAGAATGGAGTTGTTACAGTTTTTCCTGCATTTCTCTAGGACCTGACAAACCAGCTGTTTTCCCCCATCCTCTGTCTTCTTCGTAACTTTCTGTCTCTTCTACTATCAGATCAGTGGGGTAAATTTATTCAGTGGTAGGTATGTTTGTTTATTGCTTCTGGATTATATCTGGTGAAGCCATGGCTCTCTGAACATGTCTGCCCATGCTAAGTTGGAGCTCCAGATTATTTCAGGAATTTTTGAAGTAGTAATTTTGTAGAATTTGTAAATTTCTGACCCTGAGACTGTCGGTGTTAGGGGTCATTAGGTCAGATATTGCGGTAATTAGTTGAGCTGAATCTGGACTTCAACATATGTCTTAGATAAGACAGATGACTCAGCTCAAGTCAGTTGAAGGTGTTTAATCTTTCACCACAAGAAACTTATCAAGAAGATGTTTTATACAGCCAGTACAAAACCCAATCAGCATTCAAGTTCCTTGCAGGCTGACCAGATCTGAAACTGTTTGCTACTCTTCAATACCTTAGAGACGAGAGGGTGACACTGTAAAAAAAATTGTCAGACTTTTGAAATGAAAGTGAATGAATTATGAAATAATTAGAATTATCATGTTCATTTTGCAAACCTTTCTAAGCCTTTGAGACTGCAAAGCTTTTGAGTCATAAAGTCAAAATCAGGAAGAAAACGCCCCTTGTGTCCCACTGATATGTAGGTGCAGGGATTCCCTTGAAGTATTTGAAGCCTGGCAGACCACTGATGATAGTAATTACTTGTCATATACCAAATTATCTGCTGCAGGACCCGTTGATGGACTTGCTATCTATTGGTAAGTCGTTACTCCAGCCATTACATGTTGAGTAGGAAGGGTAATGAAACCTTCCTGGAGCTCTCCGCATGTCTCTGATGGACCCTTAATGGACTGGAACTGACATTTATGATCTGTGAAGCAGCCCCTTGCCTCTAATACTGACCAGTGGTCTGGCTTTGGATTATCAGTGGTCAGTGAGACTGAGGGGTCTGGTTAGGCCAGGGGCCTGGTGCATGGTCAGCAAGGTGGTATGTATTTGATATGCACACAGGCCACACACTGGAGGGAGTTGGAAGCTGAAGTTGCATAGGATTTAAATCCAGGCCTTTGATTGGTCCCTTGAACAATAGGTTGTGCAGTTATGGCTAAGCCTCCCACAATATTAACTCCATATGTTTACAAACATCTTTGACACTGAAAGAAGTATAGAAGTATTTGTTGAACTGGTATAAATGAGACCTTGATCAGAGAATAATAAGACTAAGAGGGCTGACCACAATATTGCTTCATCTCCTTCTATATCTAGATGCACTTATAATAGTTTTTGGATAACCCTCCTCAAGTCATAGAATACCCTGTATAATATTTGATTAGTATTATGACGCTCTTTTTATTGCAGTTGTCTTCAATAGATTTATGAAAAAGTTATTCTATTTTTTCAATTCATATACATAAGTGTAATACATCATGGTAGAGAATCATATATTTTGATGAGGAACATATATGCAGATGTGAGGTTGCAGACAGGTAAATAGAAGTCCACAGTGCTTTGTGGCCCTTTACCTGATCCATCATCCATCTTTAAACCAGGTCAGTCATTGCGCCTTATCAATCAGCATTCAAGTAATACCATGCAAATTTTGTGTATCTTCTCACGGAAGTAATTTAGCCCCTTTGATATGTCTTTCTACAGTGTAAAACAAAAAAAAATGGAGATTGATTAGAAAGCTTATGAGTTTTTAATGACATGTAGTATATACTCTTTGAGAGAAGTTACAAATCAGGGGTGATAATGATAAATTATTGTGCGATTTCCACACTTTATGAGCATCGCTTTATATGCCTCTTTTACATAATCATATTCATTTAAGAGTTACGTTGATTGAAAAGGAAACCAAATTTCTCGAAGGGTGCACAAACTTTATCTTGTTAGCAGAACTTTCAGAAGAACAATAGACAGCAATGTTTACAACGTATCTTTATAATGGATCTCTTTCTGTCCGAGCCTAACAGTACATATGTTCTGTTTTCTTTACTTTGTAGGAAATAACTGGTCTAGATCTCCTGGAAATATTATGTTAAATCCATAGACAAAATCCAAGAGATAAATTGAAAGGCAGTTTGCAGTTTTTGAGTGTGAATAGGTTTGTATTGGCAAGGATGAACAGTTTATATTCCAAGTACATTAATCAATTAAGGTTTGGGCTCATGAGATAACTGGGGAGATGAAACAGGATAGAATGGCGATCTAAAGCCAAGGCTGCCGGGATGATTTAGAAATAGTGGGTAATTTATCATAATATTTAATCGGGCTTGAATTCAGTTGGGTTTTGGTATACCTGAATGTAATGCACACATTGTCGTTAACTGGCAGGGGGGTTTTGGGGGTGGGGGGGGGGGACTGTGCTGTGCTGCAAAACATTTTTTTTCTCCCTTTATGGGTACAGGAAGCTATTTGACATGGGATGATGTACATTAATTTTGTAGTTGGTTATGAACTGTTTGATAGA
Organism: Solen grandis; assembly: GCA_021229015.1. NCBI lineage: Eukaryota > Metazoa > Mollusca > Bivalvia > Adapedonta > Solenidae > Solen > Solen grandis. Next base: position 9,435,493 of record CM037788.1, on the reverse strand, counting down.
TATGATGAACACATTCTGCAGAGGTCAGATTTAACCTCCTTCAATGTTTCTCCTGGTTACATTGAATATACTAAATTTAATGTACAACAAAACTTAAGAATGGCATGCAGTTTGCATTTTCGTTGATTGAACTTGACAATGAAAAAACACAGGATAAAGTTTGAGGGTTTGACCCTAATCTAGGGTCAGGGAAAGGGTCTAATTGAAGGGCATGTCAAAATTGATGAGAATTATTGGCCATGCTGTGATTAGTAAGTGATTTATCAAAGTTGAGATAAAAGGTGTTAAAGTGAAAGTTTTGTCTCATTAATTTCAGGGCTTGATGGCAGGTAGGAGAAAGTTCAGATAGCTGGTGTCATTAATCACAGCAGCCCCTACTGTAGGGGGAAGGGTGTGAGACCCTTGCAGGTCCCTTCTAGGGGTTACTGCTCTGGCCCTTGCATGGACAGTGTCAGATTAAACAGAAGGGATCTCTGCTGAGGCCTTAAGACACTGTTGTAATTGATAATACTAAACACAATTAATGGAGATTTTCTCAACTCAAAATTTTGAAGATGTGGAACTCATTTATTTATTGCCCTTGAGAAGAGAATGTTTGCATATATGTCCTTCGGTTTACATAGGGTTTATTTATACAATGCTGTGGGTCTTTGCGACCAGTGCAGACCAAGGGTAGACTGTACGGAAGCTGACCAAGATCAACCCACAAATCTTTGCAGTCTGTTTATGTTCTGCATTGTTTGCTATTTTAGGAAGCACCCCCATAACAATTAATGGTACAGTCCAAAATGAAGAAAGGACAAGTCCAATTAAGATATTTAGCATGGTAAAGGTTCAAGAAAATTGTCTTCAAAATTTCAGTATTTCTGTTTAATACCAGGTTCATTTGGAGAAATTCATAAAATGTTTTATCAAAAATATTGACTACACTGGAAGCAATACTTGAGTGAACCATGCTACCAGGTAATACCAGGTCAGCTTTCAAGCTTAGCTAAATCTAAAATAAAATGAAACTGGAATTATATGTGTGAGTAAGACTTTGACCCGTAATGATATGGTGTGGTTAAAGTATTTGTTTCTATAGTAAAAGGGGTCAGTGTTTGTGCTATCTGAATATTCTGTCAGAAATCACAAGTTGTCATTTGCTTTTGTTCTAAATTTCACTCTTTAAAGCATCTACCGGTAGGTCTTAGTTGTGTGACTATTGTTTTGCATGGTCAAGTTTATTTAAGTCAAAAGATTTAAAATTACAGTCATGAAATATATTCTTTGCCACTTATTATAATCCCGGTCAAGTGTTCCCAGGTATGGGTAGTGCTCACACCTGCAACATCTGCGAAAGAAAGTGGCTAGCAATCAGCAAGAAACTTCAGAAGCTTGCATTCCCTGAGTCATGTAATCAACCTATAGACCATTTCTGATATTTTTTCTCTCTAATCCGTCTTAAATCCAGCAGAAGTAGGTGTTTGTTTTCCCTACCTACTGTTGTTAATTTTTATTGCCTGTTCCACTAACCCACCGACCTAGGCATTTTGACATGGAAATGATAAACCGTTGTAACTCAATCTCTGCTGAGTGTAAGATACTCCAGTTTTGCTTACATTGTCATATTTATATGGATCTCTATCCTCCTTCAAATACAAAATGTTGTTTTGATCTGACACATCTGATAAAGGGTTAAGATATGTTTATTGCATTTATTTCAGTTTTTTATGACACAAAATTTCTCTTTAGTGTTCTCTACAACAGAGTAATGATTTATTTCATCGTAAATCGCTTCTTTTGTTTACACACCACTACTACGTAAAACAGAGTTTTTCCAAAAGGTATCAAATAAGTAAAATTGTTAAGATATTTTGAGTACCGCAATAGTCATGGGTAATTTTGACTAATTTTAACCCAGGGTGGTCTTGGCTTTTGAAATATTTGATTGAATAAAAGGTTTTTCTGAATGTCAACCCCAAAATAAATGCATAACACATAATGTACCATGATGTCAGAAAGAAATAATTTATACATAAATCTCTGAAGGAAGTGATAAAAAAAGTTTATTACAAATATCAAAAAGTTTGTCAATTGAAATAACTAGTATTTAGGATGATAAATCATACAATGTATATATGTGCCAATAGCATGCATATTTTCTATAAGCCCTCTAATGGTTTCAGCAGTTGTCAATTACAAGAAATTGTCACCAAAAGTATTTGTGATACAAATAAATTAATTTCATGGCAGTTTTATTTATATTTGATGTATACAAATTAAGGTAATATTTGAATGGCATTTCTTGAGTATAACCTTTTATTGTATCACCTGCTGTAAGCAGAGGTGACACATAGGGATCACTTTTCCATCGTCTGACTGTCCGTCCATCTGTCTGTCTGTCCATCATACTTTTTCCATCACGCTTCAGCAGCTGACACATATGTTCTAGAGAACATTCTTGATGTAATATAAAAATAATTATCATGAATTTCAACCACAGCTTTATATAGGAATAAAATTGAATAGATAGCCTATATGTGATCCAAAGAATTTTATCATTTCTGCAAACAATTTAAAGTTTATTACTAATGTATTAATTTAAACAAAAGTCTAGATTTATGACTTTCAGTTGATAATCAGTCTACACCTATTTTGTTTTAATTTTGAAAGCATGTGTTTATTTATTGAAATTTTGGATGACTTAGGAGTGACAAATTGGTATAAGCTAAGAACTATAGAAAGCTAAGAGACAGAAAAGGAGATGAATAGACAGATGATTCAGAGAACGAGAGAGAGAGGAAGATGGGGTCCCACATGTGATTAATGACACCAAAAGAGACAGTGAGATAGAGAGAGACAGAGAGAGAGATAGACAGAGAAAGGGAGAGACCAACAAAGAGATGTGGGAATGGGAAAGACAGAGAAAAAGAGAGGAGTAAAGTGTGGGTTGATAGAATCTCATGGCCTGATTGAATATGCTTGGAGCCTGGACCTGTAATTACTGACCCACTGCCAAGTCCTCAAGAGGTGAGTAAAAATGCCAACAATATTTTCTCAAACCAACATGAGGATCTTCTGAGGCTGACTGAAAGATCTTTCTCTCTCTCTGGGGGAATTTCATCTCTTTAAATGTAATCAGCTATTTCACATATAAGCACAGATGCTATAAATAAATCATGATCATTTTCCAAGCCAGCCATTTCGCGCTTAATAGCAGACTTGGTTGTACCGGATGGTATTTGAAAGAGTGATAATTGAATATATTTGGATGCAAAGCAAGGGAGAATTTGGGTGTGAAAATATGAGGATCTGGCTTGATGATGAGACTGGCAAATGAACATTATGTATCTACATAATTACATGCCTAAGGTTTTTAGCTCAACTACTTGAAGAATATGAGAGCTATTGTAGTCGCCCTGGCATCGGCGTTAGCGTTGCAGCTTTTGGTTAAAGTTTGCATGCAAGCTACTATCTAGTTTGTATCTCAATAACCATTTATGGTATTGACTTGAAAGTTTATAAATATGTTCAGGGGCATCAGACAACCAAGGTAGATAACTCTTGACTGAATTTAATATGAATTATAGCCCCTTTTTAACTTAGAAATTTTGGTTAAAGTTTTGCATGCAATAGAAAATTTGGTTAAAGTTTGCATGCAAGCTACTATCTAGTTTGTATCTCAATAACCATTCATGGTATTGACTTGAAAGTTTATGAATATGTTTAGGGGCATCAGACAACCAAGGAAGATAACTCTTGATGGAATATATTACAAATTATGACCCCTTTTTAACTTAGAAATTTTGGTAAAAGTTTTGCATGCAAGATACTTTCATGCTTATATCTCAGTATCCAGGTATGTGATTGATTTGAAACATCTTTAATATGTTTAGGGGTATCATACTTTCATGGTAGATTACACTTGATGGAATATGTTACAAATTGTTGCCCCTTTTTAACTTAGAAATTTTGGTGAAAGTTTTGCATGCAAGGTACTTTCATGCTTATATCTCAGTATCCAGGCATGGGATTGATTTGAAATATCTTTAGTATGTTTAGGGGTATCATACTATCAAGGTAGATAACTTTTGATGGAATATATTACAAGTTATGGCCCCTTTTTTAACTTAGAAATTTTGGTTAAAGTTTTGCATGCAAGTTACTTTCATGCTTATAATTCAGAGTCCAGGCATGGAATTGATTTGAAACATCTTTAATCTGTTTAGGGGTATCATACTATAAAGGAAGACAACACTTGATGGAATATATTAAAAATAATGACCCCCTTTTAACTCAGAATTTTGGTTAAATTTTTGAATTCAAGCTACTATCCAGCTTATATCTCAGAAATTGCTTGTGGAATTGACTAGAAAGTTAAGGTGTGTCTTCAAGGGCATCAGAAAACAGGGGGATAACTTTTGGACTGATGGAAATAATGGCCCTTTTCTAACATGGATTTTTGGTTTAAGTTTTGCATGCACAGTGTTATTGTGCTTATGTCTCAGTAACTAGGCATGGGATTGATTTTAGACATCATAAATATATTAAGGGGTATCAGACTATCAAGGTATATCATTTTTTACTATTACTATGAAGGGCAAGAATTTAAATAGATTTCATTTGATTTTCCAGCAAGCATTTTGAATAGTCGAGCATGCTGTCCTCTGACAGCTCTTGTTGCCTTTTTTTATTTATCAAGTTTGAAAGCTAAAACTGTCAATAAATGTGTTTAGCATGTTTCCAGGATGCCAGATTTACTCTTATACTCAATATTCCTGGTTCTACAACATTGTAGGAAATGTACAGGTTCTGTTGTGTGAAACCTGATCAACCTGCAAGTTCTTTCCTTCCACTCATTGCATAAATCTCTTCTGTCCTTGTCCTCAATTAGATGCTTGTGTCTTATTCAGGTGTTAGAATCCTGAAAATCTACACAGTTCTTGGTCAGTCTGGTTTATGTCGAGAGATCTTCAAGGTCCTACAAATCTGTTTGTATATGTGAGATGTTTGGAGTATGACTTGAGCTTCTTCAAGATTGTCTAAAAGGGAAATTGTCATATCATGTTATTCATGATGAAGTCTTAATGAAATAAAATGTTTTCACAAGGTTAGTTTAATGCTATATTGAGAATTTACATATTTTCAGTTTTAAAATTTGTTAGTTTTCATAATCCCTGTAATAGGGAAATACTTTACTGTAAGAAAATGACATCATTTTGCTTGTATCAATAGATTCATGAACTTTTGAATTGCATTTATGGTTGTATTTTCACCACATTTATGGTTGTATTTTCACCACATTTATAGTTGTGTTTTCAGCACATGGTCATATTTTCACCATATTTATGGTTGTATTTTCAACACATTTATGGTTGTGTTTTCAGCACATGGGTGTATTTTCACCATATTTATGGTTGTGTTTTAAGCACATGGTCGTATTTTCACCATATTTATGGTTGTGTTTTCAGCACATGGTCGTATTTTCACCATATTTATGGTTGTGTTTTCAGCACATGGTCGTATTTTCACCATATTTATGGTTGTGTTTTCAGCACATGGTTGTATTTTCACCATATTTATGGTTGTGTTTTCAGCACATGGTCGTATTTTCACCATATTTATGGTTGTGTTTTCAGCACATGGTTGTATTTTCACCATATTTATGGTTGTGTTTTCAGCACAATGGTTGTATTTTCACCATATTTATGGTTGTATTTTCACCATATTTATGGTTGTGTTTTTCAGCACATGGTCGTATTTTCACCATATTTATGGTTGTGTTTTCAGCACATGGTTGTATTTTCACCATATTTATGGTTGTGTTTTCAGCACATGGTTGTATTTTCACCATATTTATGGTCGTATTTTCACCATATTTATGGTCGTATTTTCACCATATTTATGGTCGTATTTTCACCATATTTATGGTTGTATTTTCACCATATTTATGGTTGTGTTTTCACCGCAAACAAGGATATAACAATAGCCATAACAAATGTCATTGTTTAAAAATTTAAACTTATTTCTGTTACAACAATTGGACAGAAAGTAATGTGAAATTGTATAGTCCTTGCTATGGGAGGAAACTGGAGTACCTACAGAAATACCCTTTCGTATACAACAATTGACCACCCTGAGTTCAAACTGGGTTGTATTGGTGAAAAGCCAAAGGCCAGTGTGTTATTACCACTACATTATCTGGACATTCATGGCAATGTTTGTAAGTGCTTGGATCTCACCATTCTATGACAATAGCAAAAATGCTTCTTTCCTTAATAGAGCTTTATTTCTCCACTGCAGTTATACCGGTATCACTCATATTTAGAAAACACATGCATTAAAATTGCGATATTGCAAGGAGTGATTTTTCAAACACTGCGCTTTATCCCAGTCCTGAGCTAAATTACAGAGTAAAAAAAGAGTATTTTTCATTTTCCATGTCAATTTATTTCAGAGTTATCAGCAGTTTTAAAGTGCTGCTTAGCGCCAGATGCTGTAAAAACTGAGCCATTAATGAGAATGACCTTGACCTCGACCTTTATTCATTTGATCCTGTCATGAGTCTGTTTTATCATGTGCGAACATGATATGCAAGCTCACATGAAAACATGATTGCACTCAAATGCATTTTGTTGCATTATTTCACTCCAGCCTACCCTTGAAGCATGACCTATCAGCTGCTGAGGGCAAACATGATGCCCCTTTTATCTACTTCCATTTCACACCTGATACTCTTGGTAGAACAATACTTCCTGTTACCTTGTTGAAGAAAGAGAGCAACAAATGAAGCTGAACATCTTATTTCAACAATAGAATAAGGATGGTGTTGCATCTAGAAAATTGAGCACAGAAAGTTTATGAGATATTTAACGTCCATGCAAGTTGTTGAAATCATTCAAGGTCATTTAAATGTGAGCTGCAGTTCATTATATTTCTTTATTTGGATATTGTTATTCAAACTTAATGTAAGACTTTAGGGTGAAAATGGAAAAAGATTAATGACTTTTCAAGTTTTGAGGCAATTAGAATTAATGAGTTAAGTTTGATTGAGATATGAAGTGGTGGAAAATAACATATTGATCAATGAATCATGATTCCCAATTGATTCATGCATAATATTTTTTTTCAACGAAGAACATAAATAATGAATGACTAAGATAGCAAACTGATCAGTTTTGCAAAGAAGCGCCGAAGGCCCGTCATTATGGGGATAGTATTGGCACCTTTTTGTCTGCTCTTTTTCTGCGTAAGATTGATGGAAAGAGGCATTTATTTTTCAGATAAAAAGATGGCTCATTGGAGTTATTTCCATGTAATACTGACAAGTTTTTGACTGACTGAAAAACATGATTTCTTCTCAAATCCAAAAAATTTATGGTGGTTATTAAATCAATGGAGGAATCAATAATAAATCAGCAACATGTGCGAAGCAGACCTTTAGCTTGATCCCCGGTCTTGTATTTTCTAAGTTTATGAATTATAAATACAGTATACAGATCCTGTAAGGCAAACAAATCAGATTAGAAGTCAGTCTATAAAAAGCCCTGTATTTAAGCTTTAGTTTGATATGTTCTCAATTATTGTAATGGTCTTACAAAACAAGTTAACCCATCCATTTGCTCTTGATAGTAAAAATTATCATCCAGCGGTTTTCTTTTTATTTGGACAGAGAAAAAAGGCAGGCTAGCTAGACCTGTTGTGTTTACAGTTTTGCAAACAATATTTTCTGATCATTTACAGATCAAATGAATCATCTGAGTGTAATTTGTACAGCTCAAACAATCAGCTGTTAAGTAATGAGGGATCCAAGTAATGACATTTATACAGATGATGATGAGGCACAAAGGTAACACAAACCAAGTATGAGAAAGATCAGTCAGGGAGCAACAACTAAAAAGTCTGTGTTTTTCTTTATATGTCGCATATACAAAGGAAAGGTTTTCTTTAAAGTTTGTCATAATTCCATGAATTTCTTTGAGTTTGAACCCTGGTTTGTTGTAATTCCAAGGATCTGTTTGAGTTTGACCCCACAATGTTTCATGTCTTCAAACTGTATAACCAAAAAATGCTTAAACCATCTGTATATTGTGTTGTGTCAACAGGTGTTTAATAAAACAGTTAAAATTATAATTGACTTGATGTTTTGCCATATCAGTTCCCCCCTATTATCATTTCCTCTTCCATTCAGTTAATGATTGTTGAACAGCCTTGAATGTTTCCACCTGAAAATTTATTGATGACATGTCAAGGTGCAGCAGTTTATCTACAGAGCCATGTGTGTTCACTTGGCTTGTTTCTGATTTCAACATCAAACACTTTATTTCTTTGTTGTTAAGATTACAAAATGAAAAACAAAATGCATTTGTTGGTTGGATATTTTGCATATCTTTGCATATCTTTCACATTTTTTTTTTTTGTGCATGATTATCTATAATGATACATTGTTGAGAGAAAACAATTTTTTTTAAATGTTAAAGTTTTCTGCTTTAAAGTTTTCCTGATTTAACGTTTTCATCACTTTTGTTTCAAGCTGAAATAATGTACTGCTCTTTCATAAAGATTTAAGATGAAAGCTATAAATGGATATTAACATATTATATGGCTTGGTTTAGCTTGGTTTAGCAGCAGGATTGCATTGCATAAAACATCTCTAGATTTCCCTAAACTAAAAAATCTCAAACTCTGTATCACAACTGAGTAAATTTGAAGAATATTAAGACTATTTGTTGTTAGAGTGTGATGAAAATAGCATGCTTTCTGTATTTCTGTATTAAGTATTTTGTAACTTTTTTTGTTTGAAGTTTAACCCTTTCCCTCATATATACTCATTTTGACGCCCTAAGTAGGTATCACATAAAGCCTGATCTGCAGAAAACCACAGTTAAACCTTACCAAATTTAATTACAAAATACTCATTTCCAGACCACTGGAGTTACTCGCAGGCTGATCTGGTTTTATGCTGTTCGCATAGGTCTTTTCATGGTGTCCTCTATGAGGGGAAGGGTTAAAACTAACAATTATCCTACAAAAATGATACTTTATGCAGCAAAGCTTGTAATTCAAGTTGGGCCAAGTTGGTACAAGTTTTAAAATCAGAATTGCAGACTGTTACATTACTAGTACAACCATACTGAAGCAAATGATAGTATAACCACAAAATATCGGAAGTGAGTCAGATTTTAATGCTTGCTTGACACAGTTATCTGTGACATCTAATAGATGCCTAGGGGAGACATTTTTCATGTTGAGTGTTACGGTCACTAATATTTCACACCTTCAGAAACTAACGAGGTGATAAAATCGACAAAACTGACAATATAATATTGATCTTTTGACATTTATCATAATGTATACTTTGTGAATTGATTGATGGTTTTTTGTCCTTTATTTTTTTTCTTCCTTCAGTTATCTAATTTTGCTCAAAGTAGTTTTACCACAAATCGTTTACATCCTAGATCATTGTCACTGATTGTAAATTGTCCATGAGCTTCTCAACAGGACATTGACCTTGGTTGTAAGACGCCTGCTGTTCACCAGTCAGGTGTTTTTTTCAAGAGGTGTATCTTCACTCATTATAAGTATATTTAGGGTTGAGCCTGTACATAGATTAGGCATGGAAGGAGCTGGAATTAAGCGGCAATCTCATTTTGGCCAATTTAAAATGAAATTCACGTGTTTACATCAAAGGTGGTAAAAAAACATAAAATACAAATCAGAGTCAACTTATTGCAAGAAAACATACACGTTGAAGTGGTTCCAGTGAATATCAAATTATGTACTAATTGTGGTGAATTTGGGTGAAGAGGAATGAAAAACTGATTACCAGTAATTGGTGGTTGATTTTCCAGAGGTTTTTGACCGATTGACAAGGGTTCAGTCACTTGAGAAGATAATGATTAATACACTGTGTAGATCTCCCAAGGGTTGTGTAAGTCATTGTGCTTTTTTAAAAAGTATCAGTGGTCCATAGGTAAGAATGTAATCAAAATCATTAGACAGGCAACATATTACTTCTGAAAAGATTGAAGCAAAAAGTGCTGGATTTGCAAGTGAAGCAGTAAATTCTGTTACAGCTATGAGGAATGCTCATCAGTGACTACCATTTCATTTAATGGAAGCATGTGAAGGCACAAGTATAATAAGGACATTATTTGCATTCTTTGGGGAAATGAATAGAGAGTTTGTTGACATCTCTGCCAATAGTAGCTGATATAACATTTACAAATATCTATAATTCAAGTAATTGCATACGAGTTTGGGTGGTTATCTAATTACATCCAGCAATATAAAGCAATTTCATTGTGAGTCATTGTTGTCATTTCTTAGTCCTTTGGCATGGAAGTAGAGAAGACTCTCCAGTTTGGAGGACACAAAGGTTGTCAACCCCTCATTGATTAACATGCTGATTTCTGCTCCTGTAATTAAATAACAAGACCAGTTGCCAGGAAGTCACTGACCACTGCAGTACTGAATTACATCAGCATGTCATTGACCAGTGTCTGTAATGAGACATTTTGGTTGAAAATCTCCCTTGAGAGAATATCTGGATAAAATAGCCATGACATATTGCTGCACACAAATTGTATTCAGATACTCATGTATTCAAACTTTATGTTACTATACTAAGAATCTCTTGTTGACAATTTGTTACATTCCTTTTTCAAGACAGTAAGCAAGAAGTACAAAAAAATCTGTTGAGGTAAAAAAACAACAACAAATTTTTGCATGACTCATTGTTTAGTAAAGGTGGGAAGTTTGTGTTTTGATTAATGTTTCATGATTACTAGAGTCATTATTCTATTATCATCAGTGACAATTAGTGTCTTCTAGTTGTCAACAGTGGATTCCTCATGCCATGATCAGGATGTCGGTCCTACTTTGTTGTGCTTCTAAGTGAATGTCACAGTCTTGACTTTTGGCTGTAAATCAGGTCTTTCAGACTCGCTATCCAGGAACTGTGGAGGGAAAACTGGTAGTGAATCACTATAGTTCTCACAGAAAATATTTTGACTGTTGTTTGGCTTTTTGGTACAAGTTCTCTTTCATCACATCTCACATAATATGTTTTCATGGATATTTTGTCAGGATGAGGGTATGCCTTTCAGTTCCTACATGGCACTAATTAACTAACACAACCTTCTGACAAATGGCCACCTAATTACCAGGGGATGATGGGAAGTGTTGTGACTTCATGTAACAACTGACAGGCCAAGGTGTCAAAACTCCAGTATTCATTATCCCTTCAGAGCTGTGGGTACACCAGGATAGGAAAACTAGCGGAATTAGTTCTAGCAGGTTTATGAACTTTTGCTTCGTTGGAAAAAGCTCTTGTTCTATTTTAGAGTTTTTTGAAGATTTACTGGTTCCTCTTTGGAAAGACTGTCTTTTCTCTTAGAATAAATTTACCAGTTTGAGCCAGTCGCTTTTACATTTTTTTTAATAAAAGTTTGTGCTCACTGTATTAATTTCTTCTGATGATTTTGAATGTTACCAGATCTCTTGTGTTTGAGAAGGTTGTAAATGTAAGTTTTCCTGACATATTGGTTTAAATTGACAACAAATTAGAGCATGAATCTTGAACTCATCTACTGGACCTTGATAAAGAGGGCAGCTCCAAAAGTTCAACTCCGTTTCTTTCTCCAGCAACCCTTGATCAGCGTAGCCCTACTCCTTTTTTATATCCCTGTATCATGATTAATATAGATAAATAATATTTTCTCACACATTTGTTGATTCTTTTATTTGTATACTGGACAGAAATATGAGGCAATTTATATAATTCCCCATATAAATGTAAAATACACGTGTGAATGATTTATGCATAAACAAATGGTGTCATATTTGTTTAAGAAACTGGATCTTGTTAGAATAAATATTGAAATATACCAAGTGATACAAACCTTACTTGTGTACAAACAGGGAGATTTAAACAAGGCTCAGTTCTTCATTGATAAACTGCAGATGATTAAAAAGATGATTGATTTGTAATGAAATACATAGTTACAGTCTACTTTTTTTCAAAACCAAAATTATTTGCATCGGAGCCTTAATGATTAGACTATACTGTATTAATTTATAACTTATAATTTATTTCAAATTATATGTAGCAATGAAATCGAGTATCCCCTGAAAGTACATGTAAAATCATCATTTCCTCATTCTGCTGTATTCCTGAGGTCAAGGAATCAATTAAGGAGTCAATTACAGTATTGTGTGAAGAAATGGGCAGACAAATCAAGAAACAAATTGGATTTATCTTCACCAGACTTGCTTCCAGTCCGCAAGCCATTTACACTGGTGGAACATGCCAGTAATGCAGGCTAAAATGAATTGGAGGTAAAAATAGCTGACTCATGATTTCCAAGGAAATTGGTTTTCTACCTGTTTGCTTCAATAGGTCATTATTGATGAATTACTTGGAAATTTTGAGAGAACTTCTTGGGAGAAACAGGTGCCGGGTGATACTGCAGCAGTTAAGGAAGGCGGGCAACAGCTGACATTGAGTAAAGAGCTCTTGGAGACTGTATATTTATTAAACAATTGCAATTAACATATAGATTCCTGGCTGTCTATGAATGTAATCTTAATTGTTTAATGGTGATATATGAGCATCATCAGCATTTTTCATGCCAAGGAAGGATTTAGATGTAATGTGGTTACTTGAATAATGATCAAGTGATCGTAATTAAACATAAAATCATAATCTGCACAATTTTAGCAATTGAAGATAATTATCCCTTTACTATAGGAGCTGTCTGATCAGGGTCTCCTCTGTTTGCTCATATGATAGTGTAGCTCAAATTCTACACAGTCCGCAGAGCAAAGAAAATTCCTCTGTTAATCATATACCATTTAAACTTCAGTTAATTAATATTCATCAATTCGTAAATTTGTACATGAATATTCATGAGGTAAAGGGTTAATATACTCCATTGAGGAGAGACCAGCACAGATACGATCCGTACTGTTCAAAAAAGAATAAAACAAATTTTATCTTTTTTTTATTAACATCAACTCCATAAAGTGGCCAAAATCCAAATTCCTTGGATTAAACTGGTGATCAAACTTTTTTTTTCTTCTGTGAATTGCAAATACATTACAAATAACAACAATGTTATGACTTTCTGCTGTAAGTGGAGGAACAT
>CM037788.1:9372263-9422263 GCA_021229015.1 Solen grandis | reverse complement strand
TGGACTTATCACCAGTGGATAGGGCTTTGTATAGAGTTATGTCTCTTAATAGAGGTATTAAATCTTAAGTTCTCATAGGCGATATTAGTTATTCAATTTTCTTCTAGAAACAGATGGTAGGGATGACACTCTGGTTAGATCACGATAAATAAATCACTGTACGTGTTGGTATCGTTCATTGAAAGGGACTATTACAAGTTGAGAGTCTGTTTTTATTGACGACAAGTGTCATTGCTGACACTTGGTCCGACAATCAGTCATTAGTCAGATGTGGAAAGGATAATTTGTACCATTGTTTTTTGCCTCAGTAAAACGGACGTCAAAAATGCTAATTGGACACCTGTTTTGCGGTGACCTTAACCTTTGTATTGACACTTACACATTTGGCAAAGAATGGGATGGCCATTTTTTTCCATTGTATATTTATTGTTGATAAACCTATGAGAAGCAGGACTTAATGATCCATTTTTATTACAGTTATACTCTGTATTTTAGTACATCATGAACAGAATACATATTGTTCATAAGATGTACCAAGCATTGCAAACACAACATCTTTTTTTTTTTTTTTAAATCAATTGCTCTAAGCAAAACATATTAATTGAATTAGTTATCAAAAACTGCATCTTACTATTTTTATTTCAATTTCAATTTAGCAAGTGTTCATTTTGCAGCTTGGTGATGATTCAAGGCTCACATCAAACACAGTAAAAAAATTATAAGTAATCTATCTAAAACAGGGAGCTGTACAAAGAAATGACAAGCAGTTTGTTTGCCAAAAGCTGTATTATATCAAACACTTGCAAGTGTTGTAATGCAATGATGTTAATGAGAGACAGCACATACAAAGGTGGACACTATGATTAATATAGGAACACTGAAGAGACAGGAGTTGTTAGAATGATGGTAAAAATGTGTCAGTTTGTTAGGGTATCATACTTAGTGTTGTTGCTGACAAAATGTAGATCCCAAGACATCAAAGTATGAAAACTTCATAGATATATATTTACTTAGGATAGATTGGTAGAATAGAATGATATAGATAGAAAGATAGCTAGACGTCCAAAAGACAGACAAGTGCATTATTATTTGTTAGAAATATATTTAAATAATTTTGGTATTTAATTACAAAAAAAAGATTTTTTTTCTTCAAAAATCAAATTTCAAGACAAACTTCTTTTGGTTTTAAAAGAAATGGGTCATAAGAAACATGTATATCACAAGTTTCGTGTCAAATGAGATTTAATAATGAGATAGAAAGAAATCTAAGATATGATAGTCAAGTAAAAAGAGACAACCAACACCCGACTGAGGGACATGGGACGCCTCTCCCTTGGCTGGCTAGTTTTCTCGCTTTCACCACCTGCCCGACTTGCCACAATAGTTCATGCCTTATTAGGCAACAAATTGACCACATCTTGAAATACAGGAGCTTCTCATACAATTACTACTTTGTGTAACAAAATGGTGGAGGTAGGATATTTTACGTGTCTGTCCCCGGGTGGTTCCAGCTGATCTTGTTTAAATTGCAAACAACAGGCAGACTTAACCTGGCCCTAATATGTTTTATCTTGCGATTAAAGGTTACCTGAAGATAATTATTACGAATACTGGTGAGCTTGAATGCGTATTCACTGTTTGATGTTCGCTGTAATTGATGCCTAGACGGTCATTTGTTATTATATCATGTCTGTACTAATAATAGGTACTAATGATAGGCTATTTCTTTTGTCAAGTGTGATTAAAGATAGATGATGAATAATTTATATATATGTATATGCTATAAGTTGTAATTATGTGCCTTAAAAGCTGTAGCATTTAATCACAATCGTTTATTATATGAACTCGCCCAGTGTTGACATTGAAACTGGTTCATATTATAGCTTAGGCTATTTTTTTTCCAGTTGTTATCTTTTTTAACCCTTTCTCTCATATAGACATATTTTGACGCACTCAATAGGTACCACATAAAGCCTGATCTGCAGAAAACCGCAGTTAAACCTTACCAAATTTAATTACAAAATCCTCATTTCCAGACCACTGAGGAGCAGTGAACAGCATAAACCTGATCAGCCTGCGAGTTACTCGCAGGCTGATCTGGTTTTATGTTGTTCGCTTAGGTCTTTTCATGGTTTCCTCTATGAGGGAAAGGGTAAATCATATCTTTTTTTCTAAAACACCTACACATATACAATGTCTTTAAAATCCATAATTGATATGATTTTCATGCCCTAACTTTGAAGTGGGTGGGGGGAGAATATATATATTTGCTCTCTGTCTATCACAAATGTTGTGTCGTGTATATCTCCAAAATTATATGAACCCAAATCATAAAACTTGAATGGAATTTAACTAGTAATCAAAATATGTACCTGGGGTTTTGGTTTTGTTTTAGAATTAATGGCAGAGTCATGGCCCCTGACTCAATGAAAATGTGGGGGTACCCATGTTCAGAAGACACATTTCTAGTCATGTAGTTCTGACAAATTATTGTGGTCTTTTTTCAGCTGTCAGTAAGTTTCAACATGCGATCTACTCAATCAGAATGTTTGCTTGCTGATCAGGTTATACTCGCGAATTTGACTGATATTTTCCATGCTCTGACAGTGTAGCAAAGTTAAACCTAATAAGACAAAAAGTCTAGTGATTTTCGCTGATTTTGATTTGACTTGATCTTATGTAATTTTTGCAAAAACTTTGCTCTTTGGAGTTGAGGGTTAGATGGCTAATTGTTTATACATATCACAGTTTATAACTTCGCCCTGTCTCTGATCCTGATGTGATTGTTCTGTGAGGGGGGGGGGGGGGACTACACTTGAGGGAGGTCATGAAATTTACCAGGCTCATCCATCTTCCTTTGAAAGAAAAAATTGTCAACTGTTGCAGAAGTACTTCATTCACCTTTTCCCCTCTTGACTTTGATACACAAAAGCTGGCATTGTAATCATGTTAATAAATGTGTCTTAAATGCAAACTATCTGTGGTTGAAAAAATATGAAGAGATATTCTACAATTATCTTGAGTTTCTAAAAGGATAATTAAACATGGTATGCATGTCTGCACTGAGAAAAATGAGCGATGCATGATCTTATCTGAGGTCAGCTGGAGTCAAGGTCTTGATAAATATTTCAAATGGAAGATATGTCAATTTCTTGCATGCTTTTCTAGGAGCAAATATTTTCATCCCAGGAAAATCAGAATGATGAAGGTTACCTATCATTTTAAAGCTTGTTTCTCTGTGTTCAACATATTGTCGAATGAAGTTCTGCAGACAAACTTTATGAGGCTGTTAAGACAAATGAGCCAATTTGCAGAGAAATTGGTCTTTGCTGTTTGTGCAGCCAGTTGACTTGATGTATGCTTTCCACTGTGTTATTACAGACGTTCCTTAGAATCAGGAAAGTTTTCCCTCCAATCAATCACGGGCTTATCAGTAGAAGAACGTCCTGTGGGCATGAAATGCATGTTGTCAGAGATGGAAATGCATTCTGTTGTAGATGTGATCTAAGATAATGTGCAAAGGTATTGCAGTTTACCTTGGAATCTGACACATATTTCAGTCCAGACTTTTTTTAAATACCACATACATATCAATGTTTCACTGCTCAAATGATATGATTGTTTGGAAAAAGGCGCCAGAGTTTGATAGGAGATCTTTATTTCTAAGTTAATGGTGAAAGAAATAAACAGATTATTTTCCTATTGTGGTATATCTGGTTTCAATATAGGAAAAGGAAAAATCTAATTAGTGTTATGTTCAGAAAAAAAAAAAAAGAATTAGTGGGATAAAGATTGGCGGTCATTGGCCAGGTAATGTTGGGTATTTCTTTTATACTGGCCATACAGTTGATCCTCTTCTCTCTTACTTTTTATGAGCGACAATTGGTGTTTGGGAGATATCAGACTACACTTTATCATGTTTCTAGTGATTTCAAACAATAAAATGTCAGCGGATAAGAGGGGTTATTGCTGAGTTTTATTGTGTCTCCCTGCATGGTTAGAACAGAGATAGGGCCTTGCAGCTTAGGGATTCTAGTCACCGTCTTTGAAATATACACAATTTTGGAGATGTTTTTAAATGACCGGTTGTCCAGACGGAGTGATATAGGTGTTTTGCTGTTGAGGTTTATATAGTCTTAATACTAGGGTAGAGTTTTATTGGCCACAATAGACCCTGACACAGAGTCATTCAGATTTCACTCATTGCCTGCTGAAATAAATCTGTTAACAATATTCTGAGTTTAATTACTTGTTACGCAAAGATGGGGATGATAAATATGTTGATATGAATTTGCATGATTAAGAAATTTAAATATGGTTTGAATTTCCCATATTCATTATCATTCAATCTTAATGTTTAGCATATTTTGTAACAGTAGTTTAATTTACACATTTTTCCTTAATTTCAGAAAAATGAATGTGATGTTAGTTTGCAAAAATCATTAATATTACATTTTGATGAATTGTAACTCAATTTCTGGTCATATGCTTTTACTTTTACTTATTTCCTGTACCAGATAGCATCAACAGATGCCCATCAAGCATTTAGACATATCATTAAAATGGAAGTGGGTATTGTATAGCATTAAATTTACATTTTTATGCAGTTTTTTTTTGTATTTTACCTTAATGTTGACAAGACCTTTTCACTCTTTCATGTACCCCTTTTTGAAAGCTAAGCCTCTCTTTATAATGGTTGTTGATTTATTTGGAGCAAATTTGGTATGGTTGACCTCTCATGGCAATTCACGTAAAAGCGAAAGCACTATTTCAGGGCATATTCCAAGGGTTTCCAATTGTTCCCTGCTATGTCATGTCACTTTCTGACTTTCAAATGTGCAAATTTCCTGCATTTTTAATCCAATAAACAGTAAAACTCTTTGAAATGAGACATCTTTTTAATTGCTTTGCACAAACAGCCCTTCTGTGGGATCGGCCCTATGAATAGAAATTACATCCTCTTTGCCCATGGCTGAGCAATCAAGTGGTCAACGAAGGGTCCCCTAGGATCCCTGGATTTCCATAAAAATTGAACCAATTCATTCTTGAATGAGTAGTTGGAGGCCTTCACTTTATCAAAAGGAGACTTATAGAAAGTGAAGAATGAGTGATGCTTTACTATAGCTAGGGCATGTTTTCTGTAGACTTCTAAGCTAGTTATTTATGGACTGGTTCTCCAGAACATATGGAAGGGAAGGTGGGCTGAAGCACTTCAGGTGAAAGCCTTCGTAAACAAATCTATTGTACTCAGTGATTTGTAGTGACAGAATCTTGATTGCCCACAATATTCATCTGATGTATGGGACTCTCCTTAAACCCATTTTCTCCAAATTAATTATATACACAATTTCATGTATAATGAAAAGTCAGAAACAAGCAAAATTTGCTGTCATAAATAACCTGTGGGAGAAGTTTGGTTATTTTGTTAGCTTATATTTCTTTTTGCATTGAAGTGCCAATGGCCATACAACAACATACTTGCATGGCCAAACATTTCTTGAGTTGTATTTTTAAGGTTTTCATGGATTTTTCCTAGGTAATTTATAGTTATTCAATGTAAGCGATTTTTGTCATATCAAGTGACCCAGCTCCATGTTTTGTTCGATATTGTTTCTTTTTATTGATACCCATGGCTGCTTCTGTCATCCCACCAACAGTATGTCAGTCATTTGGAAACTGATGTCTACTTGAGAAATTGCTGCCACACTGCAGTATCATGCCATAGACATGTGGCATGATACCACATCCGTTATCAAAGAGGAGGGGTGGGTGGCAAGTCTTGCAAACTGGTAATAGAAATGACTTCCTCTAGAATTATATTGACTAATGGGTTGATCTACGGCAAATTGACCCATTGTCAGAATATTATCATGCAACTTTGGTATAAATCCCTATATGGCAAGGAACTGCTGTATGATTGGGAAATACCTGCCTGAAGAGGGAGGGTTCAAAAGGAAATAAACTCTATCAAACAAACAAACAAAATGTTCCCAGGAAATCTTCCCCTGTCTGCTTGTGTGGTCAGTCTCAATCCTAACATATGTAACACCATGTTCACTTCTTTTGTCCATGTATGGCTGTGCATAATTGAGTGTAAATTTTGTGAAATAAGAACACTTGACCACATTCACCAGAAAGCTGCCTTGTCAGGTATCAGTTTCACCAGCATGAACATGTGTTCTCAGCCAATTATAATGACAACCAGGTCAGTTCAGGTTGTATCCTCAAATGACCCTTTCCTGACCACAGCCATGTTGTTGTGGCTGTAATTCAAACTGGACTAATTACTTGTACTTTGCCGCTACTTCTGGTCACATGTGAAAGACTGATACCCAGTAACCTGATGTGCTGACTACATTTAAGTCTGGTGAAATCTGTGACCAGGTTTCCTATTGATGGATATATTCATAATGAATAACATGTGTCAATGGATGGGACAGCGCTGTGGTTTATCCCTGGGTATTGTTACATAGGCCCCCAACTGCTTCATTGTCTTGGAACACTCTGTCTTGATTTCTTATCATAATCACAGGCATTCAGGACACACATGGGAAAATACAGGCTGAGCATTTATTTATGAGACTAATCACTTTTCATACTGATATTGTTTTTTAATGTTCTATACTTAAAGAAAAAATGTGGCTCAGTCAACATCTGATGCTATCAGGCAAATTCATGCTTTCACTGTAAATATCTTATTTTATATTGTGAAATTTAGTTTTCTTTTCATCATTGCCATCCTTCTTCCAATGCAGAGTAGTACAATGACAATGCATTGCTGATGACAAAATCCCTATCACTGGCTTGTAAATAAATCACAGAAAGCAAAATGCACACAGGAAGGCCTGCTAGAATGCAAGGTCCCCCAAGTTGTGACTGAACATAGTCTCTTCACTGTTTCTCCTAGGAAACCCCTTATGAGGGACACATTGTAAATCAGATGGTTTTCAGCTCACTAACTGAGCTTGTCAATGGGCATTGTTCTTCTGGAAATTTATGGCAGCCTCCCCGCACTTCTTCATGTCACGCAGACTGATCAGACCCTCTAGGTTAGAGAGAGGCTTTATCTGTACATAGAGCAGGTTCTATCAGAGAGACACTTTTTGGAGGAAATATGAGATATAATCTAGATAAACATATAAAATGAGAGAGATGGGAAGGGGGGGTAGATGTTGGTACTTAAATAAGATTGCAGATATGGAATTAATGTGTTTTTGTATGATTCTTTTATATTATGTATATGAACACCAAAAGAAAATGTGCATGCAATTCTTATTTAGCATGTCCTTGAAGAATGCTATAAAAACATTTTTTTCTTCAGTTTGTTTTTTAAAGGGATTATGTAAGCATATAAACAGGGGATTCCATGCTAGATAGGGACATTTTTGTCATGCCTTACGTGAAATGTTTTAAAAAAGAGTGCCAAGATAAGAGCTATAACATAAGTATGTAGGTATTAAGTCAAACATGACTAATATAGTGCATGGTATTATACAGGCGTGGTTGTGATCTTGTAGAAATCTTGATTATGGTTAGAGAGCTGTTATGGAACTATTTGATAAAAGTGCACAAAATTACGTCTGAGTCAAGACTCTGGGAGTCTTACATTTACAGCGGATCTCAAATGTTCCACATCTTTGAGAGATGGGAGGGTGTGTGTTGTGCGTGCTTGTGGTTGCTGCAGATATCAGACAGTTACTTGGCTGAGTGATGATATCATGAAATAATGAGAGGGAGCATGATTGTCTGAGTGACTAACTGTCTGTTTGGTGCTCAGGTATTGGATATGCAGGGCCACCGAAGGTCGAAGGTCGTCTGGGTGTGGCATGTTTCCAAGGCAGATGTTGAAGTGGTCTTGGCATAAATGAGTCTCCTCAAGTACGTTCAGACATTCTTATAGTCTCAGAATCACATGTATATGGTCATCCTGACATGATTGCTCCAAAGTCTTCCAAGAACCCAACATAATAAAATAATTGCAATTTTAGCATAGATATATTTTCTTTATTGATGATTATTTTTATTATTTCAATTTTCATTTATTAGATGTCATAATCAGACATCAAAAACTGAAATTTATTGTGAAAGGTATTTTCACATAGTAAACCTAGACTTGTAAAATACAGGGATTCTCTTTCACATATGATCCAAATAGTGTCATGAAAAACTGCTGGACATTTGATGATGAATCCATTGTTTATGTTATTTTAAGTGGCAGTATTAAAGGCTCTTTCATTGGCTTATCTTTGATTACTGGTGTGGAACATAGTAAAGAATCATTGCTGTGGAATGACCTTTTTACATTTGAGTGCTACAGATCTCATAGAGAAGGGTTATAGGTCATTACCTGACATACTTGATGTTAAAATGAAGCAGAAAAATGAAGTTTACTGCTATACTTGATGATTGTTTTTAGAAGCAATCCTCTATGTGACAATGTCATGACTAAATGTGGTTCGGCCAAGTTCTCAGGGGGCCTCATACTCTGGCAGGGGCCATCACAGGTGTGGTTAAATTGAATACATTATCATATGTAATTATTATATTTTGACCACCTGGTAGACTTCCACATAAAGTGTGACAGAGTATAATTTAATTTCAATCTTTTTGAGAAGCACCCTGTCAGTGATGACACGTGATTAAGATTAGTAAAGAATTTATGAAAAGGTAACGAGGAGCAAACACATACATATAAGCTTTTTAGTATCAACAGGTCCATTTTCTATTGCAGAATATGGTCGACCAGGGTCAGTGTCCAGAACTGAGGTTATGATCAATTGTTTACTTGTGTTTGGTAGAAATTACAGAAGTTGTGTTTTGAATGTAATGTGAGGTCTTAAGATTGAACGATAAGATGAGTAATGTATTCATAACAGGCGATTGAGACTCCCTTTGATATTGCTGGGTAGAGAAATACAATATTTGTTTGTTTGTATGTCATCATGAAAAATGAAGACGGTATGGCAGTTATTGCTTAGAACTCAACATATGAACTTGTCGTCTGCCTCTCGCCTTTTTGTTTTGACAGATCTCGACTGACTGTCAGTTAAGTGGATTGGTATATGAATAGGAAATCATGCTACAATATCTCACACAAAATTTTGACCTCAGATGGCTATTTAGGCCATTCACCTTTCTCATATGATACTTTTATACATCTACATACAGCAGTGAATTATTTTCTTACTTACAGTTATGATACATGAGTTTGTTTTATTCTGATATATGGCTCTTAAATAAAAATACTTCATAAGTTATTGTGCATTGCGAGCAGTGCCAAAAACTTATGTAATTAAAGGCTTAATTTTTTGGGGTCTCTTTTTGTATTATAAATTTCTGAATTTGACGAACTGTAAAAAAATAAGAACAGCATGACATGTTCTATAAGTATTTATAGAGATATACAGATATATATATATTCATGAAAAACTTAAAGGTGGAAAAAATCAAAACAAAAATGAGAATAAAATAAAAAGCCTAGGTTACACAACAAATGTCAGGAATCACATAGCCTTGAAGAAATTCCCATGTTTTCTGAACACCAATGGTGCTGATGGATCATCTTGTGTATGAATAATGGTTATACCAGTTTGTTGTCCCAAACTGCCGAGTTGTGTTGGAACAGCGGCACGGTAGAGCACTTGCCAGTTGTGAATGTATCGTAGAGATTTCATCTTTATTTGTTTACTTAAAAAAGCATGTGTTTATTTATTTTTGTGCTCTTGTGTCCTATGCTCTATCGATGATAGGGTGTATTTTTTCCATGATATTACTAGCAACTGCGGGATCAATTTCAGCAAAGTAATGCCAGTGTTAAGATGAAACACGGAGAGCGTGTGATAGTTGTGTTAAAACGCTCCAGCCTGGATTCCCTGTGGATGATGCATCTATGGTTTTCAGTTTGCATAATGAAGTTACTGTTTCTGATGTTTGACATGCTTTCATATTACAGCTTAATTAAACAGGCATATTAATAAAAAAATACCATAAACCCAACATTGTGCAATTCAGAAGATTACATGAAAGAGGAAAGACAAATGTTTTTTTTTGTCAGACTGTTTATGAAACAAGTTTATTATGCAAGTAAATTGTTTGGTTTTAAGTCTTACAATGCTGTGGGCACTTGTGATTCCCTTTGTGACCAGTGCAGACCAAGATCAGCCTGCACATCCATGCAGTTTGATCATGGTCTGCTCTGTTCACTATTCAGTCCATAGATTTTCAGCAAGCACCCCTATTAACATCAAATGGTCTAAAATGAAGGAAGGCCAAGTATTATAAAGTAATTTGGCATGGTAAGAGTTGAAGGAAAAAATGCATTTCTTTTGGAAAGTATTATAAATGATCCTGTTACTATTTCCTTCTGCCACTTGCCCTCCGCTTCCTGGGACATTCATCATATTTTAACAAAAGGAAATTTTTATTTAAGTTATTGAATCCTCCTGTAAAACAATGCATTAACTATAATTGTGTAACATATACATGTTATTGTACCAATTTTTTTGTTTTGAAAGTACATATGAAAAGATGAACGGAGGAAAATAAATCGACATAGTTGACATGTTACATGACAGTTATAGCCAGAAATTTTCTTTCATCTCCAAGTTGACTCAAACTGTCATGACATCGTTATTGTGCCTATCAGAGTCTGAAGTCGTTGGTGGGTTTATTCATGTCAGTTTGCCTGTGCAAGGTGCTCTAGCAGTTTATTACTGTACCTCCGGTGTCGGAATTAGTTGCTAATGTCACACCGAGTTGACCCTGTGGTTAGCCCACAATGGGTAATATATGCATAATGTCAGTGTGGCAAACTTGTGAATAAGTTATATCAGTGAAGAACATATATTCTGAAACTTGGTACGGCTATTAAATCCACATAAATAACTTAACAAGATAGGTCAAGGAAATTTGACTAAAATTTTGTATAAAACCACTTTTAATATCAGGGATATCATTCTTTTCGTCTACTTAAGGACTATACTTAAGTGAATTCTATAGCTAGAGGTGGGGGGGACAGGTATAAATAAGGATGGATATTCCTCAAACCTGTAGATAACGTGTTATTCTGGGGGCTTTATCTGGTAGTTCTGGGCTTTTCCTGTGTCTGGCATGATGTGATCACCTTTATTTAGGATCATATAATTGCAACCCTCATTTGCTTTATTGGAAGATGTTGTGGATACTTTTGTAAATTTAGATTTCCTAGCCCAGAAAAGCAAGAATTTCATGTGATTTGTGTGTGTGTCATATTACTGTCAGTACTAAAATCTCTGATTCATGTACAAAATAGGTAAATTCAGACAGAATAAGACTTGAATAGAAATAATTGGAAGATTTACTTTATATTGGAGATAATGATAGAACCATAGTAGTTTTGATGAAAAACCATAAAACATTTAATCATTGTGTTCATTGAAAAAGCTTATATCTAAGTTAACCTTCTTTCCTGAGACTTTCATAACCACCATCGATCCCTGTCAGATTTCAAGTTTATTTTCCGATACTTAAGATAGCAATTTGTTGTGTTTTATTTGATTTTTTATGCTTGCACAGTATTGCTCTTCTCCTTATTCAAGAGTATGATTTGAGTAAGTTAAAGATTGTTTCTAATTATTTAGGTAGCTTGATGTATTCATTGATTGTTGATCAGAAACTAGAATTATGAATCGCAATACTGCATTCATTTTTTGATAAATCATTTTGTACTTGAAGTGACCTGGAAACCCCAAAATGCACTATCTGGATATAATTTCGTCTAGCCAGCAAAAAAGCTATGTTGTGATGAGTAATTTATGTGTGAAGAGAAATTTTGTAAGCCGATAAAAGATAAAATATTTTCAAACCAGAAAATTAATTATATGCTCCCTATCATCTTCATGAAATATTGTTTATTTCTGACATGAACATATTTGTCTGGATCTGTAAGGCTTCTTATTGATCGCATGGCGCACGGATATTACAAAATTTGTGTAATCTTGCTGTTTATTTTTGTAGCATGAATATATCATTTGCAAATTAAACATTTCATATTCAGCATCCGCATTTATAGCCACAAAATAATAAGATTGCTGTTCTCCGGGTATGAAAAGTGACATTGATAAATGCAGAAGGATGTATGGTGTTGGAAAATGAGAAAGTTCAAGGATATTGGCATATTTTTCATTTGTCTGCACATATGCTGTTTTTAGCTCACCTGAGCACGAAGTGCTCAAAGTGAGCTATTGTGATCACCTTTTGTCCGTCGTCCGTCGTCCGTCGTCCGTGCGTGCGTCCGTCCGTCGTCAACAATTTGCTTTAAACAACATCTCCTCCTGAA
The DNA here is from genome assembly GCA_021229015.1 of Solen grandis. Lineage (NCBI taxonomy): Eukaryota > Metazoa > Mollusca > Bivalvia > Adapedonta > Solenidae > Solen > Solen grandis. The sequence continues at coordinate 9,409,947 of CM037788.1, read as the reverse complement.
CCGCTGAAGGGATTTTGACCAAACTTCACAGGAATCATCCTTATGATGCCCTCTATCAAAGTTGTACAAATTATTCAGATTGGTTGAAAAAGTAGGTCACAGGAGCTAAAAATAGATTTTAAAAACTCAAACTTTGAAAATCTTCTCCTGCAAAACTGCAAGGCCTAGAGCTTAGATATTTGATATGTAGCATCATCTTGTGGGCCATTACCAAGATTGTACAAATCAAAGCCCTATGGTGATAAATGCCCCCGCACCAGGGGTCACTTGTTTTACATAGAGTTATATAGGAAAATCTTTAAAAATCTTCTTCTATAAATCCATATGGCCTAGAGCTTAGATATTTGGTATGTAGCATCAGCTAATGGTTCATTACCAAGATTGTTCAAATCATAGCCCTATGGTGATAAATGCCCCCGCAACAGGGGTCACTTGTTTTACATAGAGTTATATAGGAAAATCATTAAAAATCTTCTTCCATAAATCCAGAAGGCCTAGAGCTTAGATTTTTGGTATGTAGCATCATATAATGGTTCATTACCTCAGTTGTTCAAATCATAGCCTTACAGTGATAAATGACCCCGCACCAGTGGTCACTTGTTTCACATAGAGTTACATAGGAAAAGACCTAGAGCTTAATCTATAGATTTGATGTGAAATATTGTCTAGTGGTCCGTACCCACATAATTCATATAGACCAATCATAAAAAATTTTAATATTACTAGTTTGAGAGATTATGACAAGATAATGGTTAAAATTTGGCCCTTGATTGAATCACTTTTTACTTTAAATTACATACTTGATATATGTTTTATATTAAAATCAGTATCTACGATTAAATAAAATGATAAAAAGACTAAGAGAATATATTGTGTCAATTGTATATTAAATAAAAGTTTCTTTAAGAAAGATATGAAAGTACAGGTAATCGTATTGTTGGTAATAAAATCAAATTCGGTCGTTTTAGGTTATAATATTATTAACCAATGAAAAATTAGGAAACTATTCAGCCCTCCATTTCCGGTTTCAGTTTGGTAGGTATACGATTCTCTTCAGAAATTTCAACGAATTATCGAAGATCATTAATCTAATAGACCTAAAAAGCGATTGAAAAGTAGGTCAGTAGGTCAAATCTTAGAAAAATCTTGTTTACACATTAGAGGCTACAATTTTGATTCAATCTTCCTCGAACTTGGTCAGAATGTTTGTCTTGGTGATATCTTGAACCAGTTCTAAAATGGGTCAGGTTGGATCCAAAAGTAGGTCAGTAGGTCAAATCTTAGAAAAACCTTGTTTACACACTGGAGGCCACAATTTTGATTCAATATTCCTCAAACTTGGTCAGCACAAATGTCCTCAGGTGAGCGTCTTTAGGGCCATCTTGGCCCTCTTGTTTAATACATGGCTTAAATTGCATTAAATATCCTAAGGGTTTCAAAATAGTATGTTTCTGGAAAACTTATTTTTGTCTGTAAGGCAAATAGAGATGACCAAATGGCAAATGGACCAAGCGCTTGACTGTGTAACTTCCTGCTCCCACTAAGGGTCAGAATTTATGATCAAATCTCTCATTTTTTTAAAACAATTTGAAGCAAGTGTAGATAAAAAGAAGCTATACTGGTATGTTATGCTTAATTTATAGTTTTGAGGAGGAGATCAATAAAAGTGGAAAAGCATGGTTTTGAATTAGAGGAGGGGTGTGTGGGGGGATGGGTTGGTAGCCCAGCGTTAGACTTAGTGACCTATAACTGGATCATTCCTTCTGTGGATGAGTGATGAGGTCTCCACTGGAACATGAGATTCCGCTCCTATTAGCAGAGCCAACCAGGGTAGGTATGTGGCAAGTTTGGGGAAGTCTCTCTCTGCTTACTAATATTTATACAGACTGGTGATGTAACAGATTTTCACCCTGCTGGTTTGAGATACCACACATATCTCTAGCTGGGCTTAAATCCACACCCGGGAGATCTCCTTCATATACCACAGTTTGCATCGTCGTATAAATCCAGATCAAAATGAAAGCAGTTCCTTGTTGGAAAATGTTTTTTGAAAATGTATATCCAGATCTCTGAAGTATAAAGGAGAAGCAATCTGAATAAACTTGATTGTCATGTAAGTTGTAGGTTTCTGGAAAATCTGGTCATAAATTGGTTGACAAGGTATTGGCTCAAGTGTCAGAGGTCATTTATGTTTCCTAGGTCCCAAGTGGTAAAGCACTATTACATGCGTTAATGTGTGTATATTTGGTCTTGAAATCAGCACTCATAGATTATCATTGTTCTGAATAATCTTACTGATTTTACTTGTCTTAGATAGTGCTTTATAAAGTAGATGTAGTCAAATTTGATATCTGTCACTGTAATCAGACACGTAAGCCAAAATTTGGAAAACAAATAATCAAATTCTTGCAGACTGATCTTCGTTATTTGGAAAAAGACCTTACGCTGAAAATTAATTGAATTTGTGATTTTCTAATTACAGAATAATTTATGTAAAATGTGTCCGAGAGCTCTGCAGTTGGACATAGTTTTATCATACTACAGTGACTTCAATTAGCCAAATTACGTGTAATCTGACACATTTAAATGCATCTTGTGATTTATATTTGATTATTTTGTGTGATTATCAGAATATAGGGTGCAATAAAACAGGAAAAATTAAGCGAATTTGTTTTTATAAAGTTGATCATTCAGCAGTTTTACGTCTGAGTAGATTTTTTATATACGATGCAGATCTTCCTTTATGAATGATATTAAGCTGTTCTTAGACAGCTGTTTTATGGTTTTCATCTCGCGAGATTTATCACTTCAAAACTTAAAGAATTGGAGAAGGGTAGATGCTGAAAAAATAATCCAGAACCATGAGTCTAGATATTCTACTAACTAGCCCCCTGGTGGTGGATTAATTTGACAGAGGAATTGTGGGTAGTATCCTGCAGTTCATTGCTTGTGAGGTTTTATAGCAGGTGCAATTTGTAGACTGCAATGAAACATGCATCCAAGCCTAATTTTGAAATTGGGTTAAATGTCTTCGGCTTGAATACCCAGCAATGTGGGTCAGTGGAGTTTGACATTTGTGAGATGTGTATGGGGTTCAGATATACAGCTCTGCAACAGGTATGAAGGCCTCTTGGAATCAAATCGCAGAGGATTACGTATGGTGTGATGTAGGAATGGCAGGGTCTTGCACAATCAACTGTTGTCTGTAATTTTTGCCAAGATCTAACCTGAGAACCATATTGCCTAAAGATTATTTTAATTTCATAAAGAAATATCAAAGAATTGAACAAAGGAAGACATTGTGTTGCCAAGATATATGAAGCACGTATCCTGTCTTGGAAGTACATTGTGAGGCACATGTGAGAGTTTAATCAGGATTTGAAGGTGGGGCATTTTTTTAACCTGTTGAGGGATGCTGGCTTTACTCCAGAGAGGGGAGTTGTCGAGTTGGACAAAATGTTGTTACATCATGGGGTGGATGCCAAACACTACGTGCTGCATGAAATCAGGGAAAAAAACCTGCCAAAATGCATTGTTATCAAACTCAGGAGTAGCTCCCTTGACCCGCTAACTGGATGTCTGACAGGAAAAGATTCACACCTGATAGAGTCCATCCTTGACCTTTGTGCACTTGAAGCACAGATTGTTTGATAGATTCCACCTATGTGCCTGTTTAGAATAGAGAGATAGTATGTGTCAAGGAGCTGTAGTTTTGTAGCCTTTTTGAAGAGGGAGCTATTTTGATGGGCCTTTTCCTTCAGGAGAAAGCTGCCGTAGCATCTTAATTAGTCAATTGTTTAACACCTTTCCCAAACTTGTGTCAAGCATTTATACCCTACCAATTTGAACCTTGCAGATTATGGGCATTAATTAGGTATACAAGCTATTCCTTATCATAAGATGGATTTTGGGCCACTGTTGTAGTCAGTCAGTGGCTGGAAGAAGCAAGTTCCGAGGAAGCATTAAGTCTGACCTTTCTGCAGCAGGCACCATTTTGACATAATTGCAATAACAAAATGTTCAGGAACACAAATACTTGATTAAAATATATAGAGAGAATTTTTGATTCAATCCTCCCTCCAACTGATATATGTACATGTGCAAGAGTCACAACTCTACAGGAATGTTCACTTATTGAGTCAGAGCAGAGTTATGGCCCCTGACTTAGTGAAAATGGTGCAAAGTGTGGACATCCATGTTAAGTTTTACAGTATTATGTATACACACCACAATAAATGGCACTTTTTACAATGAAGCAATTTTATAGAATTATAAACTTAATAGTTTTAATTAAGAATATAAGTTTATCTTTAGCCAGATGAGAGACATTAACATAATGACCTATGTGTAAAATTTAGTGTTTTGCAGGCTGAACAGGTTTTAATGTTGTGGCTTATAATAAATGATATAAGAAATTAAACAGTATAAAATGAATTCAGATTGAGAATTGTTTTCAAATATAGGTTTTGTCAAATCAACATACTAATATAACTTATCCAGTCTGTATACCATTAAAGAGCGGAAAAAACTTGGCGAGGGAACAATACGGAAGGTTATACACATTGATACAAAGTGACCCTAGAATGATACTAATTGACCTCACAGTGGTACATATTGACCTCAGTATTATCAGGGTTTCATTCAGTTGGTCTGTTGCATGGTTCAAACATGGGCAAGGGTGACTTTGAACTGACTGGCTCTTTTGTTGGACAAGATCCTTATCATGAGGGCAGCCTAACAGGGCTTTGCACCACATGTTTGATCATAATATTTTTGAGGTGTTTAGCAGGTATCTCTTACATGTGGCGACCCTTTGACTAGATACCTCTGGGTGTCATCAGATGGGACGGCCATTGTTTCACACACTGGCCTATGCCAAATTCAAGCAAGCAATAACAAAAGAAGGGCTCACCTGTGGGGATTGGTAATTAATTAATTAATCAGAAGGGGGTAAAGACACTTTAATTATTGACTAATTATGCATACAGGCTAGTCAAAAATGTTTGATGTATGATCCAAGATGGTGGTCGGACTCTTACGATTATTGATATGCGTAATAATGGAAAGGTTGGCAGAGGTCAACAGAGAGCTTGATGTCACAAGGATCAACCTGGCACGCTGTATGAATAGTTTTGTCACACCTGCAGATTTTTTTAAATTTTATTTTTTGATTTTAATCAACTAAATAATATTGAATGAATTATTTATAAGGAACTGAGAGGCCATTTTGTTCCTTTGATGTGACAACAGGTGACTGAAGTCATATTGATAAGTTATAAAAAATTATCCTCTGATATTTAGTGATTGATTGTGGAATTAAGTTCATAGCTGGCAGTATGTTCCTTTGATTACAATCGCTTAATTACATTAGTCACTCCCCCACAATGCATAGTGCACTCACATTGATACAAAATCAACAGTCTCCTACAGGGATCATCATGTCTCTTTTTCTGTGACAGATGAGTCAGTTTGTTATTAGATTTATAAATTAATTATTCATGTCTTTATGCCATGTGGACTTGAGTACATAAAGGTCATACTTGCTTTTTTCTGTTACATATTGAAGGCTGATCTCAAAAATATTTAAAGTGCATATAGAAATAAAAGAAGATGGAGGAATTTTGTGGTCAGCTCGCGATATGCTGTACCCATGTAGACATGATTTAATCCTACTTCACAAAACTCACGAGAGCTGTCTGGTCACGTCTCTTTTTAATAAAGATTGAGTTCAATATCTTTTTATATTGCGGCATCAAGTTAGTGTAGATGGGGTATTTATCATCTTCAATGATAACTGAAGTTCCATTTAAATTCAAATTATGTAACCATTTAGAAAAGGTAAATTTTGGGACAGTTAAATGTTGATAAGTGTTTCAACCCAGGGTCAGGTAATCCCGTCAGTGGACTCTTTTTTGATATTTATCAATGTATATTTTCAAATTAATTTTGGAGTTTCTTATAACTGTTCCTTACTTTTCTCTTTGACATGACTCATGATGAGGATGAATCTTCCTGGGAGGGAACATATGAGCATTGTGTTAGAGAATAATTAATTGATGCCCCGTTTTACGGCAGTTTTCCATCTCTCTGTCTAATAAAACCATCATCTGCAACATGTTGAGTTATGGTATCTGCATCCCATAGGTAAAAAACATTGGGGAAAAAATCTTAGGTTTGTTTTCATCTTATTTACTACATTTACTACGCTATGTTGAATTACCACACATACAGTTAAGAGAAAATGCTAAAAATCTCAAAGTGCTGTGTCAGAAATACATCCTTCAAATGAAAATAATTGTATCTCTCCATCTCAAAAAACAGCGACATAGACACATGTGGTGTTGTCAGGGAACTTGAAGTCATTATCCACGCTTACATGCGCTTTCTTACTTTTGGGCTTATCAGTCCCACAATTGACAGAGTACAAATTAGAACAATCACTGGGAAGATGGTATCATTATATGTACAGCAGAGATCCATTATAATGCACTTCATTATAAGGAACTACATTATATTGCAAGGGTGGTATCATTACAGCTGAGATCCATTATAATGCACTTCATTATAAGGAACTCCATTATATTGCAAGGGTGGTATCATTACAGCTGAGATCCATTATAATGCACTTCATTATAAGGAACTCCATTATATTGTAAGGGTGGTATCATTACAGCTGAGATCCATTATAATGCACTTCATTATAAGGAACTCCATTATATTGAAAGGGTGGTATCATTACAGCTGAGATCCATTATAATGCACTTCATTATAAGGAACTACATTATATTGAAAGGGTGGTATCATTACAGCCATTATAATGCATTTCATTATAAGGAACTCCATTATATGTAAGGGTGGTATCATTACAGCTGAGATCCATTATAATGCACTTCATTATAACGTGAAGGTGGTGTCAGTACAATGGGGATAATGCACTTTATTATAACTCCATTGTAATGCAAGGATGATATCATTACACTGGAGAATCATTATAGCATTTCCCAATGCATTATAATGTGAATTTCAATATTTGTAGCCCTTGAACATTCTTTGTGTGAATGTTACAGCTAATTTGGTCCCTTTTTATACAGAAATTTGTCCCAGTGTGAAATTCTTGTCTTGCTGTCCAGTATCTAAAAAAATAATACATTTTTTGGCATTTTAAAGGTAATGTGTTTAGTCATAGTAAATGTTACTTTCTATAATGGAGTTTAACTATGTGCATGCATGTAAAGGATATAGGCAACTTTTTGATGACTTTATTTTGTCTGTCTTATGAAGAAAACAAGTTATCTTAACATATGATGTTTGAAATTAGTAGTATTGTAGATCGAATACAGTTGTGAACCAATAACAAAATTTGCAAGTCATTTTTTCTTTTTATTTCAGGATGGACATTTGCAGAGCACCAGAGAAATGTGACACACTAGGTAATGTACATATTTATCAATGTAGTACACATCTTTCCAGTAAAACCTGAAATCTTTCATTTGGTCATACAAATTTCATTGTTTTCCAAACATAACTTGTATTTGCTCATATAGCTGTGTACAGTATAGCTCTTGTAATCTCTACTGAAATCTGCTATGGTTATATTCATATAAGCCTCTGCTGGCCTTCAATTTCACTAGAAATTATTGCTCTTTTATAGTCCCTTTTTTCATGTAAATCTTACTGTTTGCTCATGTAAATCTTCTGTTGCCATGTAAATCTTACTGTTTGCTCATGTAAATCTTCTGTTGCTCATGTAAATCTTGCTGTTGCTCATGCATTACTATTGAAGATTTTCTTCGATTTCAAATGTAGAATATTACATTTTGTTCAGTTGCTCATGTTTTTTTTTTTTTTTTTTTCTCTGAGGTTCATTTAAAGTGTTCCAGTCACTTATTTATATAAACTAGAGCTATTATATGACTAACCATCCAAATTTGTCATATCGATTTTTTTTATTTTAAAAAATGAGCTGGTATGTTTTGATAAGCTCTACAAAACAAGCCTAATACAAAGGAACATTCTGAACCTGTTAATGAGGACATTATTGTTCCTTGGGTGATTTATTATTCATTATTACACCCCTAATGTATTCTTGTTAACATTTTACAAATCAGCAATAATAAATCGAGTCTGTCTTTGACAGAAATTAATGGTATTCCTAATTAGGGAACACATTTCTTGGCTAATAATACCTGTTATGTTTTTTGATACACAAATGAACACTTGTTGTAAGTGGCAGAGCATTAGGAGAGACTTACCTTGATGCTGATAATTTTAGGTTATTTGTTTGATTCATGTGTTAGCAATGTTTCCCTTGAACCCCGGTGATGGTATGAAATCAGTGTGACACGGTCTCCCCATGTTTTGTTAATGAAAGCTGGCAGATTGCATTAAATCCTGCATGTTTTAGGATCAGGAATAGAAATGACTCATAGTTGGACAGGAAAAGTGACGGAAAATACCAGACAGTCTGGTTGCTGATCTAAAAAGCTTAAAAAGCTATCTAAAAAATGAAACCAATACTGTCAATTGACAAAATCCATGTTGGCAGCTTTTGACACTTTGTCAAATTTTTGTTTGACCCAAATCAGCATTATCAATATGAAGATATTCATTTTCCTTCTTAAGTTTTTTTGTTTGTCTTTTGACGAGCTTGAATTTAAATACTGATCAGCCTGAAAACTACAGTCAAATGTAGTTTGCCTTTTAAGAACTAAAGGTTAATATTATATAATTGTTAAGTCTAAACCAATAAACCCTTTCCCTCATAGAGGAAACCATGAAAAGACCTATGCGAACAGCATAAAACCAGATCAGCCTGCAAGTAACTCGCAGGCTGATCAGGTTTTATGCTGTTCGCTGCTCCTCAGTGGTCTGGAAATGAGGACTTTATAATTAAATTTGGTAAGGTTAACTGTGGTTTTCTGCAGATCAGGCTTTATGTGGTACCTACTGAGTGTGTCAAAATGAGTCTATATGAGGGAAAGGGTCAAAATGAGTCTATATGAGGGAAAGGGTTAAACATAAATTGTGAATGGTTGATATTATCGGTTGTACAATATTGATTATTTTAACCCTTTCCCTCATATAGACTCATTTTGACCCTTTCACTCATGGTGTCCTCTATGAGGGAAAGGGTTAATGTGACTCATAGTAGGTATGAATTCGATGGGACTTTAAGCAGTGAAATGTAAGCATAATTAAGAAATGAGTTTTTTGTTAATGATTTGATAGCATTTAAATCACCAATTAATGGCAATTTATTTATTTTTTATCTTTAGGGGAGGGGGGGGGGTGAATTTATGTTGAATAGATAATATAAGTATAAAGTCAGTTGAGACATAGGACACGTATGAGGAGGGAGGAGATGGATGTTGCAGGAAGAGTCAATGGCCAGCAGTCTGTATGATAAATGACAAGTGAAGTTATAGCAATCTGACCCCTGTTGTGGTGGAGAAGGCTCTAGGTCAATGTGTCGTGTTTCATCGCTAATGGGTCGGCTCAATTGATATGGCGGACATTTAACTTTATGGTCTGGATGTTAAAATGTTTGGGCCATTGTAAAACGTCGCCTCAGGTGATCGGTTGTGATTTTGGTGTCAAAATTTTCTGGGGGCAACTCTTGACTGATTTTTAATAATTTATCATCACTTTCATAAACAATAAACCGCATGTGCTATATTTACTTGACATTTCAACTTATCCTTACATGTTTAATAGGAAATTAACACCATTTATCAAACTTAGCCTTAAGTAGATGAGGTAAACCTGCAACAAGGCTGCATAATTTAGTATTTACTGTATTAATAGGCTCTATTTACTTCTCTTTTCCTTCCTCTTTCTTTTTTCTGTGTCTGTCTCTATCGCCTTTCTGCTCTCTGTCCTCTGCCCTTTCTCTTCCATCTCTGCTCTGTCTTTGTTTTTCTCTGCTCTCCCTTTCTTTCCCCTCTTCCTCCTCTGCTTTCTCTCTGTCCCTCTGTAACTTTGAAAGATGCATTCAGATGTAGGTATATTCTTATATTCTTAAAGTAAATCTTATTTATGATCACAAAGAACCCACAGACTATATCAATTGGTTTTCTTTAGACATTTTTCTGAGAGAATTTTGTGACACACTTCACAACTACTATTGGTACACTTTAATGATGCAGAAGTTTCCCCGTCTCTCTTAAATACCTGAATTGTAAGAAACAACAAAATCGTAAATCATGATTCTAGACTAAACATTTGCAAATCATTTACCAGGTGAGTGGCAAAATTGGAGTTAAAAGGCTATATCTAGAGGTTAAGAATGAAATAGGAATTCAAAGATGGCAGGCATGATCTCTTTTTGCTCTATGCACAAATTTCAGACAGGGGGAAGCCTGTCATCTCTCCTCACGTCAGTTTTTCATGCATGTGATACTAACTTTTTAATGTCTGGACATCTAATCAAAGATGAAAAACAAAAATTTAAACAGAGGTATTTACAAAGTTTTGAATTTTACAAATTCTGCCTGTCTTCTGTAGATTTAGATGGGAAAAATGCAATAATGTTACTGGATGTTGCCAGTTATCCAGACAGGTGGGTAGAGAGATATGTTTCAGGTCAACAAGAGAGAGAGAGATTCATAAATAAAAAATAATTGATAGGCCAACTGAGTTTTCTATCATTGCCATAAACATGTTTCCTATGGTAACAACTTACATAATTCCTTTATTCACCATCAGTCTCTCTCAAGGTAATTATACCCCCACAAATGAAATTTGGGGGGGTAAATTATAGGAGTCACCCTGTCGGTCGGTCGGTCCGTCGGTCCGGCGGTTGGTCTACAAATATTTGTCTGGAGCATTTCTCCAAAACTACTGTACCTATGTTGATGAAACTTCATAGGTAGATAGACCTTGACGAGAGGAAGTGCAGTGCATAAGAACCATAACTCTGCATGTATGTTGAAAGGAGTTATTGCCCTTTGTCATTTTTAATCTTTTGATTTTGTCCGGAGCATAACTCCAATACTAAAGTAGCTAGGTTGATGAAACTTCATATGTAGATTGATCTTGATGAGAGGAAGTGCAGTGCACAAGAACCATAACTCTGCATGTATTTTAAAAGGAGTTATTGCCCTTTGTCATTTTTAATCTTTTGATTTTGTCCGGAGCATAACTCCAATACTAAAGTAGCTAGGTTGATGAAACTTCATATGTAGATTGATCTTGATGAGAGGAAGTGCAGTGCATAAGAACCATAACTCTACATGCTTTTTAAAGGAGTTATTCCCCTTTGTTAATTTTTGTCTTTTGATTTAGTCCGGAGCATAACTCCAATACTACTGTACTTATGTTGATCAAACTTCATATGTAGATAGACCTTCATGAGAGGAAGTGCAGTGCCTAAGAACCATAACTCTGCATGTATTTTGAAAGGAGTTATTGCCCTTTGTCATTTTTAATCTTTTGATTTTGTCCGGAGCATGACTCCAATACTAAAGTAGCTAGGTTGATGAAACTTCATATGTAGATTGATCTTGATGAGAGGAAGTGCAGTGCATAAGAAAACCACAATGTAAATTCTTAAAGACAGGTTTTTGCAAACAATAAATATGGATGTGAACCATAATTAGACTGCATTTTTATTCTCCTCAGCTACAGATCTGGGGGGCAAATTGTTTTCTTCTGTGTGTCTGTATGTGTGTCTCTCTGTCTATCTGTCTGTCTGTCAAAACTTTTTAGCATTGTCCAAAACTTTTGAACCATTGCTCACACTAACTTTAAACCTTACATACATGTAGTCTTACACTCACGCAAACTTTTGAAACTGTATTCCTACACATGACAGACTTCCGGTGTGGGTATTGATCACCTTTAGTAATAATTTTTTTTTTTGGTATGCTTATAAGCCCAAATCCTATGTGTGAACATTCGTTTTATGTGTCATGTGAATACATCCTGTGTCAAAGATGGGGGTGGGGGTATGAATCACCTTCAGTGATAGTTCTAGTTTCTCTAGAATCAGGAGTGACGACTGCTTATTTTATATTAATGTCCATTACTTATATTAATGCCTGTATTGACACAACTATAATTATGATAAATGGACCGTTTAAAAATGTGTATATCAGGAGGAATTTAGGTGCTTTCACATACCATAATTGTTTTATAATGTGTTAATGGATTTAGGTCATAAAAGTTAATATGAATTCCTGATTTTACTTTAACCCTTTCCCTCATATGGACTCATTTTGACGCACTTAGTAGGTACCACATAAAGCCCATCTGCAGAAAACCACAGTTAGACCTTACCAAATTTAATTATAAAGTCCTCATTTTCAGACCACTGAGGAGCAGCGAACAGCATAAAAAATGATCAGCCTGCGAGTTACTCGCAGGCTGATCTGGTTTTATGTTGTTCGCATAGGTCTTTTCATGGTGTCCTCTATGAGGGAAAGGGTTAAATTTATTCTCTTTTTTGATTAAAGGCAATTTCTGTATGATATCTTTTGGGTTGCAGTTTGGAAAATGACTTTATTTTACTTATATGTTTGTTTAAATGTTAAGTGATTAGTATGACTGTTTTTCAATAATAATACTGTATTTCTATTTATAAATTGCAGCTAGGACAAACAGAAGCAAACTTTGAATAATTCATTATTTGATCAAATGGTGATTAACAGAGATGCACAGACACATTGCATTGACTGTTATAACCATTTTTTGGCCTTCGATTCTATATATACTGCACTCTCTCTCTATATATAAAATCAGTTTTCATCAACTTAATTCAGTTCAAAACAAAATGGAGTGAATTAATACAGCTGAGGTCTCATTAGACCTGACTGTGGGGTTATGGGTGAGAACATGGGTGGGGCACCAATCAGCTGACTGCCGTTTGAGGACTACAACTGCTGACAGTAAATACCCTATATTATTATGCTAGGGGAGAAGCAGGCATCATAGCTTGGATGTTATCTCTGAGACTTGGCACATGACTCTCAGTGCCATCAGTGGGACTGAGGAAGGTCAAACCAGTTTCCCAGGGGTCACAGTACACCAATAGCCTCCCTGTGTGTGAGAGTGTGTGTGTGTGTATGTGTGTTGATAACCCAGTAAAAAGAGATCCCTCTCCATAGTGACAGCTTAATTTTCCCAATATAGAATAATAAATGAGAAACTTTAAACTTTTTTTAACTTATTCTGTTTACAATTTTGCTTAAAAAAAACAACAACAAAAAACTAACCAGACTTAAACTTTCAACATTTGAATATTTCAATTACTCAGGTAAGAAAAATTTCATTTTTTAATCTAAATTTAAATATAGTGGTTTATGGGTAGGTTAGCATTAATACCATAAACCTTTCACATTTGTTTGAAGTACTTTTGTTATTGGAAGTGTAATCAGTGCAATTTCATGTTTCCACTCATTTGAACAGAGATATGATTCACTTGTCATAATCCCCGTATACTTGTTTCTGCCACATCCCCGGATTTAAGGAAATCTTACCTTAATCCATATGTAAATAATGGAGATGCACTGGATAAACAATAGGTAGGCAGCCCTTAGGTGTATGAGCAAGTGGGATAGTTTGTCAGGGGAAGATACTTGTGTGAGATTAACACTCCTGTGAAAATTGGTGCAGTGTGGCCTGGAAGGATTATCTCGTGTGGGATAATCCAGACCTTGATCTCTTGTTAGACAGACATGGGAGCAGACTTGAACAGCGGCCAATATTTCCTACTCAGTAGACATCACAGTTAATTGGGCCAAGTGTGGCAGTGGGGATGCACTGGTTTAACAGTTTAAATGGGGGACTGGGTACTGGCGCGGCAGTGGATGTTGGCTGATGGGCTGACCGCATCAGTCGCTGTCAGTTTCCCTGCCCTGCCTCCTGTCTGCTGTAGCAGATCTATTGATCTGACCTGACTTATGTCCTGTCCTGTTACATAACTCCTACACTCAGGTATAGGCACAAGCAACCTCACTCAGGGTAGAGGCTTGCAGATAATACACTCGGACTGTCCAACTACCTTTTGTGGAATTGTCAACAATTAACAGTTAAATTTTGAACATCACTTGTTGATCCAGCGGATCTCCCCGGATGACTGAGATACTGCTGATGGAACATTTAAGTCAAGACTAAAGTCATTTGTAAATAAGGGTTGCTGTACTGACTGCAGGACAGCAACTTGTGGTGTTTTTATTGTAAGAAATTCCTTTTGAAATTGTAGAAATAACACAATGCACATTAAATTAGGCTTTATTGGAGCCTTTCACTTGGTACTCCTGTGATAAACAAGTTATTTGAAGTAATAGCAAAATGATATGCTCATTAAAAGAGGGAAATTTATTTACTTATTTCATGATGTTTGTTATTACATTAAAAAATTTAAAATAAAATAACTTTTATAGCGTTTGTTATTTCAGCATTTTTATGAAACATTTTAATGAAAGCCTATATAAATGGCTAGCAAAATCAATCAGTGTGATTGATTGTGTTACAATTCCAGTTTCTTTACCTGAATGGCCTTATTATTAAGTTCACAAATGTTTTCAGATTTATTGCAAAGAAACTTTTAATTCTAGATTTGTGTTGCTTTAGTTTGTGTGTGGCCTAGTAGGAAATAAATTACATCTAAATCTACTCCTCTATATTAAAGAAGCAGTCTACACAACAATTTGCTAATTAATGTTGTTTTTCCCTCCAGCATTTAATTAACCTTTGATTGATTGAAGTAGACTGTATATAATGTATTTCTTTGATGAATTCACATGGAAAAGTCTACTGTTCATTGTAAAATAGAAGTTTTCTTGGCCACATATGTGAAAGTCAAAACCAGAGTTTATAATTAATTTGTTTTTTTCTAGTTGTTTCACTCAGTGTAAATTAAAAGTGTAAATTTAGACTTTTAATTAATCTCACTTTGAGAATCAATGTTCCTATTTTTAAAAATACATATAGTTTTATATGATTGATTAAGTTAAAAAGCAAATTATATTAGTAAAACAAACATACATTATAAATTATCAATTCCTGTAAGGGCAAATCCATAAGTTTGAATATAAAGAACAAAAGAATCCATGCTCCTGAACTGCAGTTTCAATCATAACCTCATAAAAAAATAATAACAAAAAACAACAACATAAAAATAAAGAAATCTATATAGGAAATGAGTCTTAAATTATTTGATGTGATTAGTAAATTTGTCTGTACTACCTCTATAATTCTGTATAAAACACCATCATGCTCTTCATATCCCAATCCTAACACAGAAATAGTAATTTATTAAAGCAAACAAACAAATAAAACGACTCCCCCCCCCCCTTTATTTTGTGTAAGTAAGTAAATTAGAAATATTAATGGCAAGTGCCTTCAAGGTGTTAATAAAATTGTGTCTTATCCATCTCCCCAAAAAACAGAAATAGCTGTTTATTATCAGTGGGCCATAAAATCAAACAAACAAACCATCCTTGGTCCTTGTTCACACTTGCAAGGCTGCATGATTGTTTTGCAGCTGAACAGTTTTTAACCCTTTCCCTCATAGAGGAAACCATGAAAAGACCTATGCGAACAACATAAAACCAGATCAGCCTGCGAGTAATTTGCAGGCTGATCAGGTTTTATGCTGTTTGCTGCTCCTCAGTGGTCTGGAAATGAGGACTTTATAATTAAATTTGGTAAGGTTTAACTGTGGTTTTCTGCAGATCGGGCTTTATGTGGTACATATTGAGTGCGTCAAAATGAGTCTATTTGAGGGAAAGGGTTAAAACACTTTGATACTTGTTGTTAAAGTGAAGCCGACTGAAGCAATTAGGAATAGGAGAACACGCCTCTCCTAATTTTAATTATCAGCCCATGCTTTTCTCAAGTTTTATTTGATATGTAATGTTTTATTTGATATGTAAAACTGCATTCAAGTGCAGAAGAGATGAAATACAAACTTGGTAAACTGGCTGTTGTTTTCCCATATCACATCCCTCATTTTTATGACATTTCAAGCACTGGGTTGCATGAGAGTGCCATGTTTTGGAGATCAGGCTTTTGAATTGTTAAGAAAGCAATGTTTCTACAGCTTTAAAACATCCAAGAGTCATTAATTAAAGTCACTTGCACTATATTTCAAGTGAAAAATAATGGCCTAATTGTATGAAATTACAAACTCAAAGTAACTTGATTGATTGATCAGTCTGCAATCCTTGCCTGTCACCCTTTTTTTCCCCTCTAGCTTACCTTTGTTGTCCTCTCTTGAATTCTTATTCATCATTTTTTCATCCATCTTTTTATACCCAATAACTTCTTTATCATACCTTTGTTATCTTTTTCATCTTGTTGTCTTGTGTTTCTTTCATTACTTTTTTTTGTCGTCACCTCTGTGGAAGCCTTTTGATGAAGATGGATGGATGCAACCAACCACTTCTGTTGACTTTGGAGTCAGTTTAATGTGTGCTATAAAAAGTAAAAGCCTTCTTTTTGGGTGGATGCCACAATGCACTGGCATGTGCAGTAAAATGTGTTTAGTTGAAAGTTCATAGGCTAGTGCTAATGTGACTTTGATGCACTCACTGCACAACAACATTGAGTCATGACATCACTTCCTGTCACATGAACCTGGTGCTTGATACATTATGTCTTTGGTCCTATTTTCTTGTTAAACATATCAAGTTTGAAAATAAAAACAATTTGAAGAGAATAATTTTTCATCTTTCTATATATGCACTCACATCCTGGACATCCTCATACTTTGATAAAGCAGCCAGTTTGTGATTAGTTTTATTAATTCTCCTGAATGCTATTCGACTGACCCATCAACTATATTTTTGTATGGTTCCAGGACTTGCTGAACTAGGCACCATGTGTGACCCTGACCGCAGCTGCTCTATCATTGAGGACAATGGCATCAGTGCAGCGTACACCATTGCTCATGAACTGGGTCATGTGTAAGTGTGGCAGTTGCTTAACCCTTTCCCTCATAGAGGAAACCATGAAAAGACCTATGCGAACAGCATAAAACCAGATCAGCCTGCGAGTAACTCGCAGGCTGATCAGGTTTTATGCTGTTCGCTGCTCCTCAGTGGTCTGGAAATGAGGATTTTATAATTAAATTTGGTAAGGTTTAAGTGTGGTTTTCTGCAGATCAGGCTTTATGTGTTACCTAGTGAGTGCGTCAAAATGAGTCTATATGAGGGAAAGGGTTAATTGTGTCATCAAGTTCAGAGTCAGATTTCTCTGTACTGTTGCTGCAGGTCATTCTGCTAGTTATTAATGGGGGCATATGCATTTTGCAGAAACAAATAACTTTAATTGTTATACTAGAAGTGCACACCCTTGAAATTAACTTGACCTCATTTTTTATCTGGATGGTGTACTTCAAAGTGCATAATTTATGAAACAAGACCTATCATTATAGGATTGATTTTTTTTTTATAATTGCCAGCATTGATCTAGTCCTTAAAGGGTCAAAATGGGTCTACAAATTTTATGAATAAATCTTTTTGGATATTATGAGCGAAAAGACTCACATAACTGTTTGATTGAATCTTGAGGATTTATCTTTGGCTAATATTGCGCAACATGTTACAGATTTGATTTACCTCACGATGATGACAGTCGCTGTCGCCGTCCATTCTACGACCGAGATCCGAAGGCTAAGACCCACATCATGTCACCGACAATCGATGAGTACACGGCTCCCTGGTCCTGGTCCGAATGTAGCTCGCGTCTTCTTATGAAGTTTCTTGAGTAAGTACCAAGCTGTCATATGGGCACTGGATCTACCAACAATTCTAGTTGATGGTATGAATCTTGGGTGGTGATCTTGGAAGTGTGTTCTTAAGAGAACAATAATGCACCTCCAGGTAAAGGCCAGCAATGAGATTCCCTTGAGTGGCCTTTACTCACAATATCGTAAAACATATCTGTAGCCAGTATATAACCAAAGTGTCACACTAAATGGACACAAAGGTTTGGACATGGTATTCAGTGGCCTAGTCACAATCAAAATTAAATTGTAAGCACTAATTGGTTCTTCCACTGTGACAAGCACTTAACCATTCACAGCAGCCAGGAGTGGTCCCCATGACGACGCCTGGCTGTCGGTAGACACTTGCATGTCATGTCTGACAGCCATGTTACTATTGTTCTCTTGTGCTTTATATAGCAACATAGTTTCAGTATTTACCATTCATGACTCTAGGCTTTTTTAGACCATGTTTGGCTGTTGGAAAACAAGCAGTATTTAATTTAGACTTGTATTAAAGTATCACTTCTTTCTCTAAGATATTGATTAGGAGCACACTATATAAATTCTGATCAGTCTGCAAGTTACTTGTTGGGGCAAGTTTTTTTTTCCCCAAGACCTTTCAACAAAGTACTGGTCCAACCATGGAACTGTTTGATTTAAATTGTATATGAAACAATTTTTTTTTTTTGCCATGCAGATTGTATATAATGTGAGCTACAATTAGCAAACAGAGGAAACCCAGATCAGACTGTTAAGGAGCTCTCTGATCTGGGTATCATCTACCAACATATCAAAATCCATCTATATGAGGTTAAATAGATATACTTTAGTGTGAAAGCTTTGGTCTGTGGATGACTTCAGGTGTTTCCATCACCTGTACCCCACTGTGGGCAATGACCCTGTGGAATCAACTGGCCAAGTAGTGCTGGATTATTTATGGGACACTAAAGATATGGCAATATCTGTTTCCATGTTACTCTTGACCCAATTTGATCTCAGACTCAGATTTCTAGATTCCTCAACTTGGTCTCAGGGTACAGTTTGGGATAAGCCAGTGTTTATACCTGAATAACTGAATTTTGATGGGTAAACGTGGATCATATGACTATGTCTGACTATGTCTGACGAAGCTGACACAGAGTACTGGTCCAACTTAGAAACCTTCAGAAGGGATAAGTATTAAGTTGTAGGAACAGGTTTTACGCTGTTCATTAATGATGAAATATCTTAGGGTTTAAGGTATGAACAGTAAATTTGCACTCAAATTGAGATGTCTTTCAGTCTGATTTGGTTTTAAAATGTTATATATTAGACAATTTCAAACCCAGATTGACCAAACCCCTGCAGTTTTTATGCAATTGTAACATGTGATGTAGTTTTATGTATTATGAAGATTTGATTTATGTATTTTATTTGTAAGTATCTAAAAAAAAATCACTAATTACTTGTGGGAACTACTTGTTTTGGCCTAATTAATAGTATTACATTTCTTTACACAGATGGGGTAGTTGATAATATTGCTACACATCTTCTATTGCTTTCCCTTTCTTTTCTTCTCCTTGTTCCACTGATATCTGTTTGAAATTGGGCTCACTTAACTTCAAACATTATCTCGCCACAGGCTGTATTTCAATTAACAAAATTGCAACATTCAGTCTTTACATTTTATTCAAGTGTTCAGATTAGATTTTAATTAAAATAAATTATTTCAAACTGTTAAGTGTTCTAAAGAATGATATTTCATCAGACAGGATGCTTTGAAGTTGAAACTAGAATGGGTATGGTTAAAAGTCGTCAAAAAAAACTTTGAATTACTGTCATGCTTGGATGCCCCCTGCTTGTTGACGTGATAAAAATTTTGTGGACAAAGGGAAATAACTCTAAATGTAGCCTGGAGTTTCATGGCATTTTTTTTCTGGGCTTTAAACAAACTGCCTCTTTGTGTGTATGTATATATATATATATATATATATATATATATATATATATATATATATAAAGGTGTGAAATTTATCATATCATTTCAATGCAATGGAAATTAATTGGAATATGATTTATAGAAAATATTAAATATATAAACAAAAACTTCAAAAACTGAAATCATCCTTTAAGATTTGTTTAGTTTTCCAAAATTGAAAAATGTATGAAGAGGCTGAAAACTTAAGGACCTAACAAATCAAATTTACCCTTTGGCAACTCATGTGAAAATTTAGAGGCCATTGTCATGGGGTGGGGGAGGGCCTAATTTTTCCCAGCCTCAAGTATCTTACAAACAATTTGTTTCAGTGCGGGGTATGGCAACTGCCTGCACAATGTTCCAAAAGTGAAGAAGTACCGCAGACAAATCAAACGCATCCAGAAGAAGCAAGTGGGCTCTCTCTTTAATGCCAACAGGCAGTGTGAACTTGGCTATGGGAAAAACTTCAAAGTGTGCCCATTTCTTGTAAGTAGACTTGCATGGGTTTAAATATATGATGTAAAAAGGTACCGTGGTAACGTACATGATTGCAGACCCAACGGTTGTGGTTTCAAACCCCATTTAGGCAAGGATTTTTCATGGCAAGAACCATAGAGAGAAATCAACATTAGTTGTAGGAACATGTCCCTGAATCAATATGATATTTATAAGTTTTTAGCTATTTGTATAACAGTTAATATGATAAATGAAATATACATACATGTATTGATATGCATAATGACCCCTGTGGGTTCAAATCATTTCCTGACATCAGAGTATTTATCAGATCACAAATATTGTACCTACTCCTTTTTTTATCTCTTGGAAAAAAATATCCTAAAATGTATAATTATAACTACCTGTATCTCAGTATTTCTGTTTAATAAAATATGTAACTCACGAGTGATTTCTGAAC
This sequence comes from Solen grandis, assembly GCA_021229015.1. Classification (NCBI taxonomy): domain Eukaryota; kingdom Metazoa; phylum Mollusca; class Bivalvia; order Adapedonta; family Solenidae; genus Solen; species Solen grandis. The sequence goes on along the minus strand of CM037788.1, from coordinate 9,389,364 downwards.
CATTCCAGAAAAGCTGCACAATCCTGTGGTGTACGGAGGACATTAATGTTGGATGTCGAACCCAGCATATGCCCATGGCGGATGGCACCAAGTGTGGGAAAGACAAGGTAAGGCACGGACACACAGACTTCTGTCATAACATGCTCACTCAGTTTGAATATTCTGGAATAATAATTTACAAATAAGCTGATTATGCAGAAAGGAAGACTACGAAGAGTGATCAAGCTTTGCTTTTAACTCGCCAAATGATGATTTGATCACAAAAGCTCTACAAGGTTGATCATTTCTTTCTTGTATCTTACCATAAAAGTTTCTGACAAATAATGACTTATTTATTTCTCCATACAATGTCATTTTTTTTATTGGACTTTGATGTTTGTGTTAGGATCTGTTGTTCTGCGTAAGGTCAGATTTTCATGATTGATCTCCGTCCTGTCCTCAGTGGTGCATGCGGGGTCAGTGTGTGAAGGCTAAGCCAGACAAGAAGGTCAAGGGAGGCTGGAGCAATTGGAGACCATACGGAAAATGCACGAGGACATGCGGGGGAGGGATCAAGAAAGCAACCAGGGAGTGTAACAATCCTGAGTAAGTCTGCCATTCATTAATTGTAAATTTTTTTTTTCTTTTCGTTGTTGAACTACTTGCCTATAGCTTGAATACCAGTGTATGAAATGCATTTAGAGTGCTTGGTGCAAAACTGTTGTATTTGCTTTCCTTTTTGTGTCATCTGCTGTAAACAGAAGTGACAATTTGGGATAACTTCTCCATCATCCATCTGTCTGTCTTTCACATTTTTTCCATCACGTCTCTTAAAAAAAATCTAGATTTAATCTACTGTTTTTGATGGATTATTTTGTTTCAGAGTTGTTTGTGGAACTGTATAAATTTTTTAATAATTTCTTTTTCTATTATGAAACCCTGTCTTACTTCCATTTCTTCAGACCAAGAGGTGGTGGCCGTTACTGCTCTGGAAAGCGTGTCAAGTATCGACACTGTAACACCAAGGTATGGTCTCTTGTTGTCTCTGGTATATTATCATGACAAATGATTATAGATGACAAAGTAGGACGTGGGTAACAAAGTCAAAATATTGTTGTTGCTTATTCAATGTGTTTCTTTTTCCTCATTTCAATTCTGCTAACTATTTAGGGTTCCTGTACAGGAAACAGACGACATTAGATTTACTCTTTTTTTTGATTGGACAACTCACACATTATGTCTGACTGTTTCAGCCCTGTCCACAGAATACAGATGATTTCCGGGTACAGCAGTGTGCCGAGTACAACAGTCAGATCCGATACTATAACATCACACCCGGCTCCAAGTGGATCCCCAAATATGATGGCAGTAAGTGTCACCTGACTAGTCTGTATGTTACTATGGAAACAAGCTTCCAGCTGTTATCTCTCATGGTCGTCAATCAATCTGATACAGTCCTAAATACTGAATTATATTGAAAGGCATTGTAACAGTAATTATGACAATAATTAACAAATAAAATATTGGGCTCCATTGTTTTTAACATAATTAAATTGGCATTCCTGTTGGAATAACAATGGAATGCTTAATAATGGATATGTATTGTATTAATGTTAATATCAAATGCCTTTTGAGACAAAATTGATTAACCACATCAAGTTCTGTGCTAAAAATGTGAATTATTTTTCATTTACATATCTATAATTTAAAGGTAAATGAAATACAAAAAAGCAGTATTGTCAGTCTTGGTTGTGATTCTTTCTGGTGTTTTTATTTTTTGTAAATGACATCGAATAAATCAGCTCATTTTCATCTCTCACCGTGTGCAGTTCAAGAGAAGGATTGGTGCAAGCTGTATTGTAAAGCCAACTCAAGCCCCTCCCACTTCTACATGCTGAACCACAAGGTCATAGACGGCACCAAGTGTCGGCCTGATGGGGACGACATATGTGTCAATGGACAGTGTCGGGTGCGTACAAACAAAATAAAGATTCAATATACTCAAACAAATTTTTATATCATTTTAATTTTCATGAATTTCTTACAACTATTTTATGTACTTTTATATAATTATTCTTAAATAATAATGACTTCCAAGCAAATGTGATGTTTTTGTTGTTAATGTAATTTAAAAGGATTTATCAAATCAACTTTCATTACAAAATTGAATAATGGGAAAAAAATAAAATCTGTATGTTATGTACTTGGGGCCTTTAGTTTTTGCTAAAATTTCCTTTGATTTTTCAGCGTGGTGGATGTGACAACAAGCTGGGTTCGAACATGAAGCGTGACAGGTGTGGGATGTGCGGCGGGGACAACGCCTCATGTAAAACTATCTCAGGGACATACAACTCTGTCAATTACGGTACACATGCTAACTGTCTTTTCACTACCATATCATACATGTATTAAATTATAATTGTTGTAATGATGCTCAGCCTTGCAAAATTATGGCCTCTGACTTCAATGGCAAAAATGGTGCAAAATCAGGACATAGATTTGTCTATAGAAATGCATATTCTAAAGTGTACTTATTACCCAGGTTTTCCGAAGAAAAACTCTGGTTATTAGATTTGGGTATGTCGGCGGGTGGGCGTAAACAATTTCTTCTGTGCGCAACTCCTCCTACATTTTTCAACGGAATTGGCCCAAACTTTTACAGAAGCATTATTACATAGTGGCCAGGTGCATATTGTCAGGGTTTTGTGGTATGACTATTTTTGATGCAGTTATGGTCCTTTGTTATTTTTTCACATATGTGATATATAGGGAAATATTCTTCAGTGCGCAACTCCTCCTACATTATGCAACGGATAACATTTTGTTATTATTTAGTATTTCTTACCTGGTTTGATGATAACCTTTCTTTATAAATAAGGAACCACATTGTAATGTAAAATATTTAATCATAAATTATACACTGATAGACTATTTGGTATATTACTTCAGGGTATAACAATGTATCGCTAATTCCTGCGGGTGCAACCAACATCGACGTTCGACAGCTCAGCTATAAACACCTTAAGGAGGATGATAACTATCTGGTTCTTGTCAGCGCACAAGGCAAATATCTTCTCAATGGTGGCTTTATCATCAGTAATTTCCCCATACCAATCACGGTTCCCGGCGCGAAGCTCAAGTACAGTGGATCGAGAACCCTGCAAGAACGAATCAACTCCACTGGAACTCTTCTTGAACCCCTTCTTCTGCAGGTCAGTTTCTACCATTTATTTCATCCCCTTAAATCCATTAACAGCGAAAACAATATACCAATATCTAGTCAAGAATCATTGTTATCTTGAAATAAAATATAACGCTCATTCTGGATGCAGTTTGTAAGTTTGTGTGGTATAGTAGATAATAGGGGTATAATATGGATTTTGTTGACTACATATTGATAGTGTAATACTCCACTAGATCAGAACGACTGGCCATCCATCTGATATTAGTTTTAACAGGACTTACAAGGCATCCCAGTTCAACAGATTTAAAGGTATCAAACACAAATGTCATGGTCCTGCTGTTGAGGCATAAATAGATCAATATCTTTTTTATAGTGTAGATCTAGGATAATGTTGCGAAGTTATTCATTACCTTCAGGGATAGTTCTTGGTTTTTTTCAGTTTTTACCACTTTGTGTTTTTATTATACATAATCCTGAAATTTATTTTCATGAAATTGTTGTTGTATATAAAAAAAATTTGGTTTGTACTTTGGTATCTACACGTATTCATAACACCAGAAAGACTTGTTCAGGGGATGGGGCAGTCGTTCATGTAATTAATAATTTTGAACAAATTACGTTAGTACTGAATACATCAGGTATCTTTAGTGCAAAATCATGAAGAGTTATTTTTGAAAATTTGTCTTCCTACTGCTTACATCTTTACATCATCCATATTTTTATTGGTATCTCATCAGCAAAAAGAGTTTGCGTAAGCTGTTTGAAAACAGCTGAAGAGTAAATGAAGGTGTTTTTTTGACAGGCTTAACCATAGTTTTATTTATGAACATGCTGTTTAGACATCAAGTTAGGAAAAATTTGTGCTTGAGGTTAGGATGGTGTTTAAAAATGTTTGCCAGAATTCATAATGATTGAGATATTTATATTGCACTGTACCGTTATCAGAGGAAATGGTTTTCCAACATTAATGATATTTATGCCTTGAGGCCACACTTAATGTGTCTTTTTCATAGTTTAATCTCACAAAAATTTTGACTCCAAAAAACATTTTGGGTATAATTTTGCACCAATTTTCTTGCACACCTGCAGAACGTATGTTTTATGATATTTGATTTGATGTATAATGGTGTGGATAATTGTCAGTTAATTATAACTCCATCTTGATTTTTTTCACAGTATCATAATAATCTTATATCCTGTTTAAGAGTGCAAGACATGAAATGTTTCAGTTTAGTGTGATAAATAAGACACCCCCAATGATTCGTACCCGGATAAAACTATCACATCAGTAATTGACTTGATCGGGAAGATTGTCTAGATTTGTATCAAACTGTACAAGATTTGAAGAAAAATAAATGAAAATGTATATATAGAAATTTGCTGATGATATTTGCTGATTATTTTTGTAAGGTCATATTTAAAATCAAAACCTATTCCATTCATGTTATCCTTATGTATTTTTCTATAATTCTACTTCCTTCTTTCTGTCATGTCCTTGTAGTTCCTATTAGGGAGCCTCTGAAATACAATGTGACATCATTTGTACTGATTGATTTGTCATCATTATTATTTTCTTTTTTTTTTGCATGGCTTAGTTAACACAACATTACTCTAAAAAAGACATGCTTTATACTTTTATTACAAAGGGCATGACAACATCTTACCTTCTACAGAGAAAGATATAACAATCATTTGTGGATATTTCTCAGTATTTTTCACTGAAAGCATGGAATAAATACCTGTGCTTTAAGCTTTAAATCTTAGTTTCTTACCATGATTTATCCCCCGTTTCAGGTATTGTGTGTTGGAAACCTTAATCCACCGCAGATTCGCTACTCCTATACAATGTCTCTGCGATCAAATGACATGCGGTTCATCTGGAAGGAATCCACGGAATGGACTGATTGCAATGATATCTGTAATGGTCAGTACCTTCAGTACTGTGATGTGATTGTTAAAATGTATGTCAAGTAATGCTAGGATGAGAATAATAATCAAAATCACTTAGCCCTTTACTGCATGAATATTAATGTACAATTTTATGACTTCTTCTATGCCGTCCAGACTGAGTGGAATCAGGGCTACAATATTGTATGAGCTAACAGGAGACCCTGATCTTGGTCTGGTCTATTTGCCATTGCATCAGAATGTGTCTTTATGAGGTAAAGGGTTAAAAAAAGTTTTGATTTCCATGAATATATATAGTATAGCTTTAGAAGCTTCAAAATAGGAGTCAAAGTGACAATTTAGTTCTGTAGAGGGTGAATGTAAGACATTAACACTGCTAACCAGTATAAGCACAGGTGAATTAATACACTGCAGGTATGCGGTACCGCAAGGTGAAGTGCGTGAGGGATACCGACCTCTCAGAGGTATCGGAGCAGCGGTGTGAGAACCAGCCCAAACCATACACAGAACTGGAGCATTGTAACCAGTTTTGTACCATCAAGTGAGTTCAAAGATAGTTTAGTATCAAAATATGGGAAACCATCTTTTCCAACTTGTACTAATTCTGTTTGACAGTTCCTGGCTTGGACCAGTACTTTGTACCTTGAAAGGCCATGAAAAGTTCTTGTCTTCAGTGGGTATTAACCCTTTCCCTCATAGAGGACATCATGAAAAGACCTATGCAAACAACATAAAACCAGATCAGCCTGCGAGTAACTCGCAGGCTGATCAGGTTTTATGCTGTTCGCTGCTCCTCAGTGGTCTGGAAATGAGGACTTTATAATTAAATTGGTAAGGTTTAACTGTGGTTTTCTGCAGATCAGGCTTTATGTGGTACCTATTGAGTGCGTCAAAATGAGTCTATATGAGGGAAAGGGTTAAACCCACATCTCTCAGAACCGCAGCCATATACACTATTGTGGACAATTGTGCCCTGTGACAAATGAGTTTATTTTAAAACTTTGAATTTGAATGATGTCTCAGTATTTTGAGTACTGGGAAACCAGTTTTGATATAGATGTTTGTTAGTACAAAATGCATATTGCTAGTAGGACTATTAGAGACAAATGTAGTATAATTACCATGCAACTTACTTTATATTGCTGTATCCACAGTTGGAGATACCACAGGGACGAGTGCTCAGCCAGGTGTGGGCCAGGGGTTGCCAAGCAATACATATCCTGCTCTTTGACGACCCGCTACAACACAACCATCATCGACATCTCCCACTGCGAGAAGAGGTCCACAGAAATAGGACCCAGACCCCAGGAGCTGGTCACATGTTCTGGCAAATGTGTCAACACACACTGGAAATACTCCGACTGGACAGAGGTTTGTTGTTGTTTTTTAGTGTTTTCGCTTGTATTTTAAAGCATTATGAACCATGCTTTGAATACCTTGATATTGTGTACATAAAATGAATATACACTTTCCCAGCTATATTGTATTATTGTTTTCACTACTTAGCCATATTAATGCTAAATTCTGCAATCCTTGCAGTGCACCACAACATGTGATGGTGGAGCTCAGAAACGGAGTGCCAAATGTGTAGACTCGCATGACAAGGTTGTGGCAGACCACCACTGTGATGCAGAGGAATTGGATCTTGAGCGCACCTGCAACACGTCCCCGTGTCCTGTTTGGAGGTCACATGACTGGACAGGAGTGAGTTATCATTGGCTGGATATTCTCATCATGCCTTTCGTTTTTAAGAGAAAAATTATTAGTTACAGATTGATACGAGTTTTTAAATTCCTATTAGTTTTCCTTATGAAGTAAAATATTTTTTTTATCTTGTTCTGTAATAGATCTAATCTAGGAGTGATTTGAATAATATGTTTTAAAGGACAGTGTGTTCACCTCTGTATCTGCAGTGTTCTGTCACTTGTGGGCAAGGCAGTCGCCACAGGAAGGTCATTTGTTTCCAAGGAGACAAAGAGGTCATCGACACCAAATGTGACTACAAGATCAAGCCAACAAGCAAGAGGGAGTGTTACATGGGGACATGTCCCCGCTGGACTGCAGGAGAGTGGGGAGATGTAAGTTACCATACTACCAGCTTTTATTTCTAAACCCTTTAAAAATGCTTTTAGGGCAATGATCTCCAAGGACGCAAAGAGCAAACTTTTTTTTGCCCTGTGTTGCTAATGGCTGATCCAACAATAATAAATGAAAATCCTTTACTTTATACACATGTATAGACGTGAGAACGATACCAGACAGCTTCTGGAAGGAGTTGTCTGACCAAGGTCTCATCTATCTCAGATTCAACACAGTCATGCCTCTCCCCCGTACCCTGTTTATTTTTCCTCTAAAATAGCAGATTGCAAGCAACTCTTTGACCTTTCAACAAATGTATAGCAGACTGCATCACCTGAAGGTTGTAGTAAAGCACTTTACATAACAACTAGGTAGCAACCATTTCTCAAGTAAACGATTACCTGTAGCATTTATAGTGCTTCCAAGTGGTTTTTAACAGGTGACGTTCATTTGAATTAGACTTCAGCGAAACAAAATCAAGATTTTTTATTGGTGATATTGACTTCATTGCCAAATAAACTTCATATATAAGTGTAAATGAAAATTGTGCAAAAATATATGTGAGAATAAAGACTGTTAAAAACCTTTTAAACTTTAGTTACTATTTTGTTAACTAAAGAAGAAGCAATTAAGAAATCTTTCTCTCCTCGTTAAAAAGGAAAAATGTGATCTTAAGTAGGCAGCAATAGGCAGTTTAAACAATTGATAGAATTGTTTTCTGAGTTATAATTTATGGAATAAAAGTTATTGATTTTTAGAGAGGGGGTATCAGGTGTAACCTGTTCTAAGTTTGGAGTCTCTTTTTAGTTTCATATCTATTGTTTCACACTTAAGGCCCTTATTACCTTCAAGACTTGAAACTTATTGAGAATGCCATTTGTGCATGGTTTGTAAAAATGTTTCGACTCTATCAGAATGCAATGGTTTGGAATTCAGCTATTTTAAAACATGGGAAATAAAAGCATCTTCATGCTAAAACTTTTGGTTTTTAACATTTAGTGAAAATCTGTGTTTAGCCCTCCACCTGTAAATAGATACATTTTGATGCATGACAAACAAAGGAAACCCAGGTCAAACAGGTCCTCCAGGAACCATCTGATCAGGATCTCCTTTCTTTGCTCATACAATACTGTAGTTCAGATTCTACACAGTCTGCATGGCAAAAACTTTTACCTTTTTAAGTTCAATAAATTAGAATTCATCAGGTCAAAAATCTGTGCATGAATATTCATTAGGTAAAGGGTTTAGGGTATTGTGGTCCAGTGATAATGTTCTTTGAACATGGATCCAACAGTTGTTAGTTTATTCCTCACTTGGGGAGGGGGTGGGTTCTTAAGTCTTGCCAGATACAAAGTACTGGTACAACCCAGGAACAAGAAGAGGGATTGGTATAATCCATAAAACTTATTTCCTGATCAATGTAAAGGATATTAGTGTACAGGTAATATAAAATCATATCGATATAACTTACTCCTATCAATACTGGCATGGTCGGAAGAATAACAAGACATATTGTCTATGAATCAATTCTTCTAGGAATTGGATACCCAAACCATTGGCGTAAATTAATTGCAACCACCAACACTTTTGAATACTTTAAATTCTATAGCCATTTTTTAACTTGATATATTTTGAAACCAGTATAATCAGCCTGACTGACTATTGGATGGTAATGCTGTTGCTATTTTAGTTAACCCTTTCCCTCATATAGACTCATTTTGACGCACTCAATAGTACCACATAAAGCCTGATCTGCAGAAAACCACAGTTAAACCTTACCAAATTTAATTATAAAATCCTCATTTCCAGACCACTGAGGAGCAGCGAACAGCATAAAACCTGATCAGCCTGCGAGTTACTCGCAGGCTGATCTGGTTTTATGCTGTTCACATAGGTCTTTTCACGGTGTCCTCTATGAGGGAAAGGGTTAATAAAATGTCTGTTTCTGAATGCACGAAATTCTTCTAATTTCTTGACTTTTTCTTCACTCGCTTTTATGGTGTTCAGTTTGCTAGGTGGAGAAACAGTGTTAAAAGTTTCTACCCAGTGATAAAAAATCAATAACACTTTCATTAAGAATACATTAGCAAGCACAGTAGTAAGAAAACTTAAACTTTAAATCACCATAGATAACATAATGATTATTTCTTGCCTGGTGTTTAGAATAAATGTCTGTGAACTTTCACACTATGTCAGAAGGTCACCTCCATGATTTAAGATATTGTAAATTTTCATTCACTAGGTGAAATTTTTCCTGGAATTTTATTTAAAAAAATGAAGATCTACAGGTGTTCAAGTAGCTATTGGTTTATTCAGCAAGCACCTGCTTATGACAGTTATTTCAACCTTTTATTTGGTGATCTTGAATTTTAATGTGCTGTTAATGGTTTAATTGGGAAATTTTGTAGGGTTTTGATGAGTTTGAAACCTCGTTCTAGCTAGTGTGGAGTACTTTTTTGTTTTAATTACAGTAATAGCATTAAGGTTTATGGAATCGCTGATCCTTAGCAAGGATGGCAATTAACTTACCCATCCTTTCATTAAAAACAGAGTGTATTTCCTTGTAACATCTTAAGTGACGGTAACCAGGGCATTAAATGTGCACTGCCTTTCAACCGTGGATCAAAGTTCACTCTAACATGCACTGGTTACAGGTTAATTCTTTGAACAGGTTTATTATATCTGATATAAACAGGCCATCTAGGTATCACACACAGAGATCAATCTTATTAAAACTTAATGAGGAATAAACAGAATGTTTGAATTGAATTTTTCCCTGAAATATTTCAGAAGTACTCATATAGATAATTAGGTTAGTAAGAAAGCTGTGAGACGGACCCAGTTGAGTAGGTTGGCCATGTCTCAATATGTAGTGTCTGGTCACTGTGAATCCTTGCTTTTCTCCACATGGGAGAGCTCAGAATGACCTGTAAATAAGCAGGAAGGCCATAAAACTATCGCCCTTTATCTTAATATGTAGCCAGATTAACCTGGATTATAAGTGTTCTTGGAGAAGCCAGCCAAGCTGTAGTGGGTTATAGTGGGTTATAGCTGGCTATAGTCTCCACCTCATGTAACCAGTAGATGTATTGTCTATATTGTAGCTCAGGATCCACACTGTCTGCATTAAAAATACCATTTAAAGTTCAGTCACTTAATATTCATCAAGTCATGAACTTGTGTATGAATATTCATAAGGAAGAAGGTGGTTGTTGCTCTTTTGAATAAACAAGATGTGTTACAATGCATCCATAAATCACTTCTATGGCTTCATTATTAACCCTTTCCCTCATAGAGGAAACCATGAGAAGACCTTTGCGAACAGCATAAAACCTGATCAGCCTGCGAGTAACTCGCAGGCTGATCAGGTTTTATGCTGTTCGCTGCTCCTCAGTGGTCTGGAAATGAGGATTTTATAATTAAATTTGGTAAGGTTTAACTGTGGTTTTCTGCAGATCAGGCTTTATGTGGTACCTATTGAGTGCGTCAAAATGAGTCTATATGAGGGAAAGGGTTAAGGTCACCAGGCCATGTGTTCTGGAAAAGACTTATAAGTATGATCTAAGGCTCAAATGTGAGTATCATACTCAAACCCCTGTTGAAACTAATGGACATAGTCTGAGTATGAAAATCTAACTTAAGCACCATTTTGATTTTCGAAAACACAGGGAACATGGGGCCTGGTCCTTAAACAAATCAAGGGCCAACTGCTTAACTATTACATACCTTTTATTTGCATATGCACTTGGAATAGTTTCCCAGACAGCCCTCAAAATTGCAGTACCGGTAATTGATAGCATAACTATTACTATATTGTATGAGGCACTTTTGATTGATAAAATAATGACTTTGATTTTTATCTTTAATATAATTTTACTGTAATTTTAGAGGTCATTAATCTTCCTTAATCACAGTTTACTGTCATTTAAATCAAATTTACAGACAATATCAAAAACATTCTGGTGTATTCTTATCATTTTTCATCTTTTTCATCTGTTTATAAATAATTCTAATAGGATAAAGGTTAGGTTTTCATTACACCCATTATTTATGACTGGTCTCATAATTTTGATATTTATAGACCACCCCTCCCACCTCTAACCCGCATCCTATGGTAGTAAGTAAAACCTACTGATGATTATATGGTGTAGATATAAACATGTCATTGATCTGATTACAAATTAAGTTTAACCCTCTCCCTCATACAGACTCATTTTGACGCACTCAATAGGTACCACATAAAGCCTGATCTGCAGAAAACCACAGTTAAACCTTACCAAATTTAATTATAAAATCCTCATTTCCAGACCACTGAGGAGCAGCGAACAGCATAAAACCTGATCAGCCTGCGAGTTACTCGCAGGCTGATCTGGTTTTATGTTGTTGGCATAGGTCTTTTCATGGTGTCCTCTATGAGGGAAAGGGTTAACTCTTTCAAGCTGTACATGGTGATGTATGGGTGCATAATGAAGATTTTTAAGTAACAAGAAAAGGCACTCTTGTTGATGCCCTATTAAAAAAAAAATAGAAGGCAAATTAAAATTCCTTTCTTTTCCATCGGCATTTTTTCCCCACATGTGTGCCTTAGCAATGGTAGGGTCATTGTCCTCTAAAACAACAGGGGATTTTTAATTCAGTTAAAATCTGTTGTTATTTATGTGAGGAGCACTGAAGGTTAATTATAACTAGAAGTTCTTCAGCTATGGCATACTGTGGTTTTATAAAGGTCATTGACCCACGTGCACTGTCTTCATATTGCATTGTTCCTGGGTTTATACAAGTATTTTTCAAGAAGTAAGACATGTGGTTTATTGCTTTGGCAGCTGAAAACAGGTGCTACTGAGTTTCTCATTACCACAAATATTAGGGTATCAGCAGACAATCTTATCAAAATGAGATGTGCCCTAAGATACCTTGTTATTAATTTCATTCATTCAATTCGATTTGGGTCATTTATTTCTGGTTAGTGTGATTTTTTTTTCACATGCCTTCCTTCTTAATAAGATTTCCAAAAGGGTTATGATAATTGATAACTATTAAGTATCCATGATAGTCTTAATGTGAATTTCACATTTTCCAATTTGTTTCAAGCGCAATTTGACCAAAAATCAAAAACCCTGTCATAAATCAAACAGCGGTAAGGGGCTATGTGATAGTAAGGCAGTGACTATAACAACTTGGCCATAGAGACCCCTGTATTTAACAAATGTTGATGGTTGCAATATGTCCTGCTGCAGTGTTCCACCACATGTGAAATGGGTATTGCTATCCGGTCCATCAAGTGCGAGGCTGTATCAGGCGACCAACTGGATGATTTCCACTGCGACGCAACACTACGGCCTTATGAGACAAAGCACTGTAACCTAGGTGTGTGTCCCACTACCACTGTCAGCACCACGACACAACGACCCCCCACCACACCACCGGTCACCTACATCTGGACAACTGGCAGCTGGACACAGGTCAGTCTACACTAAATGTGTATGATTAATTCTATTTCAAGATATTCTTTTTTTTCTCAAACATAAGGGCATTTCTGTCAATGTTTTGAAATTGACATTGAAAACATTGCCATAATATTCAATGGTGTCTTTGAGAAGAGTGAACGGTTGTTAAATTGACCTTTAGGCTATTGACTTTGACACCTCTGTATAACTTGTATTACAGTGTTCTGCCTCATGTGGGGAGGGAATTAAGCAGCGGTATGTGACATGTATGACCAGCCGTGGTGATGTGGCCGACCAGTTTGACTGTGACCAGTTGACCAAGCCACGCGAGACTGAGGCATGCTCCCATCGCACCTGTGGTTACTGGAGGACCGGAACCTGGGGCAAGGTGAGTCACTGACCCGTTGGAGGGAACAAAAATATTCTTGATGATCTGAGCATGTCTGTTTTCCTGTACATCCTCACATTATTGCAGTTAAATTGTATGGTGAAAGTTGAAATGTAGTAATGTATAACTTAGAAGGACTTATTAAAGGTTAGTTTTTCACTATTTAACTGGGACATAACTATAGATTGCTGTTGACTTAATAATAAATGTTTGAATCTAGGTTGAGATATAAAAAGACTTTAATATGTTGTTTATAGATGCTGTATGTGTAATTTGTATCGTTCCAGTGCTCAACTACCTGCGGAAGTGGAGTGCAGACAAGGATTGTTGTCTGTACACTGATGGACCGGAAACCGGCTGATGAGATCCAGTGTGACATGGATGTGAAACCGGACACAGAGCAGCCCTGCCAAGTGGACTGTAAACCGGAAGATTACGACATTGGAGTGATCATCACAAATACAGTCGTGGGGATCAGTCATTGGAGAGTGGGACCGTGGAGTGCGGTATGTATCTGTGATAATATGCCACCTTCAATCAATATACATGTATATACTGTATTGATTGGAGGCTTAACTTTTCAAGTCTTTCAACTTATTTAAATATTCTGTTTAATATGACTGGAAAATTAATTTTGACTGTTCTCACAAACTTCAAGAAGTTAAGTATATGGGTCATTTCCGTTGAAAGCTCTATGTTTATGACGTGTGTTTGACATTTGCAGTGCTCATCTACATGTGGCGTGGGATGGCAGAGACGTCAAGTGTTGTGTCATGATGAGAAGGGACCCAGCCAGAGCTGTGCTGAAGACCAGAAACCGGAGGCCCGACAATCATGTGATGCCGGCGAGTGTCCAAGATGGATGAAGGGAGAATGGACACAGGTGAGACAATTTAGAGTGAAATGAATGATTGTGTGTAGGAAAAATTTCAATATTTTCGTAAAAATATTGTTTTTTTCTGTATTATAACAGCAAAAATTGATTTTACTGTAAATAAGGGACATTGATCAGGTTTTAATGGCAGAATGAGAATGATTTATGTTTTGTGATGAGCTGAATTTTACTCACAAAAGAAAGGGGTTAATTGGAAGAAAAAAAAAAAAAGAGGAAAATGTGTGTTTAAATACCTTCAGCTAAAGGGCATTTTATTACAGCTCCCTACCAAGGTAGATTTGTTGGGAGGTTAGGTGTGATATAAACATCACTGTTATCCCATCTGATTTATCATTGAGAGAATGTGCTAATAACTTTCATTGATAGCTGTACATTGTATTTATTAACCTAATAGCATAATTTTGGAACTGTCTTATACATGTATTCTTACACTGGCAATTTCCACATTTCAGTGTTCTGCTTCCTGTGGAGCCATGGGCATACAGAAGCGAACGGTCAAGTGCCAGTCCGGCACTGGTCAAAGTTTGCCTGACGCCAGCTGCGACATCTTTAAACGTCCAGCAGAAAGTGGGATGTGCAACAATGGCCCTTGCTCCAAGAAACGCTTGTGGCAAGTGGGGCCGTGGTCATCGGTAAGAAATAACCCCTACTATCGTTACCCTTATTATCCCTATCCTAGGAGAAGATATAACCAGCGGCGTGGTTGAAGTATGTAGGTCATCTCTTTTTCCGATGCTTCGTTTCGATAATTTATTTGGTGGAGAAAAGTGATATGTGTGTGGGAAAAGGAGCAGTGTGATGAAAATAATGTAATGGAATGTGTCAGTATTTATGAAATATTGGAGAGTGTCACTATTGGTTGTCATGATGATGTTGAAATGTGTCAATATAATATATATTTTTTAAAAAAAAAAAATCATGAGTGTGTCAATATATCCGTCAAATATTTTACTGGCAAGTGAAAGTCAGGTCCTGATAAAGTGGTATAAAGCAGATAGTGTCTGCAAGGGTAATCTGAACAGTGTTTTATATTTGATGATTGCAGCAATTGATTGAACCATTTGGTGTTTTTTTTTGTTGTTGTTTTTTTTTTCATTGCATCAATCAGATGCCAAGACTGTTGTTAGGCATTGATATCAAACTTGTTAACTTTTTATCATTTTTCTGCTATCATATTGTTTACAGTTGTCTGTTAGTGATGTAACAGCCATGTCAATTAACAAGAGGTGCTGCAGTATTTATCACCGCATGTTTAGAATGAATGGGGTGTGATGATGATAATATGATCTGGTTAATGATTTAGTTGATCCTGGTTGTCAGATGCTTGATTTCTTGAAAAGCTGTGATGATCTAAGTGCCAAAGATGCAGCTTTTATTGAGATGTATGTCAGTTTAGCTGAAATGATGCATTTAAGATGGAGAAAATCCCACTTATTCAGTGCTGATGGGGTGTTCTAATCTGAACAGAACAGAAATGACTAGTGTGATTTGATAGACAAGATGAGGTTGTTATGTACAGTACAGTACAGACATGGAGGCTACAGAGTGTGGTTTTAAGAAATTCTCCTCTACCGTGAAGAGCCAAACATCAGTGTAAAGACCAAAGGAATTGTGACCAAAGGACAAATTGTTACAAATTTGGATCTCAAATAAATTGAAGACATTGATGAACATCTGATCAACTTTTTTTTTACTTTTGTACATTTATATCATTTTTTGTATATTGAATGACTATTATATTTTATGTATTTTGTTTCTGAAATACTATGTATGCGTTTTCAGTATTTATTTTTCAGTTTCTTTTTTCAGTTTTTAGGGGAAGGGTAAATCATGTTTTATAGTAGGGGGATTTGTGTCGTGAAATATTGAAAATGGAAAAGAAATAACAAACAATCTCAGAATGTATCATGTTATATTAGTTTTTTAATGACTAATGAAATTAGATTTGAAGGGGGAAAAAAATCTCCAGAGTAATGAACATGGATTGCAGAGTAATGAACATGGATTGCCCTAGAACTGGCATATTTTAGTTTTGTATGATTAAAAGAAATTTGTAATTTCAAACTAGGGGCTACACTTTTTGGATAGGGGCTACACTTTTTGGATAGGGATGACCCAGTTTAAGCCCTAAGCATATCCATGGTTTGATGTACTTTTATGTCCTCACTTTGAAAAGGAAAGGGGGCGTATTAGATTTGCTTTCTGTCTGTCATTAAATTTTGTGTCACACATATCTTCAAAACTATACAAGTCAGATTTACAGGAATGTTAACCTGCATGGTACGTTTAGCATTTTGGGTTTCATTTTGAACCTCTCTTAATCATTGCAGAGTTATGGCCCCTGTCATTGTGAAAAATATCCAAAGGTGGGGACATTCATGCCCAGCGGTCAATTTTCTAGATTATTTTAATATGGAGTATTAATCTATGGTAAAAAAAACTAATTCTGGTCCTTCTTCAGTGTAATAATTTATTTCAAACCAATGTGCCATAAAGTAAAGGTATTTCATTGGGCATGTGGTGTTCCTTTTTTGTTGATTTTGTTTTGTATATATCCACTTTGTAAATACATCCATAAATAATTATCATCAATTGTATGTAAAGGAATTTCATTTGTAAATAATGGAAAGTATTTTATTATTTATCATATACAATTTTTCTTTTACCTTTATCACTTTGTATCCATAAACATTACATTTTGACCATGTGATAAAAATTATTTATTTTTAATATTTTTAAAATTTTTGTTCTCTGAAGTCTCTGTAAACGTTGGTCAAACAAAATTGACTTTTTTGATTCTCAGTCCGGCCAAGTTTCATGCTGCCAAACTCTGCTTACACATAACCTGTCCTAAGTAAAAAACTTCCTCAGACAGCATTCAACATACAGATATACCAGGTTCTGTTGTCTTGTTGTTGTTTTCACATTTCTTGCTGGCTGATCAAGTATTATACTATATTAACAAGCATTATAAGGTGCTACTTACCTTTCTGAATGAGAGAAAGAAGGAAAAATTGGCTAGTATAAATCTCTGACTGCAAAATGTTTGTTTCAATTATGTTGTGTATTCTGTTTGATACACATGTCTGTCATGTATTTCTTTTTCCATATTCTACTATCTAACTTCTCTCTTTGTCCCTCATTTCCATGTTTATTGTGTGGATTTTATTCATGGTCTTGTCTACATGCAGTTAAGATAATCCAAAACAAAAGCAGTAAGC
>CM037788.1:9322163-9372163 GCA_021229015.1 Solen grandis | reverse complement strand
GAGTTATATGAGAAAGAAATTAATGAATTTATGCTTGATGCTTTGAAAATGCAAAATTATTTTCTAAACAATAATTTTATGAATCCTTCAAAGGGATTCTTCTTGAATGGGTCAACTTTTCCAGCTTTTAAATTCCTTTTTCTCAGATAATTTGTTTTTTTTTTTAAATTCCTTTTTTAAAGATAACTCTGTACAGAAAATAAAAATGTTTTTTTACAATCATCTTTTTCCTTAGGCAACCTACTTTTTTGCCTTTCCAAGAATTACTCACCAAGAGTTAATGAGTCTAGGTATACTGGTTCCAGGAAGTGACTCAGAAGCGCCCCCTGGAGGCCCACCACATTCCAGCGACACACTTTGTCTGAACATGACATTGTACGCAGTCTTTCTCCGCGCTGAATACCATCAAACGTCTGACCTTTGAAGCCTGGTTCAATCGGAATGGTGCCCTCTCCTGTAACATGTTGCTAGAGTATAAATATATCTAGATTTTCTTTGGCTTAACATCCTACAGTCAGTACATCAGTAATTCGTAGACTTTGTCTACTTTAAAAAGATATATTGCTGCCTCACTGCAATATCATGCCATAGACATGTTGCTCCAAGAAAAATAGAAACCAAATAAAATAATATCAACTAAAAATATTGATGCCATTATAAACTACAAAACTGGTTCAATATTAAAGGAAATCAATATCTTAGTAAAACTCAAGTCACAAGACAAACACTGACAGAACAGAATACTGATCACTCACCTCCCTCTACCTTTGTCCTCAGTATTCCCTGCACATTGCTGGAGAAGATTGGCTCATGCGGTTGCCTCCCGCTGGTATCCACTGCTGCTTTACTACTTTCAGCATCCCTGATACACACATATAGTAATCATAACAGCAATCTGGACAAGTTCAGTGGTAGTCATTTTGGAAATTTGGGTTTAAACACAAGTAAGTGTGTAAATTAATTACACATAGATTTTATCTTGTGGACATCAAAAGCTGTCCTCTGCAGGAAAATGCATAGACCATGAAAAGATACTGGAGTCAACTTATTGCAGGTGGCAAAAGTAACAATCAACCTACCACAGGTAAGCTAGAAGACTCCCAAAAATGTAAAATCACAATGACCTGGCTTGGCTCGAATTCCACCAACAATACTAATACTTAGTGCTAAGAAATACTTAACTACTTAGAGGCAAATGTTATCATTTTTTATTCTCCAATAAAAATACACAAATATTTCATTTCTCAGCAAATATGGTGAATTATTAAGATTATAATGTATGTTAGTTTAGTCAAATGCTTGACTATTTTGTATCAAATATTTGACTACTTTTATTAGAGGAACAAAAATGATGAAATTTTCCCTATGTATTTAAGTATTACTTAGCCCCAAGTATTGTTGGCAGAATTCAAGCCAGGTCTCAATCCCACCGGGATTGAATTGCGGCTGCTTTTAATGGGGTTCTTTTTATGAATATTTTACAGTTGACAGTTATCTGAGCTCTATTTCATTAAGGTGATACAAAGATAGCTTTGCAAAACCACCTTGGTTCATCAATATGAAAAGACAACTTTTTGTAAAGCAGGATAAGACAACATGTGTGATTCTCTTTATGAGGCCAAGGTATAAAGATCAGCCATGTATATGCAGTATCTGCACAACTAATAACTTTCTCACTTAAAAAAAAGAGATTGAATAAATAAACAAGAGTGTTCTTTAGAACACATGTGCCTCCTGCTTAAGCATGACAGAAAAAAGTGTGATGGACAGACAGACAGATGGACAGACAGACAGACGATTGAAAAGTGATCCCTATGTGTCACCTCTACTTACAATAGGTGACACAAAAATACATTTGACTGTGGCCAGCCTCAAACCTGGAACCACTTGGCTGACACCCTAACACCATTACCCTGCACCACTGAGGCCACTCCTTCAGGTAGGTACTTGGTAGGTCTTCCATGTCTTACCTGGGGGAGAAGAGAGCTCCATCTCCACATGGGGCCGTGGAGATGTAGAGATGGAACGTGATGCCAGGGCGGACCTGCAGCTTCCCTCGGGGTGATTGCTCGAACAGAGGGTTGTACTTGCTGGGGTCATACTCAAGTAGCTGCTTATACAAGAATCTGTGGGCAAGAAAAACAATCATTGATCAAGAAACCTACTGAAGGCTCTAGTCTGCAAATTAACTGATAGTAAGAGAGTCCAAACCTAAACAAAAGTTATGTTTGAGTGTTATAAAGAAATTGACCAAGGTCGACACCAACAAGGGGTTCATAACAAAAGCTTAACTTTTTTTCTTTGAAAAGTGGAGCTAAAAACCTGTAAGACCTGCAAATCACTGTAAATTATTACATGAGGGACAAAAGGTGACGTTGCCACCATAAGACTACTTGCTGGTAATAAATACAATAACAGTCATATTTAATATATAAATGTATCCAACATGAAATTATTTCTTTCAGCTACAATGTTTTTCTGGTGTAGGAGCTGAATGTCTCCAAATGTTGAAAAAAGAAAATTTTGGACTCAGGATTTTTTGTAATAAAAACTTGTTTCCCGAAAAAAATATTTTCAGGAAATACTTTTCTTTTATTAGAAGCTCAAAAAAAAAAAAGACCACAAATCTCACCTCATAAAACCTCGCCTGGTAATGATTTCAGCATGTGAGTCATTCACAGTGTTACCTTGGAGACTCAGCTGTTGCCCTGTGATGCAACGATTTCCTGTAATATTGAAGTCTGACTTATAGCTAGCTTTGGCAGCTAATTACACATATATCTTTGGAATATAAAATCACAAGCAATTGAGAACCATGAAAAAATATTGAGTAAATTAGGAAATTAATCTCACTTCATAAAAACCTCACAAAACGCTTGTAAAAATATCAAAATTGTACTACTTCTTTATGGGATATATTCCAAATCAACTCAAAACAAACAAATATCCTCTATACATCTTTAATAGCTTTAATGCCCAATATGTAAGACAACACAAGGGCGAATACTTTATTGATATACCTTGATTAGGTTGTCAGTTAATACATGCCCAGTGATTTTTTTTATCACCTTGGCAAATTTAGGTTAAAAACATTCTAGCCTTAGAGAGTCCTTGTTACCATGACAATCTGACCCACCTGTGCCGAGGCTCACAAGGACTCCTGTGTCTGTCTCTGACCTCTTCATAACTAGACCAGCTATCACCTTCCTCCCAGCAAATGACTCGCTGGTAATCTGTGACACTAGTGCATTGAAGCCGCGGTGTGTGAGAGCTGCCATCTTGTCAAAATGAGTCATGTTGTCCAGGGGTATTGGTGGCTTCGAGCCCTGTAGGACACAAGTTTAAGTCAGGGAATTAGAAGAATTAGGAACCACCAACATCCAAAACAACTGACATTGATCTTAAGGAACCAGCCTGCATTCTCATAGATATATAGTGACTTTCATAAGATCTAAAAAAGTTCTAACTCAAAAACTGCTTGCCGTATGCATATTAAAAGACTGTTCAGATAGTAGGTATAAAGAAGTTTAGGCATGCTTTTTCTGTAAAAACAAATCCTACATGTAACTAATATAAACATAGTACATGTTTGTTTGTTGGTTTCCTTGTGTTTAACATACCACTGACAGTAATTCAGTCATTTGAGGACATCTATCTACACAAGACATATTCAATGCTGCCTCACTGCTTTATCAAGTCAAGAGACATGTGGCACGGTACCACACCCAGTCATATTATCCTGACACAGTACCAACAAGTCCTGGAATTCCCTTATATTTGCTGAAGGCCAAGCACAAGGAAGACATACCATTTCTAATTACATTGGTACATGTATGTCGCAATTGCCATTTCTCAAATACCATCCTCAAATGTCCAGTGTACCATGGTCATTGACTATGTACTGAAGGTTTGGAATTTAATCACAACTTGGAATAAGATTTATTCAAGATCTTCCTAAGTGTAAAGTTTTGGACAAACTCTGAAACATTCAGTGGAATCAGTATACATTTGTAATCTACAGATATGGCAATGCAACATGCAATACTCATTATAGGCAAGTGGTATCATCCGGTATGATATGTAAATAAGCATGATACCACATTTTATGGCAATGGCCCAAACTGTCCTGGTACTACCCTTATATGCTGAGAACCACAAAAAAAACAAGAGGGCCAAGATGGCCCTGTGTCACTCACCTGATTAAGATGGCCGTGTTAAGCAAAATGACAAAAAATCTGGCATCTAAAGTGTTTTTCTAACATTTTACTAAGTGGCCTACATTTTGATCCTACCTGAATTTGCACTCAACTGGGAATTCATGCAGTCATCATTCATATCAAGTTTAATGAAAACTGGGAAAAAAATGTAGGCCTCTAGAATGTTCACAAGATTTTTCTAAAATTTGCCCTGGTGACCTACTTTTTGACCCTATGTTGCCCAATTTCGAACTCATCCGAGATATCATGTAGACAAACATCCTGACCAAGTTTCATGAAGATTGGGCCAAAACTGTGGCCTTTAGAGTGTTCACAAGGTTTTTCTAAGATTTGACCTGGTGACCTAGTTTTTGACCCCACAGACCCAATTTCAAACTCATCGAGATATCATGTAGACAAACATCCTGACAAGTTTCATGAAGATTGGGCCAAAACTGTGGCCTCTAGAGTGTTCACAAGGTTTTTCTAAAATTTGACCTGGTGACCTAGTTTTTGACCCCACATGACCCAATTTCGAACTCATCCGAGATATCATGTAGACAAACATCCTGACTAAGTTTCATGAAGATTGGGCCAAAACTGTGGCCTCTAGAGTGTTCACAAGGTTTTTCTAAAATTTGACCTGGTGACCTAGTTTTTGACCCCACATGACCCAATTTCGAACTCATCCGATATATCATGTAGACAAACATCCTGACCAAGTTTCATGAAGATTGGGCCAAAACTGTGGCCTCTAGAGTGTTCACAAGCAATTGTTGACGACGGACGACGGACAACTGACGACGGACGAAAGGTGATCACAAAAGCTCACCAGAGCACAAGTGCTCAGGTGAGCTAAAAAACAGTAATGGAAATATCCCACGCACTCAAACACAGACTTGATCATACCATAGAGTCCCCAGAATTCTGTGCCTGGAACTGTCCCTCTGCTGTCAACATCCTCATGGCTACATCACTGGCCTCCTTACGCCCATCCTTCTTGTTATGGCATGTGATACTAGGGAACTTCCGGTCTCCCACAAATGCTGCCATCTCAAACCTATAGGACCCAGTATAAACATTAAGACATTTATCTAACTACAGTTAAGGTATCCACTCGCCAATATATTGCTGACTGTGTTATAACTTCAAAAGATTGTTTTATTAATTAATACTGTATTGAACTGTTAATCTTTCCTTTCTGCACTTATGGTAGAAAAAGCATCTTGGATTCTGAAACTTATACAAGAACATTTAATATGAATGGTTGTGTTACAGTTTAAAACATCAAGACAGTCTTTGCCCACTCTTAATACCCAATATCTAATAAATAAGGAAAAAACTTTTGCAATTCATCCAAAGGAGTTTTCACCTGTACCAATAAGCTAATTAATGTCATGAAAAATTGCATCATTGAAGAATAATATTAAGTGTTACACAAGGGTGTATTTAAGTTACTTACGAAGGCCTATGTGAGGATCCCCATTGACGAACTACTTCCACTCTTGCAACCAGTTTTCTGGACTGGGCATATTCCATCAAAGCACTAACAGGGTTTTTATTTAATGCCGAGAAACTTTCAGAACTCAATGCCAACTGCAAACTGGCTGCTTTGTAACTTTCAAAGTTCTGATGCTGTTGGATTCTTGTCAATGAAGACCCAATTGATGATCCAGAGGCAGTGAACATTGAACCAGTCTGAGAAACACTGGACTGTTTTTGAAGATTATCATTGCCAGACTGGTATACTGAACTATATTGCAACTGAGCCGACATGTTGGCTAAGATTTCTGTTGGAAGAGGGGGCTTAGAAAAGGTTGAAGACTGTGTCTTTGAAAAGATGTTACTTGCAGTGGTAACAACCTGTGACGATGTGTAAGAGTTGGGCGGAGAAATTTCTGTTTTTTTGAGTCCCTGAATAATGTCTAAGGGAGATGGGGGTTTGCTCTTGCCAAATGCACTGTTCTGCGAGCTGACCTGCTGCCTGGCAGATTTATTTTTCAAACACTCTCCTACTGTAGACTGGTTCGGATAATCTTTATATTTTAAAGGTACATCTCTCTGAGACAATGACTGAGCTAATCTGTCAGCAACACTAGGATGACTTTGATTTATACCAGTTCTTAAGCTGTTCTTATCTTCAATATTTACTGATGTCCTCTTCATCTGAGTTTCATTTTTAAAGCTCTGCGACTGTCCATGACTGGTACCAGCATGTAGACTAGACATTGTATTCCGTTGAACAGGTGACCTATCTCTAACAACACTATCATGTGGACTGACAAACTCTGAAAACAAGGAGGGTATAGCTTTGTAGTCTGAACTTTGTTGACGAAACTGGGAAGGATTTGATGGATTAGATGGAAAAAATGGTGCTTCAGTTTGCTTAGACCCACCTTGATGTTCTGCAAAACTGTTTGCCTTTGATGCGTTGGAATCAAATTTAAGTGACAATAGGGGGACAGGTTTTGACTGAGACATAATTGTTGGTGACATTCGCACGCTGCAATCATTTCCCATTTCTGAAGAAGACTGTGGCATATAAGTGGCCATTGTGGCCCTGTTAGAACTACTGAAAGTCAAAAGTGAAGGGGGCTTCGTATTAATTTTATGGCCCATTCCTTTACTCTCTAATATGGCACTAGGTGGAGGAGGAGGCCCCTGGAATTTTGGCTTTGGTATAGGGGCTTGTTGCACTGGTTCACTGGCAGCTTCCCCACTTATACTTTTTAAGTGTTCACATCCCTTGAGTGTTATTTTCCACAGTTTTGAATTCCCCGACACAAACTGACGCAAAAAGAGACCCTGCATGAGCTCCTCTAACTTATCATTACCAAGTTCTGTCTTCCTTAGCAACACAAAGTTTGTAACCCCAGGAAGTGAGGACAAGAGTTTTAAAACCTCAACACTTTTATTGTCTAAATCAGAACCAGATATATTTTCAATCTGAGGTTTTGATTTAATCCGCTCTTCAGCCTGCATGTCAACTGGAGCTTTAACAGTGTCCTCTTCCTCTTCCTCATCCTCATAACCTGCAATAAGCTTCAATGAATTTGATGCATCTAACTCCTGTTTCTCAGTGGCACTGTCTATACTCACCATTTCTTCCCCATTCAAGTTACTGTCTCTTGAATTTATGTCAGTTTCAACAAAATTAACTGCAACAACTTCATTTGATTTATCTTCTCCATCTTGCTGCCTACCCTCCATACCTTCTGCTTCTTCCTGACCTTCACCTTCACTGTCATCAGATAATGTATCATCCAAATGAAACACATCTCTGAAGGACTTTGGCTTATTGACCAGTTCTGTTAGCCTGCCAACTGTGGCACTTTTATCTTCCTCATACACCATTCCTGATTCTATAAACCCTAGATTAACAGAAGGTTCAATGAGGCTATCAAACAGTTCACCAGAACACTCTCCTGTGTTATTTTCCTGCTGGTAACTCGGACCATCTGTTTCAATAGTGTCTATTTCTTCATATTCACCAACATTCCCAGTATTTCTTCTTGTAACCACTGTATCATCATTGAACAGTTTAACATCCTGAATGCTGGCCATAAAAGTACCTTGCTCAACCTCTTCAGGCATATCTGGGCTTCCATCATGCTCTCCTAGTGATTCAGCCATGCCTATAAAATTGGTTGAAAAAAATATATAAGTGATTGCCCAATGATGATTGAAATAAAAGTTCCAAGGTAATTTACAGAACAAAGTAAAATGCTTAGATGGCATGCACAATAACCTTTGCCTTTCCATTTAAAGAAAGAACAAAAAAATAACAAAAAACACCTTGAACTTAAGTAAACTTCATGATCAAACTCCAAGTATTGCGACGATTTGATTCAATTGGGATTTGCTTATGAGGACTGAGATTTTGCGTTAAGAATTTACATAAAGTTTGGGCCCAGTTATAATGCCAGATACTCACTAAAAATTGTGAGTGAAAAACATGCTCAGACAAAATGAATCTTACATACTTATCTGGATCTAATTACTTATTAACTGCTTATTCTTGAAAGATAAATTCGTCTCACAGAAATTCTATTATGTTATGAATCTAATCAATTTCTGAAAACTAATAGTGGATGACTTGTAGTGACATTAATATTCAAGTAACACTGCATCTGTGTGCAAAAAAGAGCTTAGCACTGGTATACAAAGTTACCCCTCTGAATGCCTAGTATATCACCTCCCCACAACTTGGTTGCAGTGGGTATAACAAGAATATGCCTTTCGATAGATATGTTATAGTCTTAATAGAAACAACACTCTGCTTACCATGTTCTTCCTTATTCCCAAATAGCTGCTCATGGTCCGGATAGTTGATTATCAATGTCCATGTTGGTGGTTTTTCAGACTTCTTTACAACAACCTGTCTTTCTTGCAGATGGTACAACGTTGGATTAACCTCACAGGATTTAGAAAGTCCAACACCTTTAGCAATCTGAATTGCCTTTGCAGAGCTTTTGTGCCCCCTTAAAAACTTCAGTATCTCCTGAACAAGGTTTTCATCAATCTGTCAAATAAATTTCAAATAAAGATTCACTATGAACAAAAAGGAAACTGATATATCATAGAAAATCATGTCATGTAACAACACAACAGTAACAAAGAATTGAGTATGTTTAACAATCTAAATAACTTGTGACCTATATAAATATCAATCAATCAAAGATTGTATCATTTCACTATACATGTACTTCTGAGGTTCAGTTCTGACTCCATATTTCCAGTAACAAGCAATTATTGTGCATGTAACTACAATTATAACTGCAGTATGTAGCTAACAGTTACACAGGCTTCAACTAACTGCACTGACTGAACTAGGTTTCCCACATATATGGTGGTTTAACCCTTTCCCTCATAGAGGACACCATGAAAAGACCTATGCGAACAGCATAAAACCAGATCAGCCTGCGAGTAACTCGCGAGTAACTCGCAGGCTGATCAGGTTTTATGCTGTTCGCTGCTCCTCAGTGGTCTGGTAATGAGGAGTTTACAATTAAATTTGGTAAGGTTTGAGTTTGGTTTTCTGCAGATCAGGCTTTATGTGGTACCTACTGAGTGCGTCAAAATAAGTCTATATGAGGGAAAGGGTTAAGATAATCAATCCATCATTAGATTGTGATCATGGTTCATCAAGTGATTGAAGGATTTTATAGTAAATGCAAGCCTTCATAGACTATGCAAGCCTTCACAGACTAAGAGCAAAATAGCCTTTAACTCACAAGTTAATGGATGCCTGAATCTGCACTGAAGCCTCTTTAGGCATTTGAAGGACCACAATTTTAATATAATGATGGATGGAATACCTTAAATATTAACCCTTTCCCTCATATAGACTCATTTTGACGCACTCAATAGGTACCACATAAAGCCTGATCTGCAGATAGCAAAACTCAAACCTTACCAAATTTAATTACAAAATCCTCATTTCCAGACCACTGAGGAGCAGCGAACCGCATAAAACCTGATCAGCCTGCGAGTTACTCGCATTATCTTATCAACTGTAAGCCTGAGAAATAGGGAGAGTAGTGTCAAAGTGCTTATTGTTAGTAGTCCAATGAAACAAATGGCATGTTCATCTTTTCTTGTAAGGACCATCCCTTCTCAAATAAGTGGATAAAATTTATCAAGGATGCCATTAAGACCAAAGAGGGATAAATGTTATCCCTGTTTATTAAATTTACATTAAGAAACAAAAGAAATGCGATATCATCACATTAGAAACCCTGTTCTATCAGCACTATAAGCACTTTGATTTTTCAAGTTACATCAGATATAAATTATTATACATTATCATTAAAAACTATTTTTATAATTTCCCATTGGTGCTTGCTTAAAACAGATTTTTTCAAAAATGTATGAATTACTTCTTGTATTCTTTTACCTTAAGTTTAGCAAGTACTTACCATCTTACTCAAACTTATATTTTCTGTTTGCTGACTGACACTGACTTGGTATCAATATGAAAACATATAACTGGAGCAGATTTCTGTAGATATTAAAAGTATCAGTGTCTTTTTTTCCTGCAGTAAATCTGTTTCATATAGGCTAGTTCAGTTTTAAAGAGCAAGTGCTACTGTACAGTTATCAACACCTTAACAGTGAATGTCACGCTGACCTATTATTATGTGGAATATACATGTAAACAATGTTGTATTTCATTTTAACCCTTTCCCTCATATAGACTCATTTTGACGCACTCAATAGGTACCACATAAAGCCTGATCTGCAGAAAACCAAACTCAAACCTTACCAGATTTAATGTAAAATCCTCATTACCAGACCACCGAGGAGCAGCGAACAGCATAAAACCTGATCAGCCTGCGAGTTACTCGCAGGCTGATCTGGTTTTATGCTATTCGCATAGGTCTTTTCATTGTTTCCTCTATGAGGGAAAGGGTTAACAACTTTGAGTTTGATTGCCTGTTTGATTACTCATCCAGTGAGTTGTAATTTTTGGATGCAGTGAAATTTTTATGCAAACAATGTCAGATGCATAGGATAGTTATCAACAGTGTAAGACAGTTACTGGCACCTTTAATTGTTAACAATAATTAGTGTCTTAATAAAGGTAGGTGTGTGTTTTGGATAAGTGATTTTAACCTTGTCTTCTTCTGCTGTATTGAATAACTATTTTTTTCTTTCTAGAATCTTGTATTCTTGGTTGGTCATACATGTACATCTTTGACAGTTTTTCTTTTATCATTTTCTTAAGTAAGGGATTCCTAAAACTCCATATGTCTTCCTAACAATCAAACTGGCCGTTAGTCATTATCCTAGTAAGACATACAAAAGAATTAAGTTGCATTATACTGTTATTTTTACAGTCATATGTGCTGATAACTGTCGCATGCATATAAGATTCATGCTTCAATTATCGGCACCCGATAATATGAAAAAGGGAACAAATACAATAATTTGGTGACCTGGTACATGTAGCACATTTAAGGTAAAGTCCTTGTAATGGTTCCGCTGAGTCTTGAACCACTTAACCTCTACCAGGATAACCAAGGTACCCTAATGAAACACTTAGGAGACCTTGGTTATATCAGTGAATAATCTCTACTGTGATCCGCTCCGGTTATTTTTTTCGTATTAGCCTCCGCTGGATCTCTACCCAGGCCTTATATAAAAGCTTCGGAAAAATTTACACCGATACCCATACCTTGTTTCGGCCATTCAAATCGATTGTTTTAGGATGCACACGTAAAAATCCACCCAGATATAGTAAGAAGACATATTTTTGTTTCCATTTCATTCAACATCATTGTCTTAGCTAACCAATTTCATGAAATATGGCAACAAAAAACACCAAACCACTCACATCATAGTTTTAAACACATTTTATAATATTGATCAAGTGCCTAGTGGCAAAGCAGTTTAAACTACAGTTCGGTTCAGCTAGGACTGTTCAACAACAAAAGGTAAATGCTCTTTGCAAATAATTCGGCCATGGCAAAGTCAAAGAAATTTTGCTGAATAAAAGAATTTTTCAAAATAAAATTAATGTGAAATATGTTCTATTTACTTATAGATCGAGAAAACCACACACCGCTCTGTACCGCATAACAAGCGAGGTGAACCTAACTGTAGTTATCCAATCACAGATTATGGCGGTTAAAACGGCGAGTTTGGAGGTTTTTGTGAGTCTGGTGAAATAGACATGCTAAGACAATGATGTAATCATGTTAGAAGATCTCAGTAGACATTACTCAGTGAAAGTCCATGAGGTCCGAAATGTAGGCTAGCAGAACTATCACAGGGACTTTACCTTAAAGATAAATGGTATTAACCAAAAGCAGATGAATTTTACCTTAGCCAATCTTACAGAAACACAGTTTTCATGGACATCATATCATAAATGATGACATAAGCAATTAAAATAGCAACAAATGAAATGTACAGGATGCAGTCTTAAACCTTCTTTTACGCTGGTGTTTATGAAAAAAAAAGAAGATCCATATGTCGAATATGCTGATAACTGTAACCTGCCAATACTTGTAGCACTTGCTTTATTAATTCATTAATTAACAAAGAAACATGCAAGAGAAATATAATTATACTCGGGACCATTAATCTCACGGTATCACTAAATTCACAGTATTTAATAAAGCGCCCCTAGCCTTTGTAAACATAAACAATTGTGACCCAATTTCTTCACCCTTACAAAAGAAATATTTTCCAACAATATGCCACCAATTTGGGTAAGTAATTACTGAAATAATATAATTTTAACGTTTTTATCTAAAAATAGCAGTATTTTCACTCACAAATCCTAAAATAACCTAAATCCTTCACATTGACATCCGTCGTCTGTCAAAATTTTGAACTGTCAAACTGTGGTTTGAAGTACTATATTTTACGCAAATTGATTAGACTGTGTCCCAGACCCTGAATTCAGTATGAAACCACTACTTTTTTTCCATCATTACTATCTAATTTTGTTATTTTCAATTAAAATTGGCCTTGTATACTAGTACCAGTCTACAGTGAGTTTAACAGCCTCCTCACCTGACTGCTACAGTATGACATTTGATGTTTTTGTTGTTCAAATGTGTCATTTTGATGAAATTTGATGAAGCTCACAGTGTTTGAAGACAATTAGATTTGATAAGTAGTTTTTATAATTTATTTGTTGTTAAAATGTTACTACCGCGAGATTCGTGGCCCTCGGTATATATGATGGTCTAACAAGTTTTCGGGGTATTAACGAGATTGATCCATATTTACATATCAAATATCATTGAAATTTTCATTTTATTAGAATAAAGGGTGCAACAATAAATTTTGTCACTCCCTGTACACATTTGCGATCTAAATCATCTCGATCAAAACAGCAGAGCAGAGTTCACTCCAATGTAGGTCAATGGTGATGATATAAAAAGTTACTAACATGTTTTCGGGGTATTTTCAAATTAAGTTCAACATACTTGATTAGTTAAATATGCATTAAAATTCCATTTCAGGGAATCAAGCTATATTATTGATATTTATAGAGCCTTTATTCGTCTGAGATGCTGTTTGTTTTGGTTTTTTTCTGATGGCATCCACGGTCAGAAATGTTGCATCTTTATCGGGAAAACTGCTGACCTTACACCACCCATTCGACGATCATTTTTTATTAAACTTAATGACAATTACCATTGATGCACATATGGATAATTAAAACATTTACACATATTCATCACAAACATATACTTACACACCTAAAAAGCTTCTCGCACAAGCTATTTCAACCCCTTAAAATTCATAACAAATATCATCATTTTTTATTCAAATTAAGCCATCATGTGACTTATTATCCGGGTATTTAATAACATAGTTGCTGTCTGCGCAACATACTAACTGTAAGTTGTATTAAACTTAAATAAAAAATATAAATGGATTTTTTTTGAAAATATGTGTTTAAAAATTCAATGAGTTTGATCTACAAAATAGCTCATCAAATACGAGTTCAAGATTTTAATGAAATGGACGTGCATCTTAAACATAATTGTCCAGAATTTACACAAGAAGTCACATGATGTCTTAATTTGAATATTACAGCATGGTTGACATTTGTTTTGATCATATGAGACAGCGAAAACAACTCGTCATATCACGTTCTCACGCGCAAACGGTGTAAAAGTAAAATACCCCGAAAACTTGTTATACCCAGAAAACTGGTTAGTCAACCATATATTATGGGAAAATGTTGTGCAATGTTGTTTTTATGAGCTTAAATAGAATGAGTACTGTGTCAAATAGCATTATGAGATTATGCTTACCTTGTCTTCATTACTGATTTGTCGCTTTATATTTGCAAGTCGACGGTTTCGGCCCCTGCCTGAACTAGGGCCCTGTGAAACCGAAACTTGATGACTGTGATTTGGCAATCCCCAAGCTGCTGGAGATTTTTGCACTTTAACAATGGAACCATGTTTAGACATATTGTACAATTGTTGATTTAAATGCTTTTTAGGTGTTCTTAACACATGTGCAATCTTATTAGCCGTTTCTATCTGCTTCGCTCTGGATGAAATTAGTTTCAAAATCCGAGCTTGCAAATCTTGGTCGTCCATTTTGTCACGTGACTTTCATTTCCGTTTAGACTGGTTCTTCTTATTTCTCTACTGTAACACTGTTAATCGTCTATTGTTAAATTAACCAGTCAAGCTAAAACGAAAGTAGCACAAAAACGAAAGTAATATTGATATTTTTGGTAAAGATATACAGTATAATACAATTCAAATAAGTGAAACAAAAACAAGCCCATTTTTATTGATCCTTTTCTCAAAAAATCGAAAAACAAACCATGTTAGTTTTTTTTTCTTTAATTTCTTATAAGAAAAAAAATAAACAAAACAAAAAACAAATTTATTATTTTATTTTTTTCAAATGAATCGCACGAAAAAAGCGCTGAACGCGCTGAAAACTGCATGAATTAAAAAAACATGAGGGATGAATTATAAAACATGTACTTTCATGATACATTATATTTAAGCTGTTAAATAAATGATACACCATGTATATCCTTTTGAAAATCATTGCATTTACATGGGACAAAGTTACGGATTCCTCTTAGGGCCATTGCTTTTGAATGTGTTCTGAAACGTCAATGATATTTGACAGTACGATAATGAAAATGTGAAATCACTATAATATGATAACGGAAACACAAGAGCACAATGATGGTAATTTGCCACAGTATGATAATGAAAACATGACGATAGTGCGATGATGATAAGGCGATATAGTACCGTGTTCTCACCATATCGTACTGTCACATTCTCACCATTGTAATAACGTACAGTTGCATTATCATTATTACACCTATGATTTTTCAGCATTGTACTATAGCGTTATCATCTTAGCACCTTCGCATGTTCATTATTGCAACTTTGTGTTATCATTATGCCACAACAAGATGTTATCATGAAATAAAAGTTCACCATTTTATCTGGCACAGTTTGCTTGGCTATACTGAGTATTAATTGAAGCAATTATTTGAAACTATTTGTAGTACTATAATATTTTTAAATCAGATATAGAATAGCCCTAAACTCAATGAACAAATTTGTAAAAATAAAAGGACCCGTCGCATAAGATGCAAGCAAATATTAAGCATATCACATCTTCCATTCCATTTTTCAGCCAAATAAACAATTAACTTACACCAGAAAAACAACATGTGTTGAAGATTGAATCTTTGACACAGTTCCTTAATGTGGAATTCTAATATGGGAATAAAATGTAACAGTATATTTTGATTTAATAAACACACTAGAAAAAAAAAAAAGAAAAAAAAAAAATATATATATATATATATATATATATAATATATAATATATATATATATATATATATATGAAATAGGAATGTGCTAATTGCCTTTTGAAATGTAATATATATGTAACTGAGGCTTTTGAAGAGGAATTGAAACACACACACACACACATTGAGTCCCAGACAGGTATTAAAACTATCATATAATTCCATTTGATTTGCAAACCAAATTTTAAACAGTTGTTTTTTCAAAGAGCAGGTATCACTTGGAACCTGTCTTTTTGGTTACCTGTCTTCCTTAATGTAACAGCATCAGACTGAATACAGTGTATAAGTGACTTGATAGTTTTGTAAGAGTAGAGTGCCAAGGGCATGAGCATCTAAGCAATATTTTCAGAAAGTAAATTTAATAATTAAACTAGGGTCAAATTTTCAAGAAAATGACAAAAAGCTTTAGCTGTGCGTTAACAAAGTCATTACAAGATGAACGCACCATTTGTTTTAACAGAATGTTAACAATTAGCACATCGCCACTGTTACTCTCCCTATTTCTATAGCCTACAGTTTATAAGATTTATATAAGATATGCATATCTAAAGCAAAAGGAAACAATCGTTCATTATTTTCACAGAAGTTTGGTATCTGGCAAAAACTAAGTTACCCTGCATAATTATCTGCAGCTTGTCAAACCCACTTCCACTTGAAACACACACAACTTCAGTGCCTTCAGTGCTTTGATTTAATTATCCTACAAATGCAATTATAACTAAATTGTTTTTATGTAGGAAGAAGAAAACACTGCAGTGACAAAGATTTCTTCCTAGCAAGAAATGTTTGTTTAAAAGACCCATCAACAGTACTTCAGTCATTTTAGGGACTTAATATATATATACATGAATCAGATATTGACTGCTGCCTCATGCAATATATCACACCCAACAGACAGGTGACATTACCTGTTTACCACAACTTGTTCTGGTTTTAGTCCTTAGGGCTGTTACAGTAACAGTTCTACAGTATAATATCACATTTGGGCATATCAAGAACATTGCATATTTTTCATGGACAAATTTCAAATATGGCTAATGCATGGGTGTTAATTATTAAACTGCCAAAAAGTAATTTTTATTGGAGAGATATTTGTGTCAGTGGTCTGATGGCGCTTCAACCTTGTAGACTGGGGGTCTGAGATGGGTTCAAATCCAGATCATGCTGTACATTTTTCTTTCCTGGTAATATA
This sequence comes from Solen grandis, assembly GCA_021229015.1. Classification (NCBI taxonomy): domain Eukaryota; kingdom Metazoa; phylum Mollusca; class Bivalvia; order Adapedonta; family Solenidae; genus Solen; species Solen grandis. The sequence goes on along the minus strand of CM037788.1, from coordinate 9,355,450 downwards.
ACAGCTGTTAGTAATCCTGATCTTTGTGAGGTTTGTGTTAGCAATCCTGTATATCAGTCTATATGCCAATTAAAACCCTTTCCCTCATATAGACTCATTTTGACGCACTCAATAGGAATCACATAAAGCCTGATCTGCAGAAAACCACAGTTAAACCTACCAAATTTAATTACAAAATCCTCATTTCCAGACCACTGAGGAGCAGCAACAGCATAAAACCTGATCGCCTGCGAGTAATTAGCCTGCGAGTTATTCGCAGGCTGATCTGGTTTTATGCTGTTTGCATAGGTCTTTTCATGGTTTCCTCTATGAGGGAAAGGGTTATGGGTCCTGGGTTTGAATCTTGGTCCGGTTTCACATTCTTTTTCACCTGGTTAATTACATCTGGTGCCAAAACTGGGGCCTTTTGATTCGTCAAGAATATAGCAATTTGTTATATCCAATGAATTCAGGGACAAATTCCAATGCAGCATGTGGCCCTAAGTAAGAGATTTGTATAAGTGCATCCACTCAAGTCCTGGTCTGGCTTCTCTCACCTGATCATTTTGTTCTTACCATTTATAAATGTGTTGCCATTGGATTAAATAAGAAAATAGATATTTTGTTCTCAGTCCTTTGACCTCAGGGCCTATTTAATTCAGAATTTGAGGTGGGTGTTATTTTTTTTTTGCCTTTGAATAATCCATAAGTATTAATGAATTATTTGAACAATATGAAAGTGAACAAGTATGTGATGGCAGTAGCTTTAATAGTTTATAAGTAATGGCCTAGGATAAAGTTTTTCACGATGACTATGCAGCCAATGATGATGACATCAGAGTGATGACAATAACTTGACTTTTTTTTTCTTTGAAAAAAACAACAAAAAACAAAAACTGCAGAGCTAATAAAAACTAACAGAATACTGAAGATTGAATTTAAATGTATGATAAAGGGTTAAGCATCTAATTGTTTGGCCAATCTTAAGTACTGTTATGTTATAGATTTTTTCAGTTACAGTGTAACCTGTCTTAAGAGACCAAGCACATAGGGGAGAGGGTGAAATTGCTCTCTAATGACAGGTGGTCTCTTAACTAAGGGTCAACATTGTGTTTTATTATATTGGAAAAAAATCAATTCATTTTATGTATATAAGATTTAACAATATATTAAAACATTTTGTATGATATTTTATATTACTTAATGAACTTAGAACTGTGTCAATTGTAGTTAAGGAAGACATAAAAAATACAGATGCATATAATTCTGGTTGCTCTGAGAGGTTTTCCAAGCTTCAAGGAATGGGAATGCATTTTATGTAGTTGCTGGTCCCATAAGGCAGGTGGTCACTTAAGGGAGCTAAAATATATAGCCAAATCACTTGGGAGGACCCAAAAGCAGTCGTTGACAGTTGGTGGTCGACCACTTGATTAAGGTGGTTTGAAGGGAAGGTTTGACTTTACATGCCATTTCACCATCTTGTGTATCTTTAAAAAATGTTGAACACTTTAAACTGCACAATGAGTAAACTTTAAATTTGTTTAATTTACATTTGGTTGAGGGAGAGACAGACAGACAAAGGCAAAAACAAAGGTCTTGCAGACAGACAAGTGGAACAAAGTGATACCTATATAGCCTCAAATTCTTTGGTTGGGTTTAAAAAATAATATTACAACCTGGAACTTGACCAATTTTGGCCCTTTTAATTTCTAAACTACATGTACAGAAAGAATCTGTCGCACTGTACCACTCATTATATACACAGGCATTATGAGAAAAGCAATCATAGTTATAGGACAAAGACAGATGTCTAATCAGTAAAAAGTAAGTCACCCATGTGATGTCATGGGATCCACATGTTCAACCGTCAGAGATAAGGGATCAATTTTGAATCATCAGTAATCCAATATTGCGCAGAACATTTCCATTGAACCATGGCACTCTCTGATATTTTTTGCTGAATCCTCACATGGTTAGTGACAAAGAATAAGGACAGGGCATTAATTCCCTCTTTTTCCTTCTTTCTGTCTGCCTGAGTGTGTCTCTCTCGCTCTGTTTTAGGAAACATATTTAGTGAATGCTCCGCTGTAGAAGATTCTTTTTATTACATAACTTCATGAAGTACACCAACAAGAAGATGACTGAATAAATATAATTGCAATAATACATCATGCAGTAAATCATGCCACATTTCAAAGTTGATTCTTATTTTCATTTAGTTTAAAACAACATATCATGCAAAAAAAAAAATCCATTGCACTGTATCATACGCATGTATACCATTTTGAAGTTAAGGATGGTAATGAATGTGATTCCTCTTTCTTGAGTTATGATATAGAAGAAGAAATCCTGTATATAAAAAAGGACATGGTGATAACCTGTGCTACCAATGATTTCTGAATCAATGCCACTACCATAGTGCTTATAGTTAATGAAAAATAGTTTTTTCTATACTTTTCCCTGATGCATGAAATTTTAAATGTCTATTGATATATCTGCAAGGTTTTTTGAAGGTAAATGAATTATTCAAAACAAAAAAACTTGAGTACATATAGTATTATGTGCATGAGCAAGTTGCATTGCCAAGCAGGAGCTCTTACCCAGAACCCCTCTGCTGGACTGAAACAGGCCAGGCTGACAGGGCTGCTCACACACTCGTCACTCTGATTAAACTTAAGATCATAACAGTAACCAAGCTACTGGTATGTGTCTCAAAAATGTCCTTGACTTACCGGTAGATCAGGTTTCTAGCCTTGCTCTAGCTCTAGATGAACCTAAGTATATTTGATTAAGATCTCAACAATAACAGTCAGCATTAAAAGCCACTTGTAATATAGCACAGTGCCACTTTTAGACTGGCAGTAGCCGCCCGAGTCTTATGTAGCCATAAATCAAAAGCCATTTCTCTTCCCGTTCAGTACCATATCATTGCAATTGGTAGGTAATTAAGGTGTATGCATTTTATGAATAGAACCGTACTCTGGATTGAACTGCAACAAATCAAAGTTCTCAAGACACCAAGAGACTGCCGAGGGGTTATCATGAAATAAAGAGTGAGTTCAGCAGACTCACAACTAGTAACTAGAGCTGAAGGAGAATGTTTCATATAACGTCACATTACCTTTGCCACCTGCTTAAACGCTGGAGTTATATGCATGTAAATCCTGCAGACAGTCTTTCAGCGCATTTTGTGCTTTGATATGTACTTGAGTCCAGGGCTGAAAGTCTAGTCCTGTAGCTAATATACAATTGCTTCACAGAGCTGAGTGATGTCTTACTGCTTCTTTCTGTTTCTTTAAATATCATTTGCTGGCCGTCTGACTTGTCATACAGTTTGACTCATTTAAGCGTGCCATTGTCCAGTGGTACATATCAGATTACGGATCCTAAGGTTGTGGGTTTTGAGGCAAGAACTCTTCATGATCTTCCCGGGCCCAAAGTACTGGTAAAACCCAAGAACCGTTGAGAAGGATTAGTATAAGTTGTAAGAACTTGTTTCCCAATCGACATAAAATAAAAAAGTTTAAACTAAACTCATTTGAATTCCTTTATACTGACAGTAAGGCTGTTTTTGGTAATTGTCATGTACATTGTATTTATTGTTGTTTAAACAAATATTTAGTTTGTCACATATTATACATGTACTTTCTCCATATATTCATTCTGTATTGTCTTACTTTGGTTTAACATCCCACTAACAATATTTCAGTCATTTGGGACAACAGACAGACAAAGTGCTGCCTCGCTGCCATGGTAGCATGATACCAATTCTGACACTAAAACAAAGCTTTGCCAATCTCACAGTATATATGGTAGTGGTAACAGAATATGAACGGTGGGTTTTGACAATGATTCTTTATATACTGTATTTGTAATATTTCATAATTCTTTTCAATTCCTAGATTTTATTTCTCACAAAATGGGAGCTAGAGTAGAAGCAACGATAGTTTGTTACAAACTGGTAGACAGATTGGATATAATTATTTGTTTAGTGAAGTATTAGGTTTTATTTTTTCATTTCATTACTTAAAGCAATTTCGCATTTACCGAACAAAATGTGATAATTGGTTAATAATGGCCATGTAACAAGAAAGGAGGATTCCAAAGGGACTAAGAAAAGTGCCATATTCCATGTTTAAAGGCCTACTAGGCCAACCTAAGAAAAAATGGCAGTACACCGAGTCAGCGGATATGAAAATGTTAGGCATTAGTTCAGAGGTTGCCATTTATAGATCCAGATGGTGAGCATGCAGCCATTGCAGGAGGCAATACTTACCCGAGTCATCCTGGACAACAACCAATGAAATGATGATGTTGATGATCATGATGATGGAAATACATGTAAGACTCAAAATCTTGACATCAACAAAATCATCATTTCTATGTCGAGATATAAATATATCAACATATGAATTATCATTCACGAAATGCGCAGGTATTTGGAACAATTTGTCCTTAAATATAATAAAATTGTCTATATACAATAGCCTAAATGGAGTTTTGCTGAAGTTGGTATCAAATACCTTGCTTGATTTTACTACTGGTCCAAATGACTTGTCTAATATAAAATATTTGATCAAAATTCATAGAAAAAAAATAACTTGAACACATTCAGAAGGAGTGAACTAGTTACCAGGAAAATGTGACATCTAAAAAAAATGTTGCAAATCTAACCACAATTAACCGATAATTGAAAATTCACACACATACATTTTTAATTCACTCTGGCTATCATAAAACTTTTATATTCTTGCTGGCTAAAACTTGATGGTAATTGCATTTCAGGTGATACAGTAAAGGTGAAAAGAATTTTTTTATATTTGAAATTCTGTGTATATCCATGGTTTCAGGTCCCCCCCAATACCCCTGAAGTATTGAGTATTATCTGCTCGATGGCAGGGGTATCATCGGAAGCCATCCGACTCTGTGTCGCCTGATTTTGGATATACATTGTTATCTTTTACTGTATTGGTGTTTTTTTTTGTTGTTTTTTTTAAATTTTAGTTTATACCTTTTGTTAAGTAATGTCTAGTTTATTTTATTTGATTTAAAATTTTAGTATTGGAGTTAATGAAAAGTTCACTGACAACGGGTCAGTTTCATTTTTCCATTATACTCATTGTATTGGTTTTTTTTTTTTTAATTTTTAGTTTTGGAGTAAATGGGAAGTAGCTGACAACGGGTCAGTTATCTTTCCATGTAACTTCTTGTATTTGGTTTTATTTTTAAGTTTTAAATTTTTGTTTGGGAGTTTATGAGAAGTTAATGACAACGGGTCAGTTATCTTTCCATTGTACTCATTTTTTTTTAAATTTAATTTTGTAATTAATGGGAAGTTATTGACAATGGGTCAATTTTACCTTTCCATTACTTTTTTTTTTTGGGGGTGGGATGGGGGGGGGGCGGGGCAATATTAGTTTTGTGAAGTAATGTCTAGTATACTGACAACGCATCAGTTATACTTTTCTATTACTTATTGTGCAGGACTGGGTTTTTTGTCCATCATTTTGGTTTTACTTTGTACCATCTTTCTTTGCTCTGGAGGCAAGGGCTGCTAATCCCTTTCAGTTATACTGCCATAACCATATGGTTTCTTTGTTTTCCATCTATCCATCCTTCGATTGTCTTGGGAAATTACCTAGCAGTAGGATTCTCCCCACGTAACTACATTAACCTGAAAATATGGTTAATAGATTTTATACATTTCAGCAATATTTCCTGATTTTGAAGACTCACCATTCCAGATTGCATCAAGTGCTGGTCTTTGGCTCCAAGCAGCTACAAAACCTGCAAGTAGAAAACATAACATGTATACTACATTTGTATTCAAATACCATTTAGCCAGATTAATGATATACAAGTGCCAAGTGCACCAAACCTTACCCATTAAGTTTTTTTTTATATTTGTTTTCTTTCTTTTTTGTCTTTTTGTTCCTTTTTATTTCTTTGTGTGATTATGGAGGTCAAACTCATTGTTGTCCCCCACCCTCCACTTGAGATGACCCTTTTCACCTTATTGTAATCATAATTACATGTGTTACGATAGATGAACAGATTTATACCAGTGCCAAGCGGCACCAAACCTTACCACTGTATTTTCTTTCCTTTGTTTTTTGATTGTGTGATTATGGGGATCAAACTCACTGCTGGTGCACAGAATATGGATCAGTGCATTGCTGTTTCCCCATCCTCCACTTGAGTTGACCCTTTTCACCTTATTTATTTTTAAATTTAAGTATTGGAGTTAATGGAAAGTTCACTGACAACGGGTCAGTTTCATTTTTCCATTATACTCATTGTATTATTGTTTGTTTTTTTTTAAATTTTAGTATTGGAGTTAATGGGAAGTTACTGACAACGGGTCAGTTATTTTTCCATTATACTCATTTATTTATTTATTTTTTTTTTAAAATTTTAGTTTATGGGAATGATTGACAATGGGTCAATTTTACCTTTCCAGTGCTCTTTTTTCTTTTTTTTTTTGAGGAGGGGGGAGCATTATTATTTTTGAGAGGTAATGTCTTGTATTCTGAAAACGCATCAGTTATACTTTTCCATTACTTATTGTGAAGGATTGTTTTTTTTTGTCCATCATTTTGGTTTACTTTGTACCACCTTTATTTGCTCTGGAGGCAAGGGCCACGAATCCCTTTCAGTTACACTGCCATAGCCTTGTCGGATTTTATTTTATGTCCTATATATTCATCTTTTGATGGTTCTAATTGTGGGAAAATAATTTTCCCCACAGAACTTCATTGATATGTAACATGGTTAATAGACTCATTACAATACATTTCTTACATTTCAGCACCATTTTCATATATTGAAGCCTCACTGTTCCAGGCGACATCAAGTGTTGGTCTTCAGTTCCAAGCAGCTACAAAATCTGCAAAAGGAAAAAAGTAACAAGCATTTTACAAATGTATTCAAATTCCATTTTGCAAGATAAAATGACATTTGCACAGAATCACACCAGTTCCAAGTGGCACCTATACACAGTTAAAAACCCTAATTCTTGAACATTTTTTTTTCTTTCTTTCTTTGTGTGATATTGCATGGGGTACTGGGATATTATGAGGGTCAAGCTCATTGCTGGTGTACTGATAATGGATCAGTGCACTGCTGTCCCCCACCCACTACAAGAGCTGACCCTTTCGACCTTTCTTATTGTAATCATAATTGTATGTATAATAACAGATGTATGTTGGGTCACTTCTATCATGTTTGAACATCCTTCATAGTCAAAGTATTGACTAGTGAACCAACAGAAGTATTAGTTATATTCTATCATTAATATTTGTATTATTTTTTTTTTTAATTTTAGTTTAGGTATTAATGTAAAGTTCACTGACAACGGGTCAGTTTTATCCTTCCACCACTGTTTGTATTAGGTTATTTTTGTCATTTAAATTTAAATAGATTGTCAGTGACAACGGGCCAGTTATTTTCCATTACTCATTTTTTGTGTATGGGGCAATATTGGTTAGAGGCAGTAATGGATTTGATAATTCACTGACCACGGGTCAGGTTTATCTTTCCATTATGCCTTGTATTGGCTTTAATTTTTTAATTTTGGTAAAGGTATATATGGATATTTCACTGAGAATGGGTCAGTGATTTTTCCATTACTCAATCTTTGTGTATGGGGCAATATTGGCTAGAGGCAGTAATGGATTTGAGAATTCACTGACAATGGGCCAGGTTTATATTTCCATTAAACCATGTACTGGCTTTTGTTTTTTGATTTTGGAGTAAGAATTAATGTTTATTCCACTGACAACAGGTCAGTTATTTTTCAATACTCATTTTTTTATGGGGCAATATTGGTTAGAGGAAGTAATGTCTAGTAAACTGACATCATTTTTGGTTTACTTATTTCCACCTTTTCATTTGCTCTGGCGGCATGGGCCACAAGTCCCGTTCAGTTACACTGCCATAGCCATGTTGGTTTTTATTTTGTGTTTTATCTATCCATCTTTTGATGGTCCTTAATTGTGGGAAAATTATCCAGCTGCAGGTTTTTTCCCACAGAACTACACTGACCTGACACATGGTTAAAAGACATACACATTACAATACCTTTCTTACATTTCAGCACCATTTCCATAACTTGAAACGTCACTGCTGCAGGTGACATCTTTGTCTCCAAGCTGCTACAGAACCTGTAAGTTGAAAAAATAACATGCATTTTAAATCAAACACCATTTAGCGAGGCTAATGGTGTCTTCATACCAGTGCCAAATGGCACCTAAACATAGTTTAAATATTCATTCTGATAATAACCTTACCCATTGTTTTGGGTTTTTCTTTCAATATTTTGTTTGTTTTGGTTTAAAATGGGATATCATGAGGTTTTGCACCAATAACAGATCAGTTGTTTTGTGTCCTCTCTATCTCTCCATCTATGTTGATGGTCATAACTATGGGAAAATGATTAAACGACAGACTTTTTTTTCCCACAGAAATACAGTGATATGAAAAATGGTTATCTTTCACATGGTTAAAAGTTGCTTCATATTTCAAACAAAAAATGCAGCTTACAAAAGCTTAAGTATATATTATATTAAATTTGCATTTATTTTGTCTTGCTTGGTATTGGTATAAAATGCCTTAATCAGAATTTTGGATACATCTTACATTTCAGCACCATTGCCATATCTTGGAAGCGTCACTGCTCCAGATGACATCAACTTTTGGTCTTCAGTTCCAATCTGCTTCAGGACCTGCAAGTGAAAAAAATAACATGCATTATGAATTAAATACCATTTAGCCAGGCTAATGGCATTTTAACAGATACATACCAGTGCCAAATATCAACTAAACACAGCTTAAATATTCATTCTGATAATGACCTTACCCAATGAATTGGGGTTTTCTTTCAATTTTTTTTTGTTGGGATATCATGAGGTTTTGAACCAATAACAGATCAGTTAGTTCATGGCTAGTGAACTGCTGTCCCCCTCCCTTCACATTAGCTGACCTTTGTCAGCATTCCTATTGTAATCCAGACAATAAATGCATATTGGGCCTTTTTCATTGTGTTTGAAGTGCATTCTTGTTCAATTACTGAATAGTGAAAGAGTATCTTTCCAGAACATGTCAGTTTTAATTTTGTGTTTTATCTCTCCACCTATGTTGATGGTCATAACTGTGGGAAAATTATCCAGCAACAGGAATTTTTTTCCCACAGAATTACATTGATATGAAAAATGTTTATATTTTCACATGGTTAAAAGTCACATTATATTTCAAAATAAAACACATGGTTAAAAGTTGCATTATATTTCAAAATAAAACACATGGTTAACAGCACATTATATTTTTAAAATAAAACACATGGTTAAAGGCACATTATATTTCAAAATAACACACATGGTTAAAAGGCAAATCATATACTACTCAAAGTTTGCTAAGCACCACCGGCTATTTTCCCATAGAGTCACATGAAAACACATGCTTAATGTAATGCTATGTACCTGAAAGGAAAGCGTTAGCTGACCATCATTTTTACGCATAGTTTTTGTTCCTGTCATTTGTTGGCAAATTCACATAAGTGTGTTTTTTGCAAGAAATGGCATTTCATAAATTGAAGTTAAATCTTGTGATCAATATAGAAAAAAATGACCATGAACAGGCCAACATCGTCACAAATATCCTTAAAAGTATTCCATTTAGAAAACAGGAATATTTGAAGATCCAAGTTCTGAATTTAGCTGACTTTAAATTTTAAGGTGTTTTCTCAAAATTTTGCACTTTCTAATTATGATTAATTCCCAGTATTGAGGATCCGAAAGGCTTATTTTTTGTAACTGGTAGTAAGTTTGGTACATAAACAATACTTCTGCATAAAAGCAAGATTTGTTTTATTGTAAAATTTAATGTAGCATGCCTTTAAAGTCACTTGTCTAAGCATGAAACGCTACGGGAAAATAGCGGATGGTGCTTAGCAAATAGTAGTACATTACAAATAATATACATGAAAAAAAAAAATAATATTATATTAAACATGGTTAAATGCACATCATATACAAAATAATACACAGGGTTAAAGGCACATCATGTTACAAAATAATTCAAATGGTTAAAGGCACATCCTATTACAAAATAGTACTCACATTTCACAACAGTTACAGTCCTTGAAGCATCACTAGCATGCCAAACATTGGGCTTCCGCTCCAAGCATTCAGGAAACCTTCAAGTAGAAATTTCACACATGCATTTCATTCAAGTATCCAAATTCCATTCATACAAAATAATGGCATTCATACTATTGCAAAACATCACCCTTCATATCGTGTTACTTTGTCACGAAAACTGCATTATTCATTATAATTCTAGTGATCAAATAAAGGCCCTTAGCCACCTGTATAATTTCAGTACAAAATCAAGAACTATCAGTAATGTATCAGTAATGCATAAGAACTATATAAGTATATATATATTGCATCAAATTTGCTTTCAGTCTGATCTGGTTTTGCATTGGTATAAAATGACAAAATCAGAATTTGGGATATATCTTACATTTCAGCACAATTTCAATTTTGAAGAGTCACTGCTCCAAATGACATCAATTTTTGGTCTTTAGTTCCAAGCTGCTACAGAACCTTAAGTGAAAAAAACAATTAACATACATTATAAATCAAATAGCATGATTTAGCCAGGCTAATGGCATTTTAACAGATTCATACCAGTGCCAAATTGCACCTAAACACAATTTAAATATTCATTCTGATAATAACCTTACCCAATGTATTTGGTTTTTCTTTCATTTTTTTTTTATTTTAAGATGGGGTATAATGAGGTTTGATCTGCACCAATAACAGATAAGTTGGTTCATGGCTAGTGAACTGCTGTCCCCCTCCCTTCACATTAGCTGACCTTTGTCACCATTCTTATTGTTATCAATACAATGGATGCATTCTGTGCCATTTTAAAAATTCATTATGATAATAACCTTACCCAATGTATTTGGATGTCTTGCAGCAGATGTCCTGGAGTGTCTTGTGGAGGGTGTCTTGCAGTAGATGTCTTGTGGTGGGCACCTGGGGTGTCTTGTGGTGTATGTCCTGCCGTGTCATGTGGTATATGACCTGCAGTGTCTTGTGGATGGCGTCCTGTGGTGTCTTGTGGTGGATGTCCTACGGACTCTGGTGGAGGGTGTCCTGCAGTGTCTGATGGTGAATGTCCTGGGGATATCTTATGGTTGGTGTCCTGTGATGGGTGTCCTGCGATGTCTTGTGATGGGTGTCCTGCGGTGTCTGATGGTGGATGTCCTAGGGATGTCTTGTGGTCAGTGTTCTGCAATGTCTTGTGGTGCATGTCTTGGTGTGTCCTATGGTGGTTGTCCTGCTGTGTCGTGTGGTGGGTGTCCTGCGATGTCTTGTGGTGGATGTCTTGGTGTTTCCTATGGTGGATGTCCTGCTGTGTCTTGTGGTGGGTGTTCTGCGATGTCTTGTGATGGATGTTTTGGTGTGTCCCATGGTGGATGTCCTGCTGTATCTTGTGGGTGTTCTGCGATGTTTTGTGGTGGGTGTCCTGTGGTGCCTTGAGGTGGATGTCCTACTGAGTCTTGTGGTGGGTGTTCTGTGGTGCCTTGTAGTGGATGTGCTGCTGAGTCTTGTGGTGGGTGTTCTGTGGTGCCTTGTGGTGGATGTTCTGCTGATTCTTGTGGAGGATGTCCTCCTGAGTCTTGTTGTGGGTGTTATGCGATGTCTTGTGATGGATGTCCTGCGGTGTCTTGTGGTGTATGTATGCAGTGTCTTGTGGTGTATGTCCTGGAGTGTCTTGTGGTGTATGTCCTGCAGTGTCTAGTGGTGTATGTCCTGCCGTTTCATGTGGTATATGTCCTGCAGTGTCTTTTGGTGATATGTTCTGGGTTCTCTTGTGGTGGTTGTCTGTGTCCTGTGGAGTCTGGTGGTGTATGTCTTGGGGATGTCTTGTGGTGGGTGTTCTGCGATGTCTTGTGGTGGGTGTCCTGGTATGTCTTATGGTGGGTGTCCTGTGGTGCCTGTGGTGGATGTCCTACTGAGTCTTGTTGTGGATTTTCTGCGGTGTCTTGTGGTGTATGTCCTGCAGTGTCTTGTGGTGGATGTTCTGGGTGCTCTTGTTGTGGCTGTCTGTTCTAAGAGTCTGGTGGTGTATCCTGGATGTCTTGTGTGGGTGTCCTGCGTGTCTTGTGGTTGGTGTCCTGGTGTCTTGTGGTGGGTGTTCTGTTATGTCTTGTGGTGGGTGTCCTGCGATGACTTGTCGTGGATGTCCTATGATGTCTTGTGGTGGGTGTCCTGTGATGTCTTGTGGTGGGTGTTCTGTGATGTCTTATGGTGTCCTACGGTGTCTGGTGGTGGGTGTCCTATGATGTTTTGTGATGGGTGTCCTATGGTGTCTGCGATGTCTTGTGGTGGGTGTTCTGCGATGTCTTGTGGTGGATGTCTTGGTGTTCCTTATGGTGGATGTCTGCAGTGTCTTGGTGGTGGAGTGTTTGTGGTGTTCCTGTGAATGTCCTGCTGGTGTATCTTGTGGTTGGGTGTTCCTGCATTGTTTTGTTGGTGGCTGTGTTCTGTGGTGCCTTGGGTGATGTCCTACTGAGTCTGTGTTGTGGTGTTGTCTGTGGTGCCTTGTAGGTGGTGTCTGCTGAGTCTTGTGGTGGTGTTTCTGTGGTGCTTGTGGTGGATGTCTGCTGATCTTGTGGATGGGTCCCTGATTCTTGTTGAAGGTGTTCTGCGATGTCTTGTGGTTGGTGTCCTGGTATGTCTTGTGGTGGGTGTCCTGGTATGTCTTGTGGTGGGTGTCCTGTTGTGCCTATGGTTGATGTCCTGCTGAGTCTTGTGGTGGATGTTCTGCTGAGTCTTGTGGAGGATGTCCTCCTGAGTCTTATTGTGGGTGTCTGCGATGTCTTGTGGTGGGTGTCCTGGTATGTCTTGTGGTGGGTGTCCTGTGGTGCCTTGTGGTGGATGTTCTGCTGAGTCTTGTGGAGGATGTCATGCTGAGTCTTGTTGTGGGTGTTCTGCGATGTCTTGTGGTGGGTGTCCTGGTATGTCTTGTGGTGGGTGTCCTGTGGTGTCTTATGGTGGATGTCCTGTGCTGTCTTGTGGTTTATGTCCTGTGTTGTGTTGTGGTGGGTGTCATATATGTTGTGGTGGGTGTCCTGTGATGTCTTGTGGTGGATGCCCTGTGGTGTCTTGTGGTTTATGTTTATTTGGTTTATGTGAACCTAAGTTTCTCCCAACTCGCCCATTTTATCACTCTCCCAACCCGCCCATTTTTCGCCCTCCTTCTCTCGAAACTCGCCCATTCTTTCACCCTCAATCTCTCCCAACTCACCCATTATTTCACCCTCCATCTCTCCCAACTAACCCCTCCACCCTTTCGCCAGTTTTCTCCCAACTCGCATTCTTTCATCAGCCATATCTCCCAATTCACCCCTCCTTTTTTTCGCCCAACTTTCTCCCAACTTGCCTATTCTTTCGCCCTCCATCTCTCCCAACTCACCCTTCCATCCTTTTGCCCTCCTTCTCTCCTGAACCCCATCCTTTTGCCTCCTTCTCTTCTACTCCCCATTCTTTTGCCTTCCTTCTCTCCCAATACGCTATTCTTTTGCCCTCATTCCCTCCCAACTTGCCTATTTTTTCTCCCTCCATCTCTCCCAACTCACCCCTCCTTTCTTTCGCCCAACTTTCTCCCAACTTACCCATTCTTTCCCCCTCCTTCTCTCCCAACTAGCCCATTCTGTCGCCCTCCATTCCTCCAAACTCACCCTTCCATCCTTTCGCCCAACTTTTTCCCTACTCGCCAATTCTTTCACCCTCCATCTCTCCCAACTCACCCCTCCTTTCAGTCGCCCAACTTTCTCCCAACTTGCCCATTCTTTCACCTTTCATCTCCCCAAGTCACCCCTCCTTTCTTTCGCCCATTCTTTTGTCCTCCTTCTCTCCCAACTCGCCCATTCTTTCGCCCTCAATCTCTCCAAATTCACCCCTCCTTTCTTTCGCCCAACTTCGAACTCACCCATCCTCCTTTCGCCCAGCTTTCTCCCAACTCACCCATTTTTTTGCCCTCCATCTCTCCTAACTCACCCCTCCTTTCAGACGCCCAACTTTCTCCCAACTTGTCCATTCTTTCACCCTCCATCTCTCCCTTCCATCCTTTCGCCCAGCTTTCTCCCAACTCGCCCATTCTTTCACCATCGTTCTCTCTCAACTTGCCCATTCTTTTGACCTCCATCTCTCCCAACTCACCCCTCCTTTCTTTCGCCCAACTTTCTCCCAACTTGCCCATTCTTTCCCCCTCCTTCTCTCCCAACTCGCCCATTCTGTTGCCCTCCATTCCTCCCAACTCACCCTTCCATCCTTTCGCCCAACTTTTTCCCTACTCGCCAATTCTTTCACCCTCGATCTCTCCAAACTCTCCCTTCCATCCTTTCGCCCAGCTTTCTCCCAACTCACCCATTCTTTTGCCCTCCAAATCTCCCAACTCACCCCTCCTTTCAGTCGCCCAACTTTCTCCCAACTTGCCCATTCTTTCACCTTTCATCTCCCCAAGTCACCCCTCCTTTCTTTCGCCCATTTTTGCCTCCTTTCTCCCAACTCGCCCATTCTTTCGCCCTCAATCTCTCCAAATTCACCCCTCCTTTCTTTCGCCCAACTTCGATCTCACCCATCCTCCTTTCGCCCATTTTTCTCCCAACTCACCCATTCTTTTGCCCTCCATATCTCCCAACTCACCCCTTTCAGTCACCCAACTTTCTCCCAACTTGCCCATTCTTTCCCCCTCCTTCTCTCCCAACTCGCCCATTCTTTCGCCCTCAATCTCTCCAAACTCACCCCTCCTCCTTTTTCCCTACTCTCCAATTCTTTCACCCTCGATCTCTCCCAACTCTCCCTTCCATCCTTTCGCCCAACTTTCTCCCAACTTGCCCATTCTTTCACCCTCCTTCTCTCCCAACTTGCCCATTCTGTAGCCCTCGATTCCTCCCAACTCACCCTTCCATCCTTTCCCAACTTTCTCCCATCCTGCCTATTTTTTCACCCTTCATCTCCCAAAGTGACCCCTCCTTTCTTTCGCCCTCCTTCTCTTCCAACTTGCCCATTCTTTCGCCATCTATCTCTCCCAACTTAACCTTCCATCCTTTTGCCCAACATTCTTCCAACTCGCCCATTCTTTCGCTTTCCATCTGTCTCAAGTCACCCTACCTTTCTTTCGCACAACTTTCTCCCAAGGCGCCCATTCTTTTGCCCTTCATCTCTCCAAACTCACCCTCCGTTCTTTCGCTCAACTTCCTCCCAACTCACCCATTCTTTAGCCCTCCTTCTATCATACTTCCCCCATTCTTTCGCCCTCCATCTTGCCAACTCACCTTTCAATCCTTTCGCCCTCCTTCTCCCTTGACTCCCTTCCTTTCGCCCTCATCTTTTCCTTTCTCCCAACGCCATTCTTTCCAACTCCACCTCTTCTTTCCCAACTTCTCCAATCCCTTCTTTCCCTCTTCTCCAACTTCCCCATTCTCTCCTCTCTTCCATCCTTCCTGCGGTGTCTTGTGATATATGTCCTTCTGTGTCGTGTAATGGATGTCCTTGTGTGTCTTATGTTGTTTGTCCTGCAGCATCTTGTGGTGTATGTCCTTGGGTGTCTTGTGGTGTATGTCCTGCAGTGTCTTGTGGTGGATGTCCTTGGGTGTCTTATGGTGTATGTCCTGTGGTGTCTTGTTGTGGGTTGTCTTGGGGTGTCTTGTGGTGTATGTCCTTTGGTGTCTTGCGGTGTGTGTCCTTAGATATCTGATGGTGTATGTCATGTCTTGCAGTGTCTTGTGATGTATGTCCTGTGGTGTCTTGTGATGGGTGTCCTGTGGTGTCTTGTGATGTATGTCCTGGGGTGTCTTGTGATGTATGTCCTGCAGTGTCTTGTGATGTATGTCCTGGTGTCTTGTGATGTATGTCCTGTGGTGTCTTGTGATGTATGTCCTGGGGTGTCTTGTGATGTATGTCCTGGGGTGTCTTGTGTTGTATGTCCTGGGGTGTCTTGTGTGTATGTCCTGGGGTGTCTTGTGTTGTATGTCCTGGGGTGTCTTGTGATGTATGTCCTGGGGTGTCTTGTGTTGTATGTCCTACCATGTCTTGTGATGTATGTCCTGCAGTGTCTTATGGTGTATCTCCTGTGGTATCTTGTGATGTATGTCTTGTGTTGTCTTGTGGTGTATGTCCTGGGGTGTCTTGTGATGTATGTCCTTTGGTGTCTTGCAGTGTGTGTCCTTAGATATCTGATGGTGTATGTCATGTGGTGTCGTGTGGTGTATGTCCTGGGGTGTCTTGTGATGTACATCAAGCGGTGCCTTGTGGCAGATGTCCTGTGGTGTATTTTGATATAGGTCCTGCGGTGTCTTGTGATGTATGTCCTGGGGTGTCTTGTGATGTTTGTCCTGCGGTGTCTTGTGTATCTGTTGTCTTGTGTGTACTCGCGGTCTTGTGAGGATGTCCTGTGTTTTTGTATGTCCTGCGTGTTGTGCCTGGTGTTTGTTTGTCCTGTAGTGTCTTGTGAGTTTGTCTTTGTGTCTTTGGGTGTCCTGCTGTGTCTCATGAGAGGGTGTCCTGGGGTTTCTTCTGGTACGTTTTCTAGGCTTGTTTTAAGATGTCTTGTAATGGGTGTCCTTTTGGTGTCCTGAGTTTTCTTGGGGCATCTTGTGGTGGGTGTCCTGGGTATCTTGTATGGAAACCACCTGTAAAATGTGGTAAATTTACTAAAACAAAATATTGGTCAGTGATCAAACCCATAACCTCCTGCTCCTAGGAAGACAATCTAACCACTCGGCCATCAGGGGTGTTATTAGTAATAGTAGAAGATGAAAAATAAATAGCTCTAGCAGTAGTAGTAAGTAGAAGAAAAAGATGGATGATATGTATCAGCAGTAATAGAAGTGAAAGTAGAGAGTTATAATAGATTTTTAAATAAAAATTCAATATATATATATATTAAAGTACATATATATTAAATATTCCTAGTGAAAGGGAGGAAGCCACATAAGATAACTGAGAAATACAAACAAAGGCCTGATTAAGCATGACCATTAATGAACTTTATGATTATGTAAAGGAATTATAAAGTTATTTTACATAGATAATTGTTTGTATGAGACTGAAAGTACATGTAGTACTAAATTATGCGGACCAGTTGTAGGAATTAACATGATGCCAAAACGCCCCTAAATGAATATGCATATTGGTTTAACCAGTGAAAAGCTGTACAAACCTCCGACAAACAAATGCACATGAATCTTGCTTTCAATAGTTACCTTAAGTCATCATTCTCCAACAAACATTTGGGGTGGGGATATACCTGTTTTTGCATCAGGTTAATTGTAAATGTAGAGGAATCTTATTTAATAGTAGTAGAAGTAGTTGTAGTAACAGGTAAAGTAGAGTAAAATTATGTGTAAGTAGTAGTACATGCAGTAGTAAGAGAAGAAATAAAAGTAGAACAGTAGGCTAAAATGTGTAACAGCAGAAGAAAATGATAAAAGTAGTAGTGAAGATATTGCTGAACAGTAGTTATAGAAGTAAAAGTAGAGTAAGATATTGCTTAACAGTAGTATTAAATTATTTAATTAAATTATTTAAAATTTTAATAATCAAATATTCATTTTAAATTACATTTTTGATTTTATATAAGATTACATATTCAACAATTGTATAGAATTAAAAAAAAAAAATGACTAGGCAAAAGAGAGAGAGAGACGGACAGAGAGAGACAGAGAATAAAGAAATCAACCAATCAATTAATTAATCAATCAGCCAGTCAATCACTTAACAAAAAAAAAAAATAAATAAATAAATAAATTACTACACTTTCAGTCTTTCAGATGTAAGCAGAGAAGTTGATATTTCACAGTAGTAGTAGTAGTAGTAGAAGTAATAGTAGAGCAAGTGCTACAGTTATCGGCACCTTAACAGTAAATGTCACACTGACCTAAAACTATGTTGAATATGCATGTAAACAATGTTGTATTTTATTTTAGCATCTTTGATTGGCTGTTTGATTGCTCAGCCAGTGCATCGTAATTTTTGCATGCCATGAAATTTTTATGCAAACAATGTCACAAACATGTGATAGTTATCAGCAGTGTGAGACAGTTATCGGCACCTTTAACTGTAAACAATAATTAGTGTTTTAATGTCAGTAGTAGTAATAAGATGATGAAGAGATGTCAGTAATAGTAGTAGTAAGATGATGAAGATATGTCAGTAGTAGTAGTTGTAAGATGATGAAGATATGTCAGTAGTAGTAGTTGTAAGATGATGAAGAGATGTCAGTAGTAGTAGTAGTAGTAAGATGATGAAGATATGTCAGTAGTAGTAGTAGTAGTAAGATGATGAAGATATGTCAGTAGTAGTAGTAAGATGATGAAGAGATGTCAGTAGTAGTAGTTATAAGATGATGAAGAGATGTCAGTAGTAGTAATAAGATGATGAGATGTCAGTAGTAGTAGTAGTAAGATGATGAAGATATGTCAGTAGTAGAAGTAGTAAGATGATGAAGAGATGTCAGTAGTAGTAGTAAGATAATGAAGAGATGTCAGTAGTGGTAGTAGTAAGATGATGAAGATATGTCAGTAGTAGTAGTAGTAGTAGTAAGATGATGAAGAGATGTCAGTAGTAGTAGTAGTAAGATGATGAAGAGATGTCAGTAGTAGTAGTAGTAGTAAGATGATGAGTAAGTAGTGAGACTGGTCTACTGGTGCTTATAGTGTCTGCTTTTTCTACTTTGCTCATCTCATCTGACTTCCACTGAATGGTATATTATTCATTTGTTTGGGTTTAACATAAAACTGACAGTATTTCATTCATTTGGGAACTTGTCTACTTGAGACAAACTTATTGTGGATAAGGGGCAATTGATGGTCTAGAAGACAGATGAACATTTTCCGACTCCATGGACAGATTTGCTAAAATGATTCTAGGGCTTTTGGGTTTTTTTTTTGTTTTTGATTTTTCAGGCAAATAGTAGTCATACCTGCTAATGAGAAATGATGATTCTAAGACATGTTAACTAACATACCTGGTCACTTCTCCAGTGCTTGTCATGGACAGGAATCACGTCAGTGTCTCCACTGCATGAAGTACTCAACCCACAAGGTCACTGTATGTCTGTCTTCAAGGCTTAAGGTTGGAGGCTGGTTTCTGTGTTTGTGACACTGCTATCTGATGAGAGAATGGAAGCTGTAGGAGATCAATGACACCAAGTGTCATCCACCAATCCCTGAAATGAAAAAACAAAAGCCGTCAGAGGACAGCATGCTTAACTATTCAAAATGCTTGTTGGTAAATCAAATGAAATATATTTCAATTCTTGCCCTTCACATACCCTGTACATAATAATAGTAAAAAATTATACACCTTGATAGTTTGATACCCCTTAATATTTTTATGAAGTCTAAAATCAATCCCATGCCTAGTTACTGAGACATAAGCATAATAACACTGAGCATGCAAAACTTTAACCAAATATCCAAGTTAGAAAAGGGCCATAATTTGCATAAAAAGTTATCCTCCTTGGTTTTCTGATGCCCCTAATTTTCAATTCCAAAACCAATATCTAGCTTGAATGCAAAAATTAACCAAAATTCTAAGTTAGAAGGAGGCCATAATTTTTAATATATTCCATCAAGTGTTATCTTCCTTTATAGTATGATACCCCTAAACACATTAAAGATGTTTCAAATCAATCGCATGCCTGGACTCTGAGATATAAGTATGAAAGTACCTTGCATGCAAAACTTTAACCAAAATTTTTAAGTTAAAAAGGAGCCATAATTTGAAACATATTCTATCGAGTTATCCTCCATGAAAGTATGATACCCCTAAACATATTAAAGATGTTTCAAATCAAATGCATGCCTGGATACTTAGATATAAGCATGAGAGTATCTTGCATGCAAAACGTTAACCAAAATTTTTAAAGTTAAAAAGGGGCCATAATGTGTAATATATTCTATCAAGAGTTATCTACCTTGGTTGTTTGATGCCCCTGAACATATTTTTAAACTTTCAAGTCAATACCATAAATGATTATTGACATATATGGTTGATAGTAACTTGCATGCAAAACTTTAACCAAAAGCTGCAACGCCAACGCCGACACTGGCACAAGGACAACTACAATGGCTCTCATATTCTTCAAAAAGTCAAGCTAAATATGAAAACACTCTCAATTTTATTGCTATCATATTCAAGTGATCAAAGAAAGGACTTAAACAATCAGTATTTATATTTCATAACAGCCTGTAAATTGCAGACTGAATAGGTTTTATGCTATTTGCTAAATACAGAGAAATTCCAACCTCCCCTACCTTTTATAAAATTAAGCAACTCTCTAAGTGAATGCATTAGAGTTTGGGTAAGTATATACATTGCATCATTTGCTTTCATTTTTATCTTGTTTTGCAATGACATTAGAGTGGTATCAAAATGAATAATTTTAACTTTTTATCATCATCACTCTAGTGATGACTGAAATACCAACAACTATCACTACAGATGATGAACACCCCCCAGATATTGCTTTGTCACAGTAACTGTAACCATGTCTGAAGCAGTCTTGATACAGTTGATAAATGAAACAATGCTCTATGTTTGAATGAACACCATGCCACCCCCACCCCTTGGGAGTCAAAATCATTTTAAGGTCAAGGTTAAAGTTTTGTGAACAATATGCTCCGATCTATCTATGCGTGGGAGGGTGTGTGTGGCAAAAACACACAAACACGAAACAGATCGAGGTCTGATACTTTTAAATGTATCACAGACAAAATATATTCAATAAATATGTCAAGGATATGCAAAGTTAGCGGTTGTACTTAATATTGCTGTACATTAAACCTAACCAATTGTAGCTAAGAAATGAAGCCGATAAAATGTATTGAAGAATGACAAGGGGGCATTACTGTTGTTGTATTGGGGTTTACCGTTGCTGCGATAGTATTTCAATCATATAGCGACGTCCAGCTAATTACAGGTGGAGGAAGACCCCGGATACACAGAGGTACCAGGGTGGAACCACCGACCTACTGCAAGCCAGCTGGAAGGCTTCCTCACATGAAAAATCTGAAGTCCAACCCACAGTGGTGAGGGGCTGAGAGATTTCTAGTCCATGACTGCAACTGCTCGGCCATGGCGGCCCCCATTACTCAGTTGAAATTGAAGCAAGATGTAATGTCTACCATATTTACAAGTAGGCTTGGTATTTACAAGCTTTAGCCTACCAAAAGTTCCTTCCAGTGCATTTCTTAACTTTGAGGTGTAGAGTGAAAGCTGATTTAGGTTTAACTTCAAATTTCTAACGAAAATCACTTTGTAAATAAGTTCATATATCATGGGAAATAAATAATATTTTCATAATTTCCATCTATTTCATACCTTTACATGTCATAGCACATCTATCATACATATACATATATGAAAGATCCAATTTTTAAATTTAGTCCTACGGCGAGGCCAGAGCCAGAGATACCCGAAGCTACATTAACATTATTAGGAATCAAATCTCTGTAAATACCTAACAATAAATTTTATCTTAGATAAAAGGTTTATTAGAAATTTATTGATGGTTGCAAAAAAAAAATCAATTTACATGTATTTTAATAGAAAATTTGATGTTTCAAGGCCAGTCTTATTGATAATATTCACACTGAATAATCACCCAACGCAAAGATATATGTGAAAAGTCCATTATGTCGGGGCCGCGGCCCAAGCCCCGCGAAGTAAGAGAAGGCCCTGGAGGCGGTTAAATTCCCCAGAGCTTGTTCCGGGTAATCTGATCTGTTAATCTTTCTGCAACCGACTGAGAAGGTACCTGTTTTTTTTATAACGTCAGCTGTGCGGGAGTAAAGAGATACTTCTTGCTCCATAATAATATATCGCCGCCCTGGGCCGGCGATACTCATGTTAACTTCCATATCTAGCAGCAACATGTTATCAAGTCCATTTAGGATGAAGAACGACCCCAGTAATACACTAGAGTGAACTTGACACCCTGCCATAAACAGATACCAAATGACAGGTAATGGGAGAGCCTACCAGCAGACTCCAAATTAAGGTCATGACCCCAAGGGTTGTTACGAAACGCAAGTAATGAATGAATGAAATTATGAATGAAGACGTCTTTCCCTGCAATTTCAAGTGTAACCCCTGAATAAATTAGTTTGGTGAAGGTATCAAAATCACAGACTGACAGACTGACTGACATACTGGACCCTTGTATAGCCCCCATATACTTTGTATCTGGGAGTATAAAAAGTAAACATCTTCAGATAATACTTACAGTATGGCTTTGATCCCAATGTGCCTGGCATCTCAAGACTGGTCGAACCATCAAATCAGCCCACCCTTTCTCTGACATGAAGTTGTTCTGAAAAATACATTTCAAACATTGTTCATGAAAAGTGCTGTGCTCTCAAGAAAAAACTTACATATTATGTGTATATTAATCTATAACTTAATATACTGTGTAGATGTCATTCTCATTCAGGTGCTAAATTACTCTAAATAATGTAACCATAACAGAAAGCCAGCTTACCCTATATGTGGATTGTAAGGCACTGTAGTGCAATGGTAGTGTTAGATAACAATGGATTTTGATTTCCATTTAAGAGGGTTGAAGGTAAGTTTTCAAGACCTTCCGAGGCACAAAGTACTGGTCCAAACCAGAACTATTGAAAATCGAGAAAAAAAATACATTTCAATGTACATGTGTAGATCCAACTAAATATGCATAGATTTAGTTTCAAAACAGTTTATCACGTACATAATGCTAAACATGTTTCATATATTTTACAGCCTAGAATAAGGATTTTTTTATTTTCTAATAGTAGGATATGATTGGCTAGGTTCAGGTACGGAGTAACTGAGGTGCTTTGGATCATGGAATTTGGTTGGAGTGGTGATATGGTACATCTGAGGCCCTGGTTTTGAGTCCCAGTTTAACATTTTTTTCACACAAAAAAACAACAACAACATAACAGTGCAAAAACGATTTAAAGAGTTACTTGCACTTTTGAAATAGTTTCCTACTTTGTGTTCACACTCGGACATATTGAGCATGGTGCTTCAGTTTTTGACAGAGAACACCTTTAAGGCCCAGCAGCTCTGACTTTGGTTCTCTTGGACTTTTTCTGTCAGGGTTGCCTTCCCTAAGCACCTTTAGAATGGTGCACCTACACACAGAGACAGATGCAGATACAAGAGTCTTGTAGCACTACCCTATCTCATTTCAAACAGACACCCTGGTTCTTTAACATGCTCGGTGTATAGCACCTATACATGCAAAGCCCCTTAACCACTGTCTGGATGAACCAGATAGTTTTTTTGAGAAATTGACCTTAACAAAACACCAACCAAGAAATTTCTATGTCAAATAAGGGGCATAATTGCAAAAAATATTATTAGGATTACCTGCCCTTTTAAATGCGTTCCCTTTTTAGCTCACCTGAGCACTTGTGCTCGGGTGAGCTTTTGTGATCGCCTTTTGTCGTCGTGCGTCGTCAGGCGTCCGTCATCAACAATTGCTTGTGAACACTCTAGAGGCCACAGTTTTGGCCCAATCTTCATGAAACTTGGTCAGGATGTTTGTCTACATGATATCTCGGATGAGTTCGAAATTATGTCATGTGGGGTCAAAAACTGGGTCACCAGGGCAAATTTTAGAAAAATCTTGTGAACATTCTAGAGGCCTACATTTTTTTCCCAGTTTTCATTAAACTTGATATGAATGATGACTGCATGAATTCCCAGTTGAGTGCAAATTCAGGTAGGATCAAAATGTAGGCCACTTAGTCAAATGTTAGAAAAACACTTTAGATGCCAGATTTTTTGTCATTTTGCCTAACACATCCATCTTAATCAGGTGAGCGACACAGGGCCATCTTGGCCCTCTTTTTGATAATGATCCAATATTCTAATTCTGAAGTGAATCTGTTCAAGGATTTCAGAGAAATTAATCTGAACAAAAAACCTTAACTTTTTAAACACTGGAGCTAAAACCAAAATGGTGTACGGGTGAGGTGGTCAAGTGGTAACAAACATGACTGCAGATCAAAAGGTTGTTGGTTTGAACCTCGCTTTCATGGCCTTCACAGGTACAAAGTACTGGTCCAACTCAGAAAAAGTCGAGAGATTAGAACTGTGTCTGCTTTTTCTCCACTCACTGGTAAGTAATTCATTACTTATAAATTATGATGCACATGTATAAACATGATGCTGAAAGAAAGACCTATGGAACTTAAGATTGGGAATAGAGTGGTTTTGGGTATTCCCTGATTGAGATACCTAAAGCTTAAGTTTTGAAAATATGGGATACTATGCTGGTACCCTTTTTAAGTTGGTATATGTGTTGATTGTAACTGCTGCTTTTCATATTTTTGTAAAAGGCTGGGATCTGTTCCTGATGTAATATCGGATATTTTCGGACAGTAGAGGGTATTTTTGGATACCTGTGAAAGTCTTTCCTAATATCTACGATTCATTATTACAAAACTGATAATTACTATATAAGGAAAGTTAAGGCAAAATACTTGTGCACACAGGCAAAGGTGTAGACAGGCCTTGAGGTGTAGACTCATTCTACATACGTTATGTACTATGTAATTCATAAATCCATAAAATGAAAGCAAAAAAAAAAAAAATGTTCAAGATATTGGTTTAAGATCTATGGTAAGTTAATGGATTTACAACAATAATTATTATAATATAAATATAAAATTTGTATCTAAATGGACGTTCGGCATATAAAGTTATTTCCAGGACTGGTATGGCTGGTGGGAGCGAGTCAAAACGTACCTAAACCAAAATGTACCCACTTTTTGAGGTCAAGACGTACCCTATTTTGAGTTCAAAATGTACCCAAATTTTTTTATCATTTCATTAATGATATTTTCATATAATATTTTTAGTCAGGTTATAATTTATGATTTTGTTTGAAAGTCTATTTTTTTTTATTTTTTTTTTACATGAACACATTTGTTTTTTTAAAGACTATGGTTGATGTTTGCTTATTTACCATATATCAAAATATTAATATTCTCAATTTTTTATTGATACTTTTAATTTTTGAATAAAAAAAAAAAAAATTTTTGTATAAAACTAAATGGGAATTTAATTCAATTTCACTTAATACATGACTACCGGCAGGCCCAGATTCAGCGGGGGTGGGGGGCACTGTGGGCACAGGGGACACGTGCCCCCCGCCCCCTCCCCCCAGCTAGATTGGTCATACAATTTTCTAGGCTATATATTGATGATATTGTCGTGATTTGGGTTATTTTTTGTGCTCTGTAGTGGAAATCCCTTGTTCCTCATCTGATCAATCACCAGGCCCCGCTGTTTCCGAGACCCCTTACTGATAGAGCATCACTATCACATGACAATATCACATTGTGACTGTGACTGCTTTAATCTGAATCAGTCAGACGGTTTCAGCTTTAAACTGTGTATATAACAATTAAGCGCCTGAATGTCACAGATGTAGATTAAAGCCAGACAGGTTGTCTGGATATGTCTTTTTCTTTTTATTAAATAAAATTCTTGGCACATTTTCCCTAATATTACAATCAGTGAATTGCTCTCTTTCTCCTACAATTTTTAAGATTTACATGAGTAATTTTTTTTCTTAACAAAAAAAAGCAAATTTGAAATAACAAATGTATAAGAATAGTTAAGTCATTGTATTTTAAATCTAATAAGGATATAGCCCAATAATGTTGCTGTTGCTTTTTAAATAGAGCACAAAAATATCAATTTAATACCTTATTACTGCATTGTGCATAGGATATAATAGCCTTATCAATTTATGTATGATATTTTCTTTCCTTTTCCATTTTATTCATTTATTTTCATCAGTATATTGAAATGAAATTTTATTATTACAGATCCATTGCCTTTAGGTTTCAATATATATTATCGAACTTTAAGGGAGTCAGACGCGAATGGTCACTATAAAGAATTGAAAAATAAACAATATATTGTGATATATGCCTATACGTACACCTCTATGCAAAATCTAAACTAAATTTACCCTCCAGTTTCATTTTTTTTATCTAAAGGTATCATTTTTATAAAAAAATAAAAAATATAGTCATATACTATTTATGAAAAATATTTTGCAACTGATTATTGATTATAAACAAATAATAGCATTTGGCAAAGCTGTCAAACCCTAATTGCTTCAACTAAAAATACTTGAAATATATGATAAATTCTTACCACACTAAACCCATTATACACACTGGTCTAATGTTTATTTTATTCTTTTTTTTTTCTTTTCTTTTGTTTTTGATATTCAAAATAGGCCCTATATCACTAAACTCTATATAACTGAGAGACATATTTCAATGATTACCCAAATTTTCTATGAAGTAGATCTATTTCAGTTGATCTTGCCAAATATTAAAAGGACTTTTACTGAGTGGTTTTGAATTCTTTAGTCCTTCAATATACCAGGCATCATATCTTATTAAATTTTGCATCATTTATCCAATAAATACCTATACAAATTACAAGAATGGGTAAAAGTCTGAAAGCTACTGGGGATTCAAACCCACAACCCCCAGTTTCAAGGTTTTGCCAATCTATGGATGTGTGTGAGTACCTTAAAAAAAACTCAATTTTCCTCCCCAAGATACCCTTCAGAATACATCTCCATTATGTTAGAAACATTTTTTTTTCCAGAGGAGCATACATGGACCGGCACTTGTGCTCAGGGTGAGCTTTTGTGACCGCTTTTTGTCCGTCATGCATCGTCCGTCATCAACAATAGCTTGTGAACACTCTAGAGGCCACAGTTTTGGTCCAATCTAACTACTTTGTCTACATGAACTTAGTGCCTAGGATATTTGTCCTACATTAGTATCTTGGGATGAGTTTGAAAATTGGGTCACTTAAGGTCAAAAACTAGGTCACCAGGTCAAATCTAAGAAAAACCTTGTGAACACACTAGAGGCCACAGTTTTAGCCAAATCTTCATAAAATTTGGTCAGGATGTTTATCTACATGATATTTTGGAGGAGTTCAACATTGGGTCACGTGGGTCAAAAACTAGGTCACCAGTTCAAACCTTAGAAAAACCTTGTGAACACTCTAGAGGTCACATGTTTGGCCCTACCTCCATGTAACTTGGTCTGAATGTTTGTTTACATCAAATCTTGGATGAATTCAAAACTGGGCCACATGGGGTCAAAAAGCAGGTCACCAGGGCAAATTTTAGAAAAATCTTGTGAACACTCTTGGGGCCTTCATTTTTGTACCAGTCTTCATTAAACTTGATACGAATGATGACTGCAGCATGAATTCTCAATTGTGTGCAAATTCAGGTAGGATCAAAATCTAGTTCACTTTAAGTCAAATGTTAGAAAATCACTTTTGATGCCACAGGTGCACATGCTTACTCAGGTGAGCGACACAGGGTCATCTTGGCCCTCTTGTTTTTTATTTTGATGTTTTGTACACAGTATTATGGAATACTTTTGATGGCATTCATGAAATAATATAAAAACATAACTTTAACTGACAATTGATGATCAATAGACAATACATTTAAACATATTAATTTACTTTGAAAACACATTTCAGTCATAAAATAATTTAACCTAAGCATGTTTTAACCAATTAGGTGGGTACATGTTGACCAACAGGCGTGTACGTTTTGATCCCACTCGGGTACGTTTTGACTCCATTTGGGTACATATTGACTTGGGTATGTTTTGGTAGTGGGTACGTTTTGACCATAACTCGTTCAGATCAATCTATAATAGTAATTATCCGTTTAAGATATAGCTTCGTGTTATTACTGAAAATACTAATCGTATCATATTTATGTCCCTCATTAGATGAGTGATGCAACTTGCAAGGTCTGGTAAGTGCCTGCAGGTGTATGCAAATCCCCATGCAGTTATCTCCCCTTCATTTTTTTTTTTTGCTAGGTGAGCGTGCAAGGGAGATCACTGTGTGGAGTTTGGTATCAAATGCCCGCAGCAGTTACTTCCCCTTATCTGTACAGAGATCTATGCCGAAGATGAAGGGGGGGGGGGGGTAACTGCGTGGAGATTGGTTTGGTATACGCCGAAGAATGGAAGGGAGACAACTGCGTGGAGATTGGGAGTTAGCCTGGATTACCTGCCCCTGTCACTATGTTATACTATTACGTAGGATAGTACGCCGGGAACCAGACTAATTGGGAGTTTATGTGTATGCACGCAATCTCCAAGCAGAGTTATTGTTCGTTCCTCACATAACAAATGTGAATGTAATATAAGCTGATGTGTAAGAGAGTGGTATGCAAGGTCAAACTCCGCGCACCGGTTACGTCAAGCTACGCACCACTGCCACCACACAAGTCACGTGATGATAGTTGAAACCATATGACCAACATTTATAATTTTATAAATTAATATTATAGGATTTGATTTCTTACTTTTCTCGAAATCATGAATGTTATTTTCTTAAAATATAACGAAACTGATATGATATATTCAAAACTAGTCATAAGTGATATAAGTAAATCCGGCATATATCAGCCGAAATCTACTTCTGGTGGCAGTGGTTATCGACAACTGTAAGGGGAGGTAACTACTACGGCGGAGTTTGATGCAAGGTGTCAAGCGTCTCAGCGAGATCTCGTTTAAATCCCGTTCAACTGTTTTTCCGTCACGAGCAAATACGTTATTTCGGACCGTTTCATACCTCTGTCATGTTATTATTTATGTCTATGGTCTAGCTGAATCTCCATTAAAAACAATATATTGTCCAACATAATTACATTATTTCTTTAAATTTACGTGGACGCAAACATATTAACATAAAATAATAATTTCACGTGCATATTATTCTATCAACTAGTACGGGTTCGATGTAAATGATGAAAATCAACTGTACTAGATCTACATTAACAATTAGAGGATATATGTACAGGCAATACTTTCAGTATGGCTTTCATCCCAATATGCTGGTATTTCAAAGTCCCTAAGTTGAATTTATCAGGACATTCGTTTAAAATTAGTTTTACTTCGGCGTAAGCTATCTTTCTTCAACGTCTGAGACCCACGTCCAATGATAATTTCATCTGATAGATGGAGTGAAACGTAACAAATCAGGCGTGGGTCTCAGACGATGTCTTTCTTCAGTTTAGCCAAATCCTTAATGGGGATTTTGGTTTTTTGCTATCTCTGCCGAGACCGTCTACACAATGTAGACTGGAGAGAAAAAAACTTACCACGTTGTGGCTTTATGTTGTGTCTGTATTCAGATCGTAACGTGAAAGATTTTCCCGTCCGTTCCTGCTCAATGTTTCCCCGCGAATGCCCACTGGCGCGTCCAACACAAGTGCGAGGATTTCGCTCACCCTGGGCCCATAGGTTGACAAATGGAATGAAAGCCAGTGCTGCACGTGCTGTTATCTTGAAATCGTATCGTGGGATTTACCACCTCCCCCCTTGTGTTTACTCGGTTTTTCATTTTGGCAACTGAACATAATTAGAGAGCTGCACGTGAGAAAGTGTTCTCACAGGTGAGACACGTGTAAATACATGATCAAGTGACAAAATCGTGTTTTGAATAGGTAAGTTAAGGTGTCGCTGTCAACCCAAAATGGGTTGGGGTGGTGAAAAAACATACATTTTCCCTCAGTAAATCATGTTTTTTACCCATTAATACTCAGTATACAAATTCATTTCATATAAGAGAATTTAGTTTGTAAAAGGCTTGCAGATTTGGCCGCACATTCTAAGAAAAAAATGACTTGTCACATCTTCATCTTGCATGCACTCATGTCACACTATTTGATGTCTTGGCTGAAAAACAAACACACTGTTACATAGTCCATCGTCCATTTAACAATATGGGAGGAAATCATTAAAATTCAATTACCTATTCTATAGAAAAATGTATTTTCCCAAATGTCAAAAAAGTCAATAACATGTGTAAAAGAAAGTAGTTATGGTGGGCAAAAAGTGCCACAATACATGAAAATGGTGAAATACATGGATAAAGCAGCAACCTTTACGTAATAATAACGCAACTATTTCTGCATTGAATTAAGATAAATATGAAATAAAGGGTAACATAAAAATAGCATGTCGCGCCGAGCGGCTCATAGATGGGACTATCTGCTAGAATACTTTGTTATGTGCCAAGTATTTCCCTTAACAGGCCCACATTTCAGTCACAGCAGTGTTGGAGCTCCAGTTTTCAAATCCTAAGCTAGTCATCACTCTATAACCAAAATATGGAACCATGTTTGCCTGTGTTTATTCCAAAAAGTTGCTATTTTGACAGTTGTTTGAGGAAGACGGATTTGTCAATTTTAACAAAATTTGAAAAGTTCGAAAAGACAAAGGTTCTATGGTTAATTTTAGTTTCTAAATTTGGCCCTTAATATGAATTGAGTAAATTACTTAACTTCCATTTGAACTAAAAATTTAAATTCCGACAGAATAAATGCCTTAACGATTTTTAAGTTAAAACAAGACTTCAAATGAAGTCATGACGCGTTAAGCAACTAATAATGGATAGTGTGTGTGTGTGTGTGTGTGTGTGTGTGTGTGTGTGTGTGTAACTGCAATTCAATTTACATAAAATTTCACCGACATCTCATTGTCGAATATCACTTAAAATCGCAAAGCTTCTCGGCCTTAAATATTTCCAAAAATAAATGTTCTATCTAATATAATATATGTAAGTAATTTTAAAAAATGTTTATCTTAAAGAACTTGGAGTTGCTTTCAATAATAAGTTCATAGAGAAAAATATTAAACAGCATTGCAATATATATGTATGAATGTAAAATAGAAGCTAGATTCTACATTAAAGGAGACTGAGTATTTTCGTCAAAATCATGTCATGAATGTCGAAAATCCAGCGTTCGTTGAGTTGAATAGGTATATAAATCTATATGAAATTGAGACTGCAATTAAACAATTAAAGCGTAATATAAGTGCATACCTAATTGACAATCTTAAAACGATTATTTTATTCATTGAATCAATAGATATACTGTCGGTACATATTTGTCATGTGTGCGAGTTTGTGTGTGGAAAAATGAATGAATGAATGAATGAATGAATGAATGAATGAATGAATGAATGAATGAATGAATGAATGAATGAATGAATGAATGAATAGTTGGTCACGTGTTACGAATGTTTTGTTTGACGATGTACTTAATGTACAGGCCCGGATCCAGAAATTTTCTGCTGGGGGGCCAAAATCCGAATGTGATAGAAGTGGTAGGGGGGTTCGGGGGCATGCTCCCCCGGAAAAAAAGTTTTTAGTGTGATGGAGATGCATTCTGAAGGGTATCTGGGGATAATAGTGAAGGTTTTTGTTGTTATTGTTTTTGTTTTTAAATCCGATATATTTGAAACTTGAAGGCCTAGGTGCCACTGGGAAAAAAATAATCGGTGATGTGGAAATAAACATTTTTTTTCTACCGATGGCTCCCGATGTTTGAGCCAAAAAAAGACTGAGCAGTCCGTTGAAAAATGACAATTATTAGGCTTCGGGATTGGTCCGTTGAACATTCACTGTTGTTTCGGCTATGACACAATAGCCTTGAGTCCCGATGTTCGGAAAAGCACCGGGGGACCTCCTCCGATGATCGGCGAAGGTGCCCCGGAGTTTCACTGAGTTTGTAACATAATCGGGGTAATATCCCCGTATATTAGGGGATCTTGCGAACCATCCTACGTGTCTCGGGGAAGATTATTGAGAGTATGAAAAGTTGATGGTGGAATTAAGCGACAAAGTCAAGAGAAGACTTTTGGGGGGTTTAAGGGGATGTCTTAAGCAATGTCAAATGGCCTTTTTGACCGTCTCAGTCTAAGACTGGCCAAAACAGAAACTAATTTCTGGGTGCGCTTTTCAACCCTTGCCATTTTTTTATTTTTTTTATTTTTTTTTTTTTTTATTTATTTATTTTTTTTTTTTTTTTTAAGATCGGGAATGTGTCACAGAAAGGCCGCCTAATATCCCCGAATGCCCCCTGATACTTCGTCGAGACATCACAGACGCATCGGGGATTCATCGGAGGAATAAAAATCGCGGAAGCTCCGTGAATGCTGACCGGAGCTTCTATGCGGATATTTCCCCGGCTTGTTTTCCCGATAAAACATCGAGAACACATCGGGAAAAATTTCAATGAATTCTTTTTGCAGTACACCCGAGGCCTCCCGATGACTCCACATGGCTCGCGACACTATTTCCATCGGGAGTGCGTATGCATCCCATTCCCGAGGCAAAAGAAATGCCAAGTGGGGCCGAGCCTTAAGCATTGAGCGATATAATGTTATCTTTTACCGGCGCAAAGTCTTGTTATTGAATAACTGCTGTGCAATCGTATAAATTTGATTACAATTGCATTTACAGGCCCCGATCAAAAATAAATAAAATAAAAATAACGGTGGGGGAGATGGAAGCGCTGGGGGGGGGGGGGGGGGGGGGGGAGAGAGAGATGGGGAGAGAGACACTGATATTACTGAGAGGGCATTACTTCTTCCGGGTAAGATATACGGGCTTATCTTGTATTTTCATTCACAAACTGGCATAAAATATTTAATAAGGGTTTCCTGAACCCCCACAAAAAGTGACTTGTGATAATTAGTTTTTGATTCAACGGTGTAAAAGACAGTTTTGTCAAAGACTGAGAAAAAAAATCAATTTTCACGTTAAACATAATCATTTTGTCAAAATTGTGGAAAGGAATAGGTTCGACCTTAATGATATTGGCTGTCAAATTGTCGATCTGGAAGCAGCCTTCACACAGAAATTCTCAGAAAAAAAAATCAGGCGCACGTTATAGGGTAGGTGTGGGCCCCTTTTGTGTGTCATTTTTTGTGTGTACATTTTTAGTTTTAGTTGAAACATTTTGGTTTTTCTAAGTGTTTAATCAGTGACAAAACAAACAATAGATGTTGATATTTAATATAAAATCTTTAATATCCGTTTTATTTTGCACATAAATTGTGTATTCTGTGCATTAGTATTCATTGACTTATCAGTAACATTGAACAATAACTGATTACCTGGATTTGATTTGAATTAGTAATCATAATCTACACATACATTGTCCCAAAATATGGTAGTTAACAATTTTCAAATTCTTTCATTTCTTAATTATATTCATAAATCTAAAATACACATATTTTATAATAATTATTATTATTTTATTCGTAAATAATAAGAAAAGTGAACATGATGATGTATAGTCCTACTTTTTGTATTTATATATAGAGAGAGTTAGTTAAGAAGAATTTAACTGCTTCGTTAAAATAATACAAGTTA
>CM037788.1:9272063-9322063 GCA_021229015.1 Solen grandis | reverse complement strand
CTGAACTCTTTGTTTCTTGATAACCCCGCTGGCAGTCTTACGGTTTGATTTATTTCAAAATGACCTTGAGTGAGGTTATGACCCTGATTCTATTCTACAAGTTGCGTAACTAATTATACAGAACAGTTAAAACAACTACGATAGTTTTGCAAATCAGCAATTCCTGCTTTTGATTAAACACTGTATAAGACTGAACCAGCTGCCAGTCTAAATATGACCAGACAGCTGAACAATAAATTTACGAGAAAGAAATTATCGCTGTATCTCGTGACATCTCGTGGCATTGCACAAGTATAGTACATAATTATATAATTAACTCTGGCAGTAAACTTGTAACTATACAGCTTCTGTCTGCCGTGCTGGGTTAATAGACCAGAGTCTGAATCGGGACTTTATGAGAAAGAACAGTCAAGACCCTTTTTTTTCTAAATAAATAATTATACATCCATATAACTCAGTCTTGCACAATCGGTATCTTTAGTATATAAGGGTAGATCCAGGTCTTGTTGGCCCGGTGTCAGGATAATATGACTAGGTGTGGTATCATGTCACGTGTCTACGGCGTGATACTGCAGTGTGGCAGCACTATATATTTCTCAAGTATGACTGAACGTCGACTTGGAATCGCGTTCCTACATCTGATACTTATCAATCTCGATGTATTCTCGGTTGGCCTAGTATTTTGCACCTAAAATTAGCCAAGAACAATTCTTGCCCATAAATGGATTCGAACCCACATTTCTCCAATTCCCAGTCATTTACTCTTGAACACACTCGATAATTCGCTCCCTCTCTCCCTCTCTCTATCATGCTGCAATCAAACTAAAGTTCTATTAAAGTGTGAAATTCTGACATAGGGCTAGGTTAAACAAATAGATTAACATTAATTATATATTTACTCCTTAAAATTACACAAAGACCATCATACTCCCCATAAGTTTACAAATATAAATACATATCTATAAATATAAATGAAAATGAAGAATAGTTGAACAACGAATAACATTGTAAAAAAAACGCTATCGAGCGGTTATTTTAAGAATCAGCGAATAAAGCAAAGAAGCCGATTACCCATGTCATGTGGTTCTCGAACCCTTATACGATCTACTAAAAAGTACTAGACAACGAGTTCTGTCTTTATCTCTTTCTTTATGATATGGTTATTTCAGAAATACTCGTTAAGGTGATCCATCCATTATTATGTATGATCATGGTCCTTCAAATGTTTATGATAAAAAGAATTCAGTACAGATACAAGCATCCATTGACTTGGAATCATTGTCTATTTAGCACAAAGTCTGTATCGGCTTGTATTTATTATAAAATACATACGATCACTTAATGGAACATGGTACAATTTATTGATGGATAGATTACCTTTAATTTAATACATATTTATAGATTACCTTTAAGCATTGTATGGATATTACTAGTCTTAAGGGTTTCAATAGTGCTCGCCATCTTGAATTCGTAGCTATATCAGGTGTTTCTAAAACATGACATACATCGTTCAAATAAAAATACCTCTTTGTCATTTTCAGAAATTGATGCTACTTCCTTTGAATCTTTTTGGATAATTCTTATCATAAGATACATATTTTCTGCTTAATAAGCGGTTTTATTTTTAAAAGAAATGTGTCGTGCCATGGCAAGAGGGTGAATTTCTGTGTCTGAAACATATAAATGATACTTCCTATAAAAATATATTACACTGAAGAATATATGATAATTTAAATATTATTTGAAAATAATTATATGATATTTAGATTTATTACTATTTTATGTTTCTGAAGGAATTTCTCCCAATATGTTAGACTAAATATCAAATAATGGTATTTCCCAGGGAAATCACCGATGTATGTTTTATACAAAATATAAGTACTAATAAAAAATTCTCGTTGAGTTAATGCGTTTGTTTAACGTCCAATCGACAGTATTTAAATAATTTTGGGATTCTGTGTATATAAGATAGCTATAGACTAAGGGCTGCCACCCTTAGATAAGACAAAAACACACTAAGTTACGATGTCTTATCAGTTATGAAACTACCCTTATACAATGAGCACCAATCGCCGGGGATATATATCCGAACCAATTTGTATTCAAACCGTATTTCGGTGTCTCAGCGCTCGTGTGCCTCCTTACAAACGAGTATTCGTACTTACGCGCAAGTAAACAAAATACATGTAGTTCATCATTTTATTAAATCTTCGGCGCAGTGGATTCATTCCACATCAGTTTCTGCCACACTGAGATACCGCATGACCATGGTATGTACCAAAAGTCACGCTTACGATTACCTGTGATTTAGCTGAAACTCAGCTAGTTTTCCAAAATCCACGCAGAGATCTTCCTTGCACGCTCACTTGGCAAAAGAATCACAGCCACCAAAAATGTCACGTGATGATGGCAGACTTACAAAAGGTTTATTATTTATAGATCTAAATGCACGGAAATAAACATGATATTGATAATACGATAACATGATAACTGATTTTTTTACCACATGGCGATAAATGATATTTATTTAAGAAAATGCCACTCGCTGCTAAAATAAAAAAAATGAAAAAAGGAAAGAGAATGACTTTACGGTGTTGCAGTAGAAAAAAACAAATGTACTATCATAAATTTTATACATTTTTATTTATTTCATCATAATCAGTACTATATGAATGAATGAAAACTAAGTTAATACATAGAAACAGTTTTATAACAATTTCACAAAAACTATTATATGTCAGAAATCCTGATATTGCTGCTCAATGTGGCAGAGATCTGTTCCGAATAATGAACTGGAGATCACTGAGTGGAGTTTGCTATTTTTCAACTCTCTGTGGCAGAAATCTGAGCAAGATCTCCTGCGTTGGAAATTGCATTTTATATGCCCTTAGACGGTATGCAATTTTTACTCGACTGGTTTTAGTTTGTAATTTAACGCATTCAATCTGTTTGGCTTTTGGTATAAAGTGTCTATCATTGATGAATTCAGAAGTATCTATTTTCGACAACAACAATGCTTAGCGCATAAAAACATATCATCTAACGGCTGAAAAAAACTACATCAGTGCTTTGACGCTTTTTTGTATTTATTAAAGGCTTTGATACGTATAAGCGTTCAGGGATCGAACCCACGATCGATCATCCGGTTACATGGCAAATGCTCTAACCACCCGACCAACTATTAATTTCACTCGTTTAAACACAAATTAAATTCATTCATTACTCAAATCATAATAATGGGCCTTTAAATGCTAAATAACGCTACTTCAATGCAGATGCAAGCATCCATTGACTAATAGTTACATAGGCTCTTTTGCTAAGGCCTATAAACTGTTTGTACTTACTATATAACTCATATGTCACTTGATGAACCATGCTCACAATTTAATGATGGATGGATTACCTTACAGCAGGTATATCGACAAAATCTACTTATATTTAGTGACGTAGTGTATCGGAGATCTCCTGCGTTGGAGATTTGTAGTCACATGGCATCGGCTTCCTAGGTAATGAATACTCATTTGGCCTAGAATGTTCCTGCGCCTTTAAATTATTCAGTTTTCTTTGATAAGTTTATAGCACCTTGTCGGATTTGGTTCAGGTCACGCCTTGGCATGTATAGCGTTTCCTACACAGAATGTGGGACATAGTATTCAGGCTGATTTCATTAAAAAAAACAACAACACAAAAAAAAACCACACACACAGGCAGATAAAACAACGAGTTGTGATCAACTATTTCAGTACTTTACAGCTTTACGTGTGCCTGACAGATGTCTGTAGTCATAAGGGTATATATTTTGCAGGGTGTTGAGTAAACGTTTAGTTCTTCAATTCTATGGTGTATTTTAGCTCACCTAAGCACCATGTGCTCAAGGTGAGTTTATGTGATCACCATGCGTCCGTCGTCGTGCGACTCCTTTGAAACCGCTGGACAAAATTAGATTAAACTTGGCAGGGACGATCCTTTGATGAACCGTCACAAAAGTTATCTAAAATTAACTTGATCCATGCAGAACTCTAGTAGCCATGGCAACGGAAATATATGGGAAAAAAATTCATCAAAATGTTTTAGTACAGATGTTCCTTGGGAAACCCTCTACCAAGATTGCTAAAATTATACCGATCTGTAAAAATACACGGCCGCTATGGGCGGGGCTAATTTGCCAAATATGTAAATAGTGAAAACTTTAAACGAAACCGCTGGACAGAATTTGATTTAACTTTTCGGTGATGATCCTTGAGAGAACCTTCACAAAAGTTGCTTAAAATAAACTTGATCCATGTAGAACTCTGTTTGCCAGTGCAACGGAAAGAAAAAAACATATGACAATTTTAAAAGGCATCTCTTTCAAAACTACTGGCCAGATTTCAAAATGTTTTAGTACAGATGTGCAATTGGTAATTCACTACCAAGATTGCTAAAATTATTCCGATCCGTAAAAAAAAACATGACCGCCAGGGTCGGGGTAATTTGCCTTAAATGTACATAGTGAAAACTTTAACCGACTTATCCTCTGGAACCACTGCACAGAATTTGATTAAACTTAGCAAATGATCCTTAGGAGAACTTTCACAAAAGTTGCTAAAATAAACTTGATCCATGTAGAACTCTGGTTGCCATGGCAACGACAAAAATATGAAAAATTAAAAAATCACCCCCTTCAAAACTACTGGCCAGATTTCAAAATGTTTTAGTACAGATGTTCCTTGGGTAATCCACTACCAAGATTGCTAAAATTATTCCGATCCGTAAAAAACATGGCCGCCAGGGTCGGGGCTAATTTGCCATAAATGTAAATAATGAAAACTTTAAACGACATCTTCTTTGAAACCGCTGCACAGAATTTGATTTAACTTCACAGGGATGATCCTTGGGAGAACCTTCACAAAAGTTGCTTAAAATAAACTTGATCTATGTAGAACTCTGTTTGCCATGGCAACGGAAAGAAAAAAATATATGACATTTTTAAAAAACATCTCTTTCAAAACTTTGGCCAGATTTCAAAATGTTTTAGTACAGATGTGCCTTGGGTAATCCACTTCCAAGATTGCTAAAATTATTCCGATCCGTACAAAAACATGGCCGCCAGGGGCGGGGCTAATTCGCCTTTAATGTATATAGTAAAAACTTTAAACGACATATCCTCTGAAACCGCTGCACAGAATTTGATTAAACTTAGCAGGATGATCCTTTGTGAAACCTTAATTAAAGTTGCTAAAATAAACTTGAGCCATGTAGAACTCTGGTTGCCATGGCAACGGAAAAGGTATGAAAAAAAAAAATCCCCTTCAAAACTATTGGCCAGATTTCAAAATATTTTAGTACAGATGTTCCTTGGTAACCCTTTGCCAAAATTGCTAAAATTATTCCGCTCCGTAAAAAAAGATACATAGCCGCCAGGGTCGGGGTTGATTTGCCATAAATGTAAATAGTGAAAATTTAAACGCCATCTTCTTTGAAACATCTGGAAAGAATTTGATTTAACTAGCAGGGATGATCCTTGGGAGAACCTTCACAAAAGTTTCTAAAATGAACTTTGACCATATAGAACTCTGGTTGCCATGGCAACGGAAAAATTATGACAATTTTAAAAATCATCTTTTTCAAAACTATTGGCCTGATTTCAAAATATTTTAGTGCAGATGTGCCTTGGGTAATCAACTACAAATATTGCTAAAAACAAAAACAACAAAATAAAAAAACAAAACATGATCGTCAGGGGCGGGGCTACTTGTATAGTGAAAACTTAAAACTACATCTCCTCTGAAACCGCTGCACAGAATTTGATTAAACTCAGCAGGGAGGGGCGGGGGAATGTTGCTAAATAATATTGATCTATGTAGAACTCTGGTAGGTAGCCATGGCAACGGAAAGAAAAAAAACATATATTTCTAAAAATTATCTCCTTCAAAACTACTGTCCAGATTTCAAAATGTGTTTGTACGTTTGTACAGGTGTCCTTTGGTAACCCCTACAGAGATTGCTAAAATCATTGTTTAAGAATGGCAACCAGGGGCGGGGCTAAATTGCCTTAAATATATATATTGAAAACTTTAAAAGACTTCTGCTCCAAGACTACTGCCCAGATTTTTAAAGTTTTCGAACAGATCAAGATTTTAATACTAATGTGTCTTGCCAAATCTGACTTGGTATTAGACCACTATCTCCAATTATGGCCCTTGAGGTATAAAAATGTCATATTTTACCTTGTTTACATTCTAGCATCCACATTTATAAATAATTCTTAATCAGATGTTTACATAATGATAATAAATTAAGGATTATTATGCCTTGTATAGAAGTTATGGTCCATAATACTTGAGGTTGCCTTTTGAGCAGTGGTACACAGGTGAGCGATATAGGGCCACCATGGCCCTCTTGTTCTGTCAATGCCGAAATTCTAATGGCGAATGCAAAATGGTCATGTATTGTCAGAATATGTCTCAAGAACACTCATCATATCTTGTATGATATAGCGATCCAAGATAAAGCAGAGTGATTTAGAGAAATAAATATGTAAAGCTAGACTGTGATTGTTTTATATCATTCCAAAGAATCAGAAAAATAGTTTGTGAGAACCAGTCTAAGTATTTTATTTATTTATTTATTTTTATTTTTACTGTAATGAAAAACTGACTCAGCAAGACCTAATTAGCAAGTGTTAAATTGAACTACTGTCTATACTGTATATTAAATGTTTTGCCCATGTTAGGTGGCACGCGAGGAATGCTAAAACTGTGTATCAGGCAAACTTACGTGATTGTCTATGGCATAACAGTATTGGAGAAAAATGAGATCTTGGCTTGCCACCTTAAAGAAAAACTGAACGCCGTCTATCAATGAAAAAAATATGTCTGAAAACAAAAGGAACAATTGTTCATAATATAGTTTTCTTTCGCAATTTAAATGGAAAGTCACATGAAATGCTGGGAATATATTTTTATTGAGTCGTGAAAAGTCTAGTGCGATTTGAAGTAATATTCTAAACAATCTAAAAAATAACAACAACAGATTGTACTAATAACACTTAAAATATGATGCTTAGTAGGTTA
Organism: Solen grandis; assembly: GCA_021229015.1. Lineage (NCBI taxonomy): Eukaryota > Metazoa > Mollusca > Bivalvia > Adapedonta > Solenidae > Solen > Solen grandis. Next base: position 9,315,008 of record CM037788.1, on the reverse strand, counting down.
TCACTTTTTAGTCTTCTTTTTTTAAATCTCCAATGCTAAGATTCCTGTATTAAAAACATGTTTAAAAGTATATTTGCAAAATGTTGAGGGTCCAAAAAGTTTCAGTTTATTTTTTATGCAAATTTGGCTAAAAATTCAATATAAAGTCAGTTTTAGTTAAAAAATAAACGTAGTGAGGTATACACGTTTTTACATGAAATCAGAGGATTGGATCTAAAAAAAAGGAAATATGTCTTCGTGGCCGATAGGGTAAAGTCGCTGACTTTAATACTCACTTAGACCCTCACTGCGTGGGTTCGAATCCCGGCAGGTTCATTCGGATTTTCATGTGAGGAAGCCTTCCAGCAAGCTTGCATTAGGTCGGTAGTTCTATCCGGATGCCTTGCATTCGGGGTCTTCCTCCACCTGTAATTAAGTGGACGTCGCCATATGACTGAAATACTGTCGATCAACTCGAAAATCAATCAATCATTTTAAGGACATACGAATACTTGTCCTGGCGTGTTCTGTCAAAGACCTCTTGTTAAATGTCGTGTCACACAGACACGTGTAATCCGTTAATTAACAGTGAATTATTTAAATTGCAGTATAAAATAGAGAAAGAATTTAATTGCTAGGTTGCTAACATCACTCAGAGCACTACAATACCTTGAGCGATCAGTCCCTTAGAAAAAAAAAAGACTGCTTTAAGATGTCTTCAGCTGTGATGGAGTGTGTTGAAGCATTGCTAGATCATTCATCTCCAACGACAAAGGACTTGTGTACAAAAGATTAATTCAATCTAAAGTAATAATGCTGTTCAGAAAATGTTGTATATCATTTTTCATTTGTTACTTTTTTCACACCAATGAAAGCTAGTAATATATTTTAAAGGAAAAGGCAAGCGTAATTGCTGGGTATTAAAGTAATGGGGAAAACTGAACGGTGATATGATGCACAAATTCTTATCTGTGGGTTTGTCGGAATTTATTCTAGGAAGTCAAAGATTAAGCATAAATAAAAGAACAATTGTAAAACAATCCCCTCCACCGCAATCTGCGAGGATATTTATGATTGTAATGATGCGAACCATAACTGCAGATGTTTATAAATTTCAGCCCGAAAATCGTTTATGGATATACTTTATTAAAATAGAATATGTTTTAATAAAAGAAGAAAATTCTTAACCTTTATTTGAAGAATACAATACTGCGAGAATATTCTCGATGAAACAAATAAAGGGTTCGACAGTACGTTTAGATCAAGTTACCTTACGTTTTTCCATGATAACAGTTACTCTATAAGTAAGTAATTTATTTATTATCGTCACATGTGCTAATACATATAATGAGTACATACAATAAATATCACATAAATAAGCACCCGGCCCAGTGGGCCTACAAGTCACCAAACATCAATTTAAAAATATGCACCTTTAAATAAAGATAGGTAATAATAATGGCAATACTATAAACATTACATTTCAAGGAAGTAAGCAAGAAAATAAGAACTCCACTTGTGCCTTCGAGCATTTATGAATTAAGGACTTGACGTCATTGTTATTAATTCGACGTCATACAGCGTTTTTCAACCATAATAGCCCGAAAACTACGAAAAAAGAAAGTCTAGGGTCGGTACAAAAAATAAGGTCAGTCGGGTTAGTGGAAACAAGTAACTTTTTTTATTACGACTAAAACCGGAAGGAACTGACTGCGTGTATTCAGTGACTGCTCGTATGCTGATAATTAAACAGTTGAATCCGTACTTATTTATGAAATATATAGCAGATTTGTATATGATCTGTTTATGAAATATTTTAAATTAATCAGTATATATTATGAATATAAAATAAGATGTGTAATAACTATATGGCCAGCATTATATTACTCTTTGTACTTATATATACATGTATATATATTTCGAGCTAAACAGAAATGATGCATAGAATTGTTTATATATATATAAAATATATACGCGTGTCTTTGAAGATCGTTTTTGGAAGAAATGGCATTAACATCATGGATGATTCCTTTCATGTTATGGTGAACAAAAAGAGACGTGCAATCTTAAAATGATCAAGTTTTCCTTGAAGAAACAACATGGGCGGATGAAAACTTCATTTGGCAAAATGTACAGACTGGACTTCAGCGTATATTAAGATTTTCAATGACTCACTCTCTTCCAAGATTACTAAAGTTATTTTCAGTCGTCGAAAAACATGGCCGCTAGCGGACGGAACCCTTTTCCTGTAGTACAAATTTGAAAAAAAAATTCTTGTCGTTTTGCAGATATTTTTAGATCACTCTCTACCAAATATTTAAAATTTAATCTGACATTAACATGGCCACCAGGGAGGGCAGAGCCCATTTTCCTTCATAACCTTCTGGTTTTATTTTTAATGTATGGTAGCAACTTGTTTTGCAATTTTTATCATCCCCCAAGACGGTTCCTGTGCCGGACAAGTACTTCGCATCTAGGAATGTCTTAAAAATATTATCGCACCAATAGATTCCTAACTTGCAATATATTATCTTTAGACAATGAACATACCCAGTGAACCGCATCTGCCTCAAACATATACTACAATTAAAGACTTGTGAAAACTTATCAGTAATGGTGTTCATAATGACTTTGTTACACTACTGGGTTAAAAGAAATGTGGGTAACAAATTTGTGATATAAACTTCAGTAGTCAAATTCAAGATACACCTTTCTAGCTTTGTGGTTAACCACAGAAGAAAAGATTGGCTTATTCGCATAAATACTTAATTTATGTTACCAAAAAATATATATATTTATGTCTCCTGTGTTTCAACGAAGTAGCAACATAATTAGATGAATGTATCGCTACATTTCAAATACGTCATTTTCTGAAACAATTCAAGTAAGTCACGTTCATTTTGTAAAGAACAGTCACGTTCATTTTGTAAAGAACAATCAAGTACATTTTGTAAAGAACAGTCAAGTTTATTTTGTAAAGAACAGTCACGTTCATTTTGTAAAGAACAATCAAGTACATTTTGTAAAGAACAGTCAAGTTAATTTTGTAAAGAACAGTCACGTTCATTTTGTAATGAACAATCAAGTACATTTTGTAAAGAACAGTCAAGTTCATTTTATAAAAAGTATGTGACTTATTACAACGCTTAGGTTTCGGAGATGTATGGTTATATCCCGAATCAGTTAACATAAATTGTTTTAAATGTGTATTAAAACAACGTCGTTTGGATGTTTTTATTTCAAATTGTAGGGATTGTTTGTCAAATCCTCGTCTATGACTTTGTATCGCGAAATAAAGGTTTCATTTGAACAAGCTAGTTATTTAAGTATTGAAAATATAAAGCATAGAAATGTTTTATCAATAGAAACTGGTCGTCACAGGAATATACCCAGAAATGAAAGAAAATGTACATTTTGTAATCTTAATGATATTGAAGATGAATACCATTTCGTTCTTATTTGCCCAAATTATAGGGATTTTCGAAATTTATATATACCAATGTATTAAAGAACACATCCAAATATGATTAAGTTTATACAATTATTAAACACAGATGCCATAAAAATATTAACAAAATTAGCCATGTTTTGTATTAATGCTTTTAAGCGCAGGGATTCCAGTTATAATACTATATTTTGATCACATATATCAATTTGTTTTGTAAGCAATTGTATCATTTTACACGTAGTACGACAGGTTAAGCATGTATAATGTCATAAGCACAATCTTGTGTTATCAGTAATAATGTGAACAGTTCTTGTTATTTATTTATAGGTCATTGTGTATAATTAGGATGATATTTCGTTGCATAATCAAGTTCATTGTGTGTGTATGTTATTTAAAAATCTTTTATATTTTTAAAACTTATATTTATATAACGTAAATACTAATGATGAGATAAGATCTTTATATGCAATCTATTCTCACATATTCACATCATATTGATTTCACTATGTTTATATTGTCTCCGCATGTCATTGTAAATGTTGATGTTTATGGTGATGGGCTGATTGCCTAAGCCTATAATAAAATCATGTTCTGTTCTGTTCTATAAAGAACAGTCACGTTAAACTTGTAAAGAACAATCAGTTCATTTTTAAAAAAATCAAGTTTTTTGTAAGAAACAATCAAATTTTAAATTTTTAAATTTATAAAAGTACACTTTAACACACATACATGTTATTGGCTTAATAACACAATAATGTCTTTGGCCGTGTACAAAATGACATATCAAATCACGTTATGTTTTTTTTGTTTTTTTTGTTTGTTTTTTTCAGCAGGAAAGACGTATTAAGATCAACAGTGAAATTCATTCTAAGAAATGAAAAACCTAGATGGTCATTAAGGAAATAGAGGTAGTCTGATCAATGTAATAAGAGTATGTTAAAGATATTTGATTATACATAAGCTTTACCCGAAATTCCAGGGGGCCTCCGTGGCCGAGAGGGTAAAGTCGCTGACTTTAACACTCACTCAGCCCCTCACAGCGTGGGTTCGAATCCCAGCAGTGTCATTCTGATTTTCATGTGAGGAAGCCTTCCAGCTGGCTTGCGGTAGGTCGGTGGTTCTACCTGGATGCCTTTGTGCATTCGGAGTCTTCCTCCACCTATAATTAGCTGGACGCCGCTATATGACTAAAATACTGTCGAAGCGACGGTAAACTCAAATAGTCAAGTCAAGTCAAAATTTCAATGCTCTTTCTTTACATAATATTGAAAGTGGAAAATCTACCTATTTCTCCAAATATTGCAGCAGTACAGAAATATATTTACAACATTTAAGATGGAGCTCATAATAAGTTTATAAACACCACACATTTCAGACCCATATAACAATTATTCTATCAAACAGAAAAAGCTTAGTTTTGATATCTAACTAGACATTTAAAAAACTGATTATAGTTATGTATGCCCTTAAGGAGTGTCATGGATTGCACGAATAGCATTTGATATGTTACCTGTATAATAGAAATTTATTCCTAAGTATACAAAATGATCCAAATAACCAATAGTTTGTCCATCTATATAGACATGTTCTGTTTCATGAATTTTTTGCCTTTCAAACACGCAAATTTTGGTTTTATTTACATTGATTTTCAAACCCCATTTTAATGAATATTCATGAATCTGTAAAACTCCGTCGGTCTGTTGTGAATAAAACGATATCATCAGCAAACAGTACTAAATAGTAACAAAGGAGCTGCAAATCATTTGTAGTTAGGGATTGGATATCAATACTTTAAACAATGTCAATTATAAAAAGTAGTTCACCTTGTTTAAGACCAATATCAATATCAAAGAAATCTGACATATTTGAACTTGAAGACAATTTAACATATGAATGCACACTTGTGTACATAGATCGTACTATATTCACAAATGTACAACTAATTCCAAAGTTAATCAGTTTAAAAAATAAAACATTCCGGATAAAGGTATGAAAAGCTTGTTCATAGTCAATGAACAGAACAGACCTTTATTGGCATAAAATATCATGTACATATTTATAGCCAAAACATTACACAAAAAGACATGGATGCATGCGTAATAAATAGATAGTTGTATAACATGAACATTTTCAGAGACGTAAATATATATATATATATATATATATATATTCTTTATATCTTATACAGGCTTTCACAACACTATACATACTTCTTAGCGCTTGAACCATTTTTGAGCTTATATTTTCTTTAATTAATTTATTGAATAAGTAGTTTCTATCAATCGTGTCAAAACATTTCTGAAAGTCCACGAAGGCACAATATAATTTCATTTTTTTCAGATAGTGCTTTTGCTATTATTGAGTGTAAAACAAAGATGCAATCAATTGTAGACTTCCCTTTTTGAAATCCGAATTGATTCTGAATATTTTTCATATTTATTGTTCCATTTTGTAAGACTATTTAAAAGTATTTGTGAGTATATTTTGGATAGTAAATGTATAGGTGTCACTCCTTTATAGTGTTTCGCATCTTCTATATCCCCCCTTTAAATATTGGGCATATAATACCTTCTCCAAAACATGTTGAATTTTCTCCATTTGAAAATAATCTGTTAAATAATTTTAATATAAATGGTGAGATTTCAGCAAAAGAGTGTTTATAGATTTCAGCACATATATCATCCAGACCACTACTTTTATTGTTGTTTTGACTAAATACTGCGTCTCTTAGTTCATACATTGTTATTTCTGCGTCTAAAAGTTTCGTCATTTGTATGCCTTCCAGCTGGCTTGCGGTAGGTCGGTGGTTCTACCCGGGTACCTCTGTGTACTCGGGGTCTTCCTCCACCTGTAATTAGCTGGACGTCGCTATATGATTGAAATACTATCGCAGCGACGGTAAACCCAATACAACAACAATTGTATGTATACCATGCTGTTCATTGGTATCGTTGTTACTATTTTCTTTGCTAGAATACAATCCTTTAAAGTGATCATATAGATCTGTTATATTTAATTTTTGTGCTTGTTTGTGTTGCTTTTTGTATTGTGATTTAATTTTTTTTCCAAAATATTTTTGATTTGATTTACTTACTGGAAACTGGTTTAATATATTCATGTTTAAACAGTGTTATTGTTATATTATAATACTGATTTTTCGTATTGCTATGTATAGTATTACTTTGTTTTATATTCCGGCACTTTCCCTTATATTTCGTTTCGATAAGGGAATCCGGTTAATTCATTTAATTAATTCTTTAATAATCAAGTATGTTATGTTATGTTATGTGACCTATTGACGATTTTGTTTTGAAATAAAACTGAAACTTAAACGTGTTAATTCACTTTTCTCCATGTTTAGGAATTGACACTTATTTATGCGCTTTGTTTTGTTATAAATTGACTTTGAAGTTACATATTCGTTTCTAACGTATCGTTTTATTTTTATTGTATGCATTTCTTGCTTTCGTAAACCTTTTCCTTGCTGTATAACAATCTTTATTGAACTATGGCTTTTTATTTTGACAAATGTTTGTGTTTTGCTTGACTGACTGTTTCCTACGCCCAAATGCACTTAATGAGCAATCGCGTAAGATAGTAATAAAATGGTTTGTGATGTTTTCGATGTTACCATCTTGATCCATATTATTAAAAATGTCAGTAATATCTTGTCGTACTGATATGAGTTTTTGCTTAAATTTGTCAACTTTTGAGTTTTCAAAGCAAATAAAATCCTCACAAGTATGTGAACTATTATTAGCAGTGAATGTATTTGGTTTACGGGCTTCGAATGTAAATGAAAGATCCGAGTGATCAGAAAACTCGTTTGGATCTGTGATTATAAAGTTAGTTACATATTTTATATCATTTATATGCAAAAGTAAATAATCTACTACACTAGAACCATTTTGTGAATGAAATGTGTAGTCCCCTACATCTTTGTCACTGTGTAGACGACCATTGCCTATGATAAGCGACGTTGAATGGCATAGCTCAATCAAGCGTTTACCGTAGTCATCCAGCACGTGATCTTGTGAAACACGTGCTGGTATGTAAACACTTTTGACAGCTGGCTGTCAAAATGTTATCATGATCAATATAGTAATCATGTAATCATTTGGCATTGGAACTCTTAGAATTTAGATCGCCAGTTATAAAGCATTTTCCAAATACATTGTATTTTTCTATACCTATTTCTAGTTCCTCAAAGAAATCAAATTTGTTTAAATTGGAATTATCTTAATTCTTTGGTGGTATATATACCGCACCGATATAAACATTTTCATCAAAACAACATAATTTTTTTTGGATTGTTTGAAGTAAATTGATATTCTTCCACAGTGACTATAACGGCCTTTTTTTAACCTTGTGTGATTTATTTCCAAATAAATGTTCATTTTTAAAACCTGGTATCTCTAAATTAAAATTAGTTGTTCTTGAAATCCACGACTCTGTGAAAATGATAATATTGTATGTTTGCACATAGTCAATTAAATTTGGGTCTTGAATTTTACGCGCTAGGCCGTTAATATTCCATGACAGTATTGATAGGTTCTTCTCTTGACCTCCCTATTCCGTTGAATAGTCACATACACTACCATTTACATACTTCTTTTTCACAACATTGTTAACATACAGTTTGTTACCAACAATCCTAGTGTTGTTCCATTTCTCCTCTTCCAGGCATCTCGGTACTCCTGTGGGGATTGCACTCCTATGCCGATCTGTTCATCTCGCATCCTGGATTTGATTGTGGTTTCCAGTAATTTAACTCGAATTGAGTTAATCTGTAGGTAGGTTTTGATTAAAGTTTTACCAACAAAGATCATCTGAGTTTTTTTTTCTAAATTTTGTTTCACTGATTTTCAGAGATTTTTCCAACTTTTTAAAATTTTTGTCTAGCTCCTTTATGCGATCTTTAGCCTGTTTGATTTCAGCATTCTGGGTGTCTGCTTCTTTGCTTATAAAATTACATGAGCATTCTATTTCGGACAGTTTTGTCTCTAGACTTGTGACTCTTGTTTCCATTTGTGACACTTTAACTCTGATATTGTCTACAGTTTCTTCTATTTTGTCAATTTTTGGGGTACAGACTTAATTTGTCACCATTCAGCATTTCTGCTGCCCATGGGGGTGGGGTATTCATACTACCTGGGTTGGATTGAGGTTGAGTCGACTGGGCTGAGAATACCGTTGGGGTTTGTGCTTGGAATGAAAACGGCATTTGTGGAAAGTTCATTATAGGAGACAGGTTTGGATTCATGACTGATGATACATAATCTCTGCTGTTACATAAAAAGTCGGGTGCATGTACTTTGTTTACCTCTAGTCCGGTTGTTACACCTGAGTTGCTTTGACTTGATTGACCAAGTAGCGGCGAGTGACCATCGCTAAAAATAACTTCAGGTGCTGGCTAGCCTTCCTCTTATCATTCCGTTTTAGCTTTTTTCTCTGCTTTTGGGGTATTCATTCTGGTTTTTGCATGTGTATAAGATGTTCATAGTCACACGGTATCACTTACTTTGTTTTATAACCATCTATTTCTTCTTAAATTTCCGTTTTTTCAGAGACGAGAGAAAACATAATCACTATCAATCACGCATGCGCAAAAATGAAGAACCCCACAATTTATTCTTAGATGATAAAACCTTTAGTTTTGTATTGTAGAATAAAAAAGAAAAATAGCATCTATCTCTAAAGCCAAACTGTGCATCAGAAAAAATGTATTCTGACTCACACCTAAAGTTAATCCTATTACGTAATAATAATAAAATGAAATCTATATTAGTAGCGTTAACAAAATAACCTTTAAAACTTTCAACATCCATATCATCAGATGCCACTTCATTCGACAAAAACCTATTTATATAATTCCAGAATTTACGTGGTGCTATTTTACTCAAAGTATTTAACCTTGATTTTTACGCGAGTATACTCTCTTGTTAATGTTAAAAGAGTCAATTTATTTTCATTCCAACTGTTAAACCGGGAGTTACGCTAAGCGTTTAAAATTACAGATTTTGCATTACGACATGCCTCTGTAAAATTTACACGTTTATGGTTATTTGGCTTACTTATTTTCCCAAAACACGAAGAACAGATAACCTGAATTTTATTAGTTAAAGTTATATACATTCATTAACATCAGTAGTTCCATTAGTAAGATTTCCAGTAACTCCATCAAAGTCAGTTTTATAAGACAAAAGAGTGCTTACAAAATCGTCAGTACGGTTTCAATTCCATAAATTTTTCCGCGATGAACTCATATTTTTGTCGCAACATTTTTTACATCTTTACACAATAATAAGAATGAAAATGGACACTTATCAGAGTATTCAGTAAGTTCAAGGGCGTTTTACATTGCATAATTTACTGAAGTTTTCAGGACTTAAAAGAAAATAATCAACAGTACTACGTACAAGCCTGTCCCTATGGTTCGAATGAAAAGTACAATTACCATTTTCTGCCCGGCCGTTAACTATAACACCATTACACTCTTTACAAACGTCTAATTGCTTTAGCCAAACATTATTCATATGATTGTCGTGACTATGACGTACTGGTAAGTTGTATGACAACAAAATACGCTTTCCACATTCTTTAGCCTTGATTAAAGCAGGGATAAGTCGCTTACGATCTTGAATAATTTTGGGGTATTGGTCACCAACACGAATTGGACAATCACGGACATTTCTATGACACGAAGTTTGTCTTGGGTGTGGCTTAAATTTATTACAATGAGCCGTTTCTTGTCGCGATGAAAGTTGCCGGCCCGATGAGCTCGATTGATAAGAATGGCATCCTGTATCTCGAGCTTTGTTTTACAATTTTTTATGACAATGTCTCGGCAGTTTTCATCACGCCTCTCCTGGACAGACTGACACTCATCAAAACCGAAGAAAAGCAGATTGTCACGCATAGACCTTGATTGTAGGTCCAACAGCGATTCGTGTGGATCAGCGTCGTCCTTGATGATACGCTCAAAGTCACGTGACACACTGTCTGTAGCTTGACGCATGCGCACTGATTTAACAAACATGACTCGATGTGTATATTCCTTCCAAAAGCAAGCCATATATTTGAAAACTCAAATCAAATGTAATTTCTGCCAGATATTTAACACTCGTGCAATATGTTCATCAGTATAGTGATTCTATATTAGAAAATACAGTGCCAATAATTAGAAATTAGAAATTTACATTTAAGACAATGCTATTTACGGTAGAATGTTTTAGACATGTGTCTATGAGTTTTGCAAATAAAGCTAGAAAAAGGAACTAAATATCTATTATAGTAATAGTTCATCTTAGTTTCTCGTTAGATGAAGATGATAATAATAATAATAATACACCGTATAATTATGAAGCATAGTTCATTCGATAGCTTGTTTAAGTTATGTCAATACTTAGATGAAATAACTCTTCAAAATGATATATTTTCCATATTAAAATTGACCGTTTTGACGACTAATTGTATTAACTTTCGTTTCTATTTGTAGAGTAGCGGATGTTCCTTTATGGTCATATATTAATTCATACGAACTCAGATTCCAATTTAAGATGTCCTTTAAAACTTTGCTGATCATTTACATACTTATTTATAAATGTTGGGCATAATCGTATGTTATGTCTGCAACTTCCCCCCAAACCTAACCAATATGTATAACGAGATTATTTGGTGTGACAACGGTATCACCATACTTTTAAAGGCGTTTCAGCGATTTTATTTTTCTAACGGATAGATTTTTCTAAAAGATTTGCATATATGTACTTTAGACTACAAGTAAAAGATATATGGATTGAAAATAGGTGGTCACCATGCTCGTTTTAGAGATTTTGCTTATGGTAAAACATTACTGTTTACTAAAATATGTTGAAACAAATCAAAGCATTACAAGACTGGAAAGATTGAATTCTAAATATTTTAATAATGTTTCCAAATAATATTTTCAGAATATTTTATCATACATTATTTTGTAGCTGATAACGTGTTTTATAAGTTACAGGTGAAAATACTGTCAAATATGCATGGTAAATACACTACGAGCAAACCTAGTGATTAAGTCTTGGCCAAAATGTATACAAAATACTATAAAAATTTAAATATGTATTTTTTGGAGAAAAAAATCAACGGACAGTTTCCTTTATTTTTTTAACTTAAAACTGATTTTTGTATTGAAATGTTAGCCTAATTTGCATGAAAACACTGAAGTGTGACTTTTTGGAACATCGGCATTTGGCAATTATACTTTTAATCATGTTTTTGATACGGGAATCTCAAAATTTGGGTTTTACTTTAACATTCTACGAAAACTAAAAGAGAAATTTTAAAAAAAAAATCAAAGCGCCGAAGGCACTGAAATAGTGTGTGTCTCAAGTGAAAGGATTTAAGGAGCTGCAGATCTGCTTGGTAACTTAACTTTTGTCAGATACCAAACTTAAATAAAAAAAAAAATATTTTAATTTGATAATGTTAAGATTTGCTTCTTTTTGATTTTGATAATTATGCTTGTTGATATAAATTTTTGAAAGTGTTGAAAGGTTTAAAAATATCCTTCCGAGTGAAGTAAATGTTATAAATGTGAATTAAATTGTTGACTGTCCGACTGTGCCCCGGTATCTATGTTGGAACAAATGTCGAGGAACTTAGGGGAGCTCTCACACAAATGTGAATAAGTCCGTCTAAGATTAATGAGATTTTATTTTCTCCTTTTCTTTTCTCTCTGTGGCAATTCACAAATTCATATAACAACAATAAATATAGTAATAACGATGGTTTTTCATATAAATGTACGTGAAATCACAGTAAAATAGTATTAAATATCAGTTAATATGTTTCGTTCATAGTAGTTTTCGTTAGGAAATCCTAAATAGAGGTCCGTCCTCTTTGAAAGCCAAATTCGAATCGTTTAACTTTTCACCAAAAAATGCTGTCTACCCGGGACGGAGTGACAGACATTACACGTGATCAGTTTAATGCAAACAGCGATTAACTGCGCAACGTGTTGATTGCAGACGCTAAACATGACATGATACCCTGGCGTTTTCATTACACTGATCTATGACAGATAGACAAAGAATACAGACGAAATGTTGAAAGGAAGGAAGTATGAATAAAGAAATGCTTAGTTTATGCATCATATAATCATATCAATATTTAATTATGGAAAAGCAAATAATAATATGAGAAATATTTTACCGGTGTAGTTTAAGCGAGGCGATGTGCTGATTGTTAGTAGTCCATTGAAACAAATGATGTGTTCATCTATTCTTGTAACGTCCTTGATTATGCAAGGTCAAAGCTGGTCTTCTCCTTCTTCTATGATTATGGCAAACGTTCAATACTGAAACATTATGGCCATGAGAGGGGTTAAAAAGTAAAAGACTGCAAGGTTTCCCAAGCTCCTCAGTCCACCTGGTACCTCCTGACAGTTGACGAAAAGAACGGGTTTACAACATTTGGTTTATTGACATCGCTTGAAAATTTGATCCCTGTTTATTAAATATACTTTGATAAACAAAAGAAATAAGACAATCCTGTTCTCTCAGCGCCATCAGCGCGTTGGTTTGTATGTGACGGTAAAGTCTCTATTTATAGATTGAAGTAATTATGCAAGTCAGAGGGTGGCTCGCGGATAGTAGATATTCAGGTTTCGATCATTTTATAGTGTAAAAAATAACCCCAGGGGTATCTGAGGTCGATAGCTTGATATCATTACAGTAAAACCTGTCTTAAGCGGTCAGTCAAGGGAACAAAGGGAAAGTGGCCGCTAAATGAAGTTCAAATATAACACAATGCTACAATTTGGTAATTTTAAAACTGACCGCTAAATACAGGTTGACCGCTTATTACAGATGGCCGCTAAAACAGCTTCTACTGTATTAGTATGTTACAGGTGAACCACAAAGAAAATTTTACTTTAAAATTTCTAATACCTTTCTTTTTTGTCCATTTTCATAAGGGAAACCACGAATATACTTTTTTTCTTTTAAAATACGTTAAATGCCGATTTTATTAGATGCTGGCAATATTTACATTTCAGGGTCACGTGACCCATATGACGTCATCAATAGACCAAGTGTCATTTGCCTTCTTTATTTCATAAAAAGGTATGTTATCATAAATCATATTTAAAACGTTTTAATCAAAGGCGTCATATTTGTTTTTAGTCTAGTATAAAGTTAAAGGTTTTATCGAGTTGTTTCTGTGAAATTAATAGGCGAAATGATATACTGTACGAGTATTTGTGATGACGCAAATCAGATCGACTGTGAAATAAAGCGTTAAATTTAGAGGCAAGCAGAAGTTTTCAATTGAATGGAATGAAATTTTCTTAATTTGAATATGATTTCACCGGTGTGAGAAGTACAGCCATGGTTATTTCACTTTATTTCTCTCCTCCCCGGTTCTACCCGGATGCCTCTTGGCATTCAGAGCACCGAAATGTCCTATGCAGAAATGTTTCATACCACGGAAAAGCGTTTCGAGCAACAAGGGTGGTTGCAGATGGGTGGTTGTCAGAGAGAAAAGTGTGTTTAGAGGTAAATAATCAATGATGTTCATTGTGATATGAAATTAAGTGCATAAATATACAATCATTTTTTTCACGAAGTGTCCTTTAAATTACGATGGTCGATAAATCTGTTTATGAAGTATGAAACCAACGAACTATTTCAACATTTATCGAAAATTGCAACAATGTCTCTCCAACTGTTTCCCATCTTAAATAAGAATGACATTTTATAGTATGTTCTGACCTAAATAGCGCAATAACAATTATGAAGTATTGCTAAATGTACCTGAGACACATATGCCTTCCATACAGACGATAACTGTTCTGTTGTCATGGTAACGAAGAATTAGTAACTGGTTGTTCACACTGTGCCATTGCGATTAACTTAGCAAGCGTGTCTCTACAAAGACAGCATTCTAAGTGTACAAACGAGCGTATAAATATCGAAAAGTTCAGATAGAGGCAGGTCAGTTTTTATTTGTTTGTTGTGTGTGTTTTTTGTTGTTGTTGTTGTTGCTGCTGCTGCTGCTGCTGCTGCTGTTGTTTGTGTTTGTGTGTATGCTGATTTTTAACATTCTTTTTATATGAAAGCGTTTCCTACTATTATACCTTTCATCTCAACATTTGCCTGTCTTTGTTCAACAAATGGGTTTTAACTCTTGCAATTAATCAAAGCGCTGAAGGCACTGGAGTTGTGAGTGTTGTTTGAAGAGCTGCAAGTCGGTCACCAATAATTAAATTCACTCTGAAATACAAAAGAAATGCGGCATTCCTGTTCTCTCAGCGCTATCAGAGCTTTGATTTGTATTCATGCAGTACCTTATCTACAACAGACACTATATATAGACTGAAGATATCATGCACATTTTCTGCACAGGTCAGAAGCTCCGAACTCATTTCAAAATTCGGATAGTAGATATACAGGTTTCGGTCATTTTTTAATGTAAGAAATAACCATTGGAGGTATGTGAGGTCGATAGACTGATGTGATTATTAGTATGCTACAATGCTTTGTTTTGGACTTCACATGGGTTATCGTAACAATCTTAAATGACCGAACGTTGCACATTTACTATCAAATTTATTTGCGAGCCACCTTGCATCGAAACAAACTTTATTCGTGCGCTAGGTAAAGTGATCACGTGATAAAAACAGTTACATCATTCGATTGAAGTTACATCAGCATAGAAAAATAAGTCCTATAATGTTTTCATGTCACAGGCGATGTTTGCAGCCTTTGACACAGCATTGATTTTTCAGCATTTTTGCTTAATTCTAGGATACTTATGTTATAGAGATATATACATTTGTTCGATCATATTTACAATATTGAGAGATTATTCGGTTTTAAATCTAGGAGAACCTGGGTTGAAAACGTAGTACTATAGTTGGTGTGACTGACGTCACACACAACTAAAAACGACAGATTCACAATAAGCGATGTTTGTGCTAATACTTAACTCCCCCATTGTCGTATTATGGGAAAATGACCAGCTTATTGTAATCGGCTTACGGCCAAGAGAACATGAATTATTTATCAGAGTTGTGTATTTTAGGTTACTAGTCCCTCATATTTTTAAAGATAAATGACAGATACTGTTAACATATCTTAGATTTCAAAGATAAATGACAAATACTGTTAACTTATCTTAGATTATAAAAGCCAGACACTGTTAACTTATATTAGATTATCCTTAAATATGATGCTTACTATCAAACATAATATACTCAAATCTTCTTCTCAAATGCAAATTTTTTTTTATAATTTATTTTGCATTCTTATATGGATAAGTGATCGATATTAGTCATTAGTTATAGACTTTGTACTTTTATCATTACATATTGAATGTCATTTATAGTCGTATGTAGTCTATGTATTTAACGTTTCCGAAAAAAAAAATGGCCTGGATTAACCAAACGTTAAACTATATATGTATTTACGCCAATGGATTTACTAGGAATAAAAACACAGTATTTTTCAAGTTCATGTAGATACATACATTATTTTACTGTTATTTTACATCGATTATGATACAAGTAATCACAATTTTTATCGGGCAAGGAATTCAATTAAAGATAAGGCGCAGTTTCACAAAACCAAGTCAGGCGCCTCAATGCAGACGACGATTCTTCTATAGGTAATTTAACACAGCGTATGTAGTCATTATTGTTGGGGGAAAACCGGAAAGCCCGGAGAAAACGGGGCGCATTAATGAGAAGTGAGGCGCGTTATCACTACAGTGTGAATAAGGATAAAACATTATTATTGCGTGACATGCATTTCGGCAAGATTGTGTGAACACCTTGTTTGTACCTACATGAAAAAAAAAAAAAAAAAAAAAAAAAAATGCAACTTTCGGATATCGCCTTTGGGGCCTATGTTCTTGTATCTCAAAATGTTTTTATAATTATGTTTATATTGTATAACATTACTCACTATATTAGAAGATTTACTTTTTACTCACAAACTGTCTATTAGCGGGTTAGATTTTTAGATTTTAAGCATTCATAAAGACACGATTCAGTATTTTTGAATTTATAATATGTTTCAGAGGCAGTCAAAATGCGCTGTTGTATAGGAAATGACTTAAAGATAACCATCTCAAGAAAAGATGATAGCGACCCTGGTAGTAGATGGAAAATTTAAAATGCGTACAGCACCGGTTTTACTATTGGTTTTTGTAGAACATCGACACACTCGTTATCGACAAAGGCTACCTGCGAAGGGATAAGAGAGTGCTAATGAGAAAGAGAACAAAACAGAGGTTATGTGGAAATACCTTTGCATAGCAAAGAAATTCAGTCCAGCGTTTACGACATTCTATCATAAAAAAAATAAATAAAATAAAATAAAATAAAATGGAAGATTTAGTGTTTTGGAACGATTCCAATGTGTACAACCATTCTGCAGCATTAGAGGGAAACACAGCTAGCATTTCGACTAATTACGAAATCGCAAGGAACGTTCTTCAGAAATACATATTGCCTGTGATTATTATGACCGGAATTTTCGGAAACGCGATATGTTTTGTAGTGTTTGTGGCGTCTCCCCTGAGGAGAATATCAACCAGTGTTTATCTTGCCGCCCTGGCATTTTCTGACACCGGATTTCTAAGCTGCCTTGGTATCATGTGGCTGGAAGCACTTGGAATACACCTGTTTCATAAAAACGGAATTTGTCAACTGACAGTTTATGCGTCATTTGTCTTTAGTTTCACGTCCATTTGGTTCGTAAATGCGTTTACTCTTGAAATGTACATAGCAGTTTTCCACCCACAGAAAAGTCCGAAATTGTGCGTCCCAAAGAACGCGAGAAAGGTTGTTATTCTTCTCTCCATTCTTGCTGGCCTGATATACATGTATGCCTTTTGGATCGCAAAGGTTATGAGATCGCCGTATTCAAATCAAAACATATGCATAAAGTCGGACGATCCGTTGATGGCTACAGCGGTTGCCATACTGGACACGATACTCACTCTGATCGTGCCCTTCACTATGATCATGATCATGATGACACGGCTGTTGTTACATATATCAAAGTTCTACAAAACAGACCGCACAGAAAGCATGGCTAATTCGACAGTGAGTGAATTTCCAGCAGAGACTGGGGACAATCCTTCAAGTGAAGTAAATGAAAATGATTCAAAAAGTCGTACCGTCCGTCAAGCCACCGACGCCCAGTCCAAGCTAACTCGAATGTTGGTAGTAACCGTAATCGTATTTCTTGTGTTGAACCTGCCAAGCCACGCCATAAAGGTGCAATTCTTATTCCGATCCATGCTATCGAATCATGTGGAGTTCACTGAAACGGAAGGGTTCATGCAGGTTGTGTTTCAGACTCTGTATTATGCAAACTTCTCCGTGAATTTTTTGCTCTACAGCGCCTGTGGCAAAAGTTTCCGAAGTGCTCTTATGCGTGTGTCAGTTGGGTTGTGTCTTGGAAGATGCAAGCAGGTATTAAAGTGTAAGGGGATAGTCCCGACGGGTTCAATTAAAGCAAAGAGAACAGCTGGCTCAAACGACCGGAATGACCAGGCAAATGAACAGCATTCTCGACTTGTTGACATACATCTTAATGAAATGAGATTTTCTCAGCTTCCTTCGATGGAGAGTCAGTTTGTGTGTACGTCTCCTCCGTGTCTGTTAGCGTTCGATTCTGAGCAAATCATTGAGTAACGGACCAAACAATCAAAGCAATGTTTCAGCCAATGCCTTTTTTGATACAAGTAGTGTGCTTGTAGTTGATAAGGATTAGAACTTTTGTATATATCAGATTTAATGTACTTGACACGTCGTAACTGTTGTAACATCGTCGGAACCCGCGATATATATTCCGTTTTGCTTGTCTACGAGTTAGAACAATTAATATAGCTCGTTACATAGGTTTATATCAAATAAATATTCATGTAAGTTCCTCTCTTATTTATCGTATAAACTGGAAACAATTCGTTTTCATGAATATTAATCGGCTACTTGTCGACCAATGAA
Source organism: Solen grandis (assembly GCA_021229015.1). Classification (NCBI taxonomy): domain Eukaryota; kingdom Metazoa; phylum Mollusca; class Bivalvia; order Adapedonta; family Solenidae; genus Solen; species Solen grandis. The sequence goes on along the minus strand of CM037788.1, from coordinate 9,296,580 downwards.
ACCTCGCGAAATATTTTGAATATTCTTCAATTAACAAAAATAATCAGTGCTATCTCTGTCATGGACCAAATGAAATGCTTAATTAAGGTAATCCATCTATCATTTAAGTGTGATCATGGTCCATCAAGTGATTGTGAGTATTTTATAGTAAATGCAAGCCTTTATAAACATAAGCAAAATAGCCTATAAGTTAAAGTCGATGACGCTTGTATCTTCACTTAAGTCTTTTTAAGCATTTGAAGGACCTACTGATGGATGGATTGCCTTAATAGTGATATGTACCTGGTACGACATTTTGCTAATCAAATAACCCACGGTAGACTAAATTGCAAAGTGTATTTAGCGAACGTGGACTCCGACGATGCTGTTGTTAATACTTTGTAAGGGTGTTTATTGTAAAAAAAGTATTCCCAGGAGAGATAAATCATGTTATGTTCATAGGCCAGATGTATCAGATGTTAGATCAGGAGATAGGTCCCTGACGTTAAGTCACACCACCAAAACTGAAGCACACAGTTTTATTCAGCTTTTGTGCAATACTGAGGCAAATCTTAATTTGACTTTCAGTTAAATTTCGTATCGGTGTAACTTTTCAGGAAGTGTCTGACGTCATCATGTAGGTTGGGTGCCGTCACTTATATTCGTCGTGACGCCAAGTGCATGCGTCTGTTAGGATGGTTTGAAAAAAGAAATCGGGATAGGTGGGGCTAGTGATCACATCCATGTGATTTAGAAACTTACAGAGCCAACGCCTTTGTTAAAGCCCCAATATGACCTATGTCGTTTAAAAAGCGATATGTTTTCATTTTTCCGTGTAATGGGACGCTTCAAAGACGTGCTACTTATTATGGCTATCATGAACAGCAATTTCAGCGACATGGCAAACTTTTAAATGACTCTAGTACAGCTTCCGTCTGACATCATTCTAACTTGGCGTGCATGGTTATCGATTTTTGTATATAATGTACTTCAGTATTAAAAGTTAACTTTCCCACTCATAATACATGTAAATCAAACGGTATACATGTGTATATTGTACAAAATACGATCTTTTTTTAAATATATATACAAATAATGCAGACGAACTAGAGTTGCATTTTTCTCCACATAAGTTAACGTCTCTCTCTCTCTCTCTCTCTCTCTCTCTAAATGAGTATGAATTTGTTATAATAGACCAAGGACGTAATAGTGTATATATGGTAGCTTAATTGGGACGCAAACGAGAATACAGACTATATGATTGTTAATAATCGTGGGGAAATGAACCATGCAACCGTTTAATACGGTCGTGAGTTAATCCATTTATCGCCAGACGCTTGCTGATGTCATTTAGATCTACAGTTGTTTTGTTTTTTTATTAAGACATTAAACGGCGGTTTGGCGAAAAAAAAATTTTCCTTCCCGCCTGCAGAAAAAATATTTCCTTTCTTTTACCTTTCATTTCATGTATAAAAAAAATTTAAAAAAATCCCGACCTACCGACAGTCTTTTTTATTTGCTGTAGACCAGAAACGGATTTTTTTGGGCCTGAATTATTTACAACTGTCTGTTAAAGCATGCGAAGTGGGAATCTAGGATACTATGGGCATGATGCGGAAGCTCCAGTGTCGGGTAAATTAACCCGTGATCCATCTGGACAATGATACCTTTGTAAATGATCAGCTGAACTCTAATGAGACCACGCAGGCTTAAAGCTGTTAAATACAAATTACGAAGGCTAATTCTGTGATATGCTGAATGATGGGGGGTGGGGGTGGGGGGTAAACATTTATCACGTCCCTAGAGCTCCCATGTGAAAGCGTCCAAAGTGTGTCCAAGTCAATTTACTTTGCGAGGACCTCAAAAGGTTCCGCCTGTCTATATGTCCTTTGGTTGGAAAAACATTGACATGAGTATCATTTTATGTACATAGATTTCGTTAGTTCAATGAGGGATTTGATCTCTATTTTCTTAGTGTAAACTCAGTGGTTGTGTAACTCTTGTTCTTTTGCTTTACCTGTTGTATTTCAAATCATTTTATTTTGTATCACTGTGCCTTTCTCTAATTTATAAGGTTTTACCAGATGTTCAGGCTCTGTATTGACAGATGTTTAACAGTCTTAAGCTTAGTTTCCTTCAGACTTCAATATAGCCATAGGTATCCGCATTATTGTTTGAGAGAATGTATTTCGTTTGTGGGAAATTCTCACTTTTCTCGTGTCCACAGAGACAGGAAGTGCAATCGCCGATTTATTACATATTGACAAGTTCAAGATTTTATGACGAACAAAAATTTAATTTTGATTTCTTTTTCACATATAACACGAATTGTTATGCTTTGTTTACAACTGACCAGGAGCCACTGTCTACTGCATACAAAATTCCATACAATTCCAAATAGATGTAGTTTAAGTTTTTTGACTAAATCAATGAAAAAAACAAAACTTACCCTCTAGAAAATAAACATTACCCACTACTGATTCGATTCAGTTACAACATTTTCAGTGCTACATGTATAATGTAACGTTTAGTTTATTATTGACTCTCTTTTGCAGCATATATACATAATGCATACGGCCCTCCGTGATATGAAATACAAATTACCAGACTTATAAAGTGACAAAAACCTCTATGAACCTCGGTAAGATTTTATATTAAGCCGAACCCAAAAACACATCTGCATTACGAAATATGCCTAAATATTGCTACGTGAGTCATATTTTAAAATAAAATGTTTAAATTAATATAATTTGTATCGATATATAAATCCCTCTCGCCGGCGCAGATGAAGCTATAAATAGCTCACGCTTCTGTACGAGCTACCAGCATTACGTCTCATGTACACAAATAGGTACGCACTGACGCATTAGGAAGAAGAAAGTGCGCCACTATTCTTGTCTTGTAATCAGTCAGCATGCCCACATTAACAGACAGATACTTCACAATGTCTCATATATTACGTAAAATACAGAACATTAATGCCGTCGCCCCTACCTACCAACCGGTCCGGAGTAAAAAGAGCGTCATCCGTGGAATCCAGAAGTCGTAAGTTCGATCTCCCGCCACGACATACCTAAGTCGAATAAACGGTATTGGTATAGATCCACTGCTTTAGCTTCACTGGTGTGAATCTGCAGTGGGTCAGCCCTCTATCTCCAAATGACTGAAATACTGTCGGCAGGACGTTACACACAATAAATAAACATAAAATACCAATCTACCTCTTAGAAGCACTGCAGGCGAAAGTAACCTGATGAGAAAAAAAGGATGTGAGCAATCAGCAGCATCCCACACACAGCGATTGTATTTGTGAACTCTTTAATAGTTAATGATATTTTAAGTTCCAAGCACACCTTTTGTTGGAATCCAATCATTAGCGCTTACGTAAGTTTTATCTTAACAATTCTGTTTCAACCGAATAAATGTTAGCTCCGCTAGACGTGATGCTCCGACAAAAAACGGGAGAGGGCCAGATTAATTGATATTTTTTATTTCCATGGGTGCTTTGGTGTTTTATTGATTGCCATAAAACTTCAAAGGGTTCGTAGAATTTCTTAGTATGTTAAGGCCTTTACATGTTGGTTTCTTCAACATCTGATTACAGTCTCAGATGTCCAACAAATGTAACCTCCTGGCCCGACAAAGGAATGTTCAAACATAACATTCTCAAGAAACGAACAGATTCATACTAAATGTGTGCTATACAATGATTATTAAATTGGATATGTGACGTAAATCTTTGTTGTTTCTGTATCTTATATAGAATAGTGTACAGTATTAATCCATATGCTAATTCCAGTACAGTAATAACATTTAATCCTCCACCCCCTCCCCATTGTATTTACAACCTGCAGAGACCCCATTCATAATGTTTCTTGAAATTTGTCTATTACTTCAACAGTTTTGTTTCTCATGATTATTTTATGGTGTCTACTCTCACAATTAAAGGGGGAAATTAGTGTAAGAAATCCATCAAATTATCCTACATCCCATGCCTTTTGATTGAAATATTTGGAAGTTTTAGCCTTTCTTGACGTTAGGGGAAAATAATAACATAATAGACACTATAAATTTATGAAATAAAATGTACACGCATGGATATACTGTATGTATCAGTATACAATCCGTTGCTTTACAGTAATGCTTGCATTAAATATACTAATCATCTTATGATGTTGTTGATATCCCCCGGTAAATGTAAAATTAATTATATTTTTATACATTTGAGACGGTATAATTTAATATCATTTCCATCAGGGGCCTCCTTCGCCGAGAGAGTAAAGTCGTTAACTTCAACACTCACTCAGCCCCTCACCGCGTGGGTTCGAATCCCGGCAGGGTCATTCGGATTTGCATGTGAGGAAGCCTTCCAGCTGGCTTGCGGTAGGTCGGTGGTTCTACCCGGATGCCTCCGTGTATTCGGGGTCTTCCTCCACCTGTAATTAGCTGGGCGTCGCTATATGACTGTCGAAGCGACGGTAAACTCAAATAGTCAGACCAAGTTATTTCCATCAAAGCGATCAAAATCAGGGTTGGGAAGACGACACATACATTACTTCTTAAGCCATATATATTCCGCGAGAGGGTTACAAATCTAATATTTGACGTAATGAATTGACAATATATTGATTTACAATATAGTGCAATTTCATAAATCTGCCAATTAAAATAAAGAAATGAGAACACTTTTCTATTTACATAGTAAATGATATGTATTAAATATTGAAATGACAGCTTGAAGCTATTAATTTTAAAGCAAGTATCATAAATGTACATGCAATTTATAAAAAAATTTAAATTTTAAAATAATAAGTTGAAAAAGTGAAATATGTAAAAAGAATATATAAGGTAAAATTTAGTACATAACTTTTTTTAGATGGACAGGATCATCCTTTATATAAAAACTCTTTTTATATAAAAGTGTATATTGCGCGTGTATAAATGTTCGTCATTTTATTTTTTAGGTGCTTAAAATCATCAGTAAAAATAAGAGTATTGTTTACAAATTTTGAAGAGTGACGATAACAGGTACAATGGGTGGTATTTTAAAAGCTTTAAATGTTGATGCTTGTTGTACAGTGCAGGGTAACCTATTCCACTGATCCAGAGTCATTGAATAAAAAAAGTCTTTCTAAGAGTTTTGATGTGCACTTCTTGTTACATTTTATTTTGATACGTTTGTATTATCTGTTGGGTTTAACGTCCCGCCGATAGTACCTTATTCAAGTCACTTGAAGACTATCTTCTTGAGACAGATATAGTACTGCCACACTGAGGCACAACTCGTAATCATGCAGCATAATACCAAAATCATTTACATTATCCTGACACCGAGCTTAACTGTCAATGTTGCACGCCCGCAAGCAAGGGAGAAATACTAAAACTATTTACGACTTTGGTATGTCGCTGTCGGGATCGAGGAAACGAACTACCCCTTTCTTGTCACATTTAAGTATTAGAATACTTTAGTATAGTGTCGTCTGGGCATAGAAGATCGTATTTTTAAAAAATAGCAACAAAGTTGTGTATTTTCGTTGAATATTGTAAAACGTTGTTCGTCTGATTTCAAATGAATATGAGGCATGTCTAAACTTGTAATATGATATTATGATACCTATTAATGACCAATCTGGCTGCCCGCCTTTGGGCGCTTTCAATTTCATTTAAAAGACTCCTGATATATGGATCCCAGACTGATGATGAGTATTCAAGTTTTGGTCTTACTGTGGCTTTGTGTGCATGGTCTCGAACCCAGAAGAATTTATTGTTAAGTTTTATTTGCGAAGAAATCCGTGATATTTGTAACAGTTAGTTTTACGGGTAATGTTATCTATGTTCATTTCTTTATATTAGAGGCTATTCTAAAGAGAAACGTCCAAATAATTTGCAGTGACTATCCTTCCTATAATATGGTTGTGCAGTTTATTGGAGAATAACGTAATCTTTGTCTGTGTTATAACCAAGGGATTGTTACATTTTGCATTAATCAGTCTTTTTTATCACCTACATGCAGGATCATCAGATTATATATTACTATTATTGATTGTTCAAACAATACCTCATCGGAGAGAATCATAAAAATAACTCCCAGTGATTTATGATATATTTTTTTTTATAACTTTTGGTGCATAATAATATCATTTACAAAATGCATCATGAGGTTTACGTCTAATAGACTTTCCCGATGACTTTTTTACTTTTAGCGTCGTGTTTCAAGAATATCATAGAGTTCCTCGGGGACTCGCATTTTATTTTCCTCTCATTTCTTATCTACACAACTGTACTCTTACATATCAAATTCCCTATGTCCCTATGAGTGTAATGAGAAATGTTACAATTTAATAATATGAGATGCAAACATATCTTGTGAAAAAGTTGAAAATACTGTTGAATCACGAACGGTATTTTTATTTATCATCATCATCAACAACACATCTTCATCATAGTATTTGTTGTAATATTGCATATATAACTTACCTGTCAATAAGAAAATAAAATGACATTTGTGGTTAATTGTTAAGCTTGGTGATGAGTCCTCCAGTTTTATAATGACAAGTTATATGTATGTTGCTACTAGTTCTTCATTTACTCGACAAATAAATAAGTAATGATTATATATTTTTATTCATCACACTGATATAAACACTCAATAGTTCGTGTTATTTTTGTTACATAAGTCACATATATTTGAATAAGTAAAACGCTGTCCGTTGTATTGTTATGTAATTAAAAGAAAAAAACAATATAACATGTGTTGTTGTCTATACCAATCGTATATGTATTTAACCATGTTGCTCACATAGACTCGTTTTGACACTTTTGCACACAGGTGCTGTCTAATTAAGGTCTCTTCTTTTTGCATATAGAATATCGTAGATCAGATATTACACAGTCTACGAAGAAAAGAAAAACATACAATCTAAAATTACATTTTCATAGATTGGTATAAGAGATAAATTCGTGAGATAAACAGTTTATTATTTTCAGACCTCCGTCTCTTGACCATCCCATAATCTTTATGGTAAGGGTTCATTCTGACATGAGTCAATCAAATATCAAACCATGCAGAGAGCGTCGTGATCCATTGGTAACATAGTAGACATAATAGTATAGTAAATATATATAGTATACTTAATTTATTTATTTTATATATGTTTACGCCCACGTGAGTGTAGGTATTAGCATGATATTTTTTAATTTAAATTTAGCAATTACTTCTTTTGCTTGTCTAAGGTAATGGCAAACAATGTGTTCCAGGTTACTCGATTAGTCGTTTGTATTACATTTTAATTACATTTACAATTTCTTTTTTTAAAGAAATATCTTGCTTTATTTAGCTTTAGCCCCGTCCATCGTCGAATCGATGGTTCTTTCTTGGGGTAAAATCACAATTATAATTCCAGCTTGTAACCAAATTTAGCAGGAAGTCAGGAAGAATGTTGGGGAAACGTACCCAAAATGAGATAAAAATTACTTTGAAAAGGATGGCTTTCCCAGTTTTATTAACGGGTCGTTGCTTAACCACAAGCTGTTTTTCCCCGAGTCTTGGCCCCAGTATACTAACCAAATAACCAAGCACTGTCGAATGAACTTACTGTAAGGTTTGAATATAGCTTTCAATTTGGCACATGCTTGCAAGTGTTGTTTAATACTGTGTGTATAATTATATGAACAGATTGTGTCAATTTTTATACATTTTTTTTAAAGTTAAACGTTGATTACTACATCTGCTATCTTACAAACCGAACTGTGAAGGCCAATATAATAATTGGGCTAATAATAAGAAATGGTTTTCGGGTTTGTATTTTGTTAAAAATCAAAGCAGAGTACCAGAACAAGCAGCCAATTGCTGATCACAGGGGCTCGAAGTTGTCTGGGGAGAAATATATCGAACTTCAAGCCTCTGTGTTTCTTATTGGTTGTTCCTTCCCACAATTCATTAACAATTCAGGAAACCCGCATATAACGTGTACATAAACGGATAATCTCGGCTATCTGCCAAATGCAACATGTCCGAAATGTTACGAGAACAATGATGAGGGAATCACAGTCCGAGTAAAAGCCGCAAGCCAAAAATGACAAGATTAAAATTAGAATTCGTTAGACTTTTGTGTTCAATATATCAGCTTTAACCAATTTCTCTTTTCTCGAAAGAGAAACCAGACAAATGACGTGCGCCTTTTTTTCATTATATTCCAAAAGGAGAACTTTATTCGATGCTGAATACAAAAATGTTGTAAAAAGTCATTTGTTTTCTATTCTATGGGTAAAAGTAATCTACTAGTTGCCTGTTTTAGTGACGCTGATTTAGATAACTTAAAGGATATTAGCCAGTTATAGAACCTCATTAACCGAGTAATTCAGTACTTCATTACTAATATAGGGATACATTTACAGACGAAGCAGTAAAATGTATTGCATTTGCAGCTTTAAACATGGATACCGATGTTCTTTTTTTTCTCTCATTATTTTTTCCCTAGATGTTACTAAGCAAAATACGTAATACATAACCATTTATACTTTATTGGTATCATCATCTTTACACTGCGTATTTTAAAAAGTTTGATAATTGAAAATAAACTATTCTGGTTTTTCGGCGTAGCTGTATAATTTCGATTTCAACTCGCATCTTAAACCAATCAAATGTACGCTAACAGCGGTAAATAATTCTAAGCTGAATAAAAGGACTCCTGTTATTGGTTAACGCATCGTTATGGACTATAAAATTACTGTAAATAAGGGGTGCAGCTTGTATATATCATTCAGCTTGGTGTTATTACTTTTCTTTTTGATGTAAACATGAAAGTGATTTCAGTAAGTTAAATACAATCCTTTTCCATCAATTGAGGAATGCTACTTTGTGAAAATGATTTAAAACAACAAAAAAGAATCCACCGTGTTATGACATGAAACCCCTTAATTACTATGTATATTGAATTCTTCCAGCCTGCCGAGATGCTCTCATTGAAAATTAATTCGCCAAAACCAAAACAACTAATAACGCTTTTATATCATACTTGTCATATTCAATAATGATATGAACAAATATCAAACAAGCCTATTTACAGATATAATTTTTTGTATTACCGTCTATAAATAAGTATATTTCGTAGAAAAAATACTGAACTATTTCTAGAGCGTACTAAATTTGTTGTTGTTGTCGGAATGTTCTAGAAGACTGGAAATCTCCTTTTTCTTTCATCCTACGCCGAATATCTTTTTTAAAGATATTTCTTGTTAAAAGTATTGTGGAACCAATCAAGCCGCGCCCTCTGTAAACCGGAATTCTCTCTTAACTGCACGATTTCTAAAGTCCCGATACATACCCTAATAGTATATATTATTTTTGCCACACACGCGGCAAAAATATGAACATATTGTTTCGTGTCCGAAATATGTACCGAGTTCTTTTATTTCTGATGATTGTATATTTTGTGTTATGTGTGTCGAGTAGAAGCGGGTGATTTATTGGAGCATACCAAAAGCGTTGTATCAAGTTCGATCCTTTATTTGTGTCTGATTCAAATCATAACAAATCACAACATAAACGTACAAAGTGACGTCAACGTCATACACGTGTAAAACGACGTTACGTTAATTGGCGCGCAATCCATAACACTCCGGGGCCGCGAATGATAAAATTGCAAATTAAGAAATGTAGGAATGCCGTTGACGTCCGAAATTACAATTACATAAACACAATCAAATGTAATTAGAATTGCATACAAGTTCATACGCGAATCAATAAATTAGTTTATTGTCAAATTTCTTCATCACTAAAACATATCTCGTAAGAGTAAGTCTCTGCATTAGTCTCATACGAGTAATATGTAATTAAACGCAACAATTTCAATGATCAAAAATCACACAAGAACACTAATCGGCACTGAAAACTATGTGTCATTTAGCACTTCTAATGGAAATAGTTTCACAATTGGCCTGGTTGTTAGCTGTCCGTTCTTTGTTCAAATTCTGCTGCACGCGTAAACCCGTCACGTCTAGGAAAGGGCTTCTTCGACCACGACGAGTTTCTATGTCGACCTCGGCTTATCGTCGTGTACTTGTACGACATCTCCTGGGCTGATCGTCTGCGGATTTCGTCCAGACTTCCGGTGGTACTTGCGAAGCGATGTCAGGTATTCCAACTTCCAACGTCTCCAGTACTGCTCTAAGATGTGCTGTAATTTCTTAGCACGGTTGCGCATGTCGGCCCTGGTTGACATAATATTGTTTATTTTGGTAACATTACAATGAGGAAGTGACGTCAGCCGGCGTCCGTATAATAGGTGGGATGGTATCAGAGGTTGCATGTCGTCGAAATTCGAGGAGATGTATGTCAATGGGCAATCATTTATAAACGCTTCTATCTCACTTACGACTATCTGCAGTGTACCCAAATCAATGAACGCACGTCCGAGAGTTCTTTTCAGTGCGGTTTTTGTAAGTCCAACTAGTCTCTCCCAGAAACCACCATACCAAGGAGCTCGCTTTAGTATAAAATGACATTCAGTTCCCATAATGCTGAATGTTGATGTAATAGATTCGGAAGTTAACAGCTTCTCTAGATAATTTACAGCAGCTTGAAAGGTTGTAGCATTGTCCGATATGACTGTTTTCGGTACATACTTCCGGCTAGCAAATCTACGAAGTGCGCGTATAAATGCTTCTTCGGATAAACTAGTCACTACCACCAAATGTACAGCCCTTTTACTAGCGCACGTTAAACGGCAGATGTAGACTTTATCTTCCTGACCGTCGGGTTGGCGAATGAAGAGGGCGCCGGAAAAGTCTATGTCTGTGACATTAAAGGGCGGGGCTTCCGAAAGTCTATTTGCAGGCAAGGCGGGGGGTCCGGTACGCTTTAGGGTCTCCCGGTCACTTTACGGCACGTTACACATTTCCGGATTACTGACTGGATACATTGTCGTATTGCTGGAATCCAATACTTTTGTCAAATCAGAGTAGTTGTGAAATTCACACCAGAATGTTTGCTGCGTTGATGAGCGTCCTGAACGATCAAGTGTGTCAGTGGATGTTTCTTTGATAAAAGAAGGGGGACATTTCTTGTCGTTATCAACTGGTGAGTTATGGATCCCCCCACTACAGCGAATAAGGCCTTCAGAATCGAGGCATAAGCGCAATTGCCGTATCAATGGATGTGATTTCCTTTTCCTTCTAAGTTCTGATTTGACATCTTGGAAAGTGTTCTGGCAGATGGATACGATCGTTATTTTCGGCTTGCGCGAGCTCACGTTTTTGACGTTGTGTTTTGCAATTTGAAATAAATCGTAATACATAGGCCATAACACGTTGTAATCTACAAAAAGTACTGTATCTCGTAAAATCTATTACGGGAGCTACCTCTGTCTCATTGGCACTTGAATTGCTAGCTGAGTTGTTGCAATCTGACCTTTCATTTTCTACTATGGTCTGCAGAACTGTGTGGATGCCTTCCCATGTTGGCCATTTTCCCCGGTTGCATATCCAGTTTGGTCCATTGCACCATAGTTTATTGTTCTGAAATGCCTTTGCCGTAATGCCTAGCGTTAAGAGGTCCGCAGGGTTGTCCTGTGTAGGGCAATATGTCCAATCTTTAACATCGGTGAGTGTTTTGATTTCTGACACAAGATTTGCAACGAATGTCTTGAGTCGTTTCGTAGATGAAAGCCAGTGGAGTACTATCTGACTGTCGGACCACTGTCGTATGTGTTGCTCTCAGTGTCTTTTCCAGGTGTTTAGCTAGTCTTGCGCCGATGTGAGCAGCCATTTACTCTAGCTGCGGAAGGGTTAGCGTTTTTAATGGAGCAACTCAGCTTCTTGCTATTACCAATTTTGACTCTGTGATGTTACAAATGTACGCTGCGGCTCCATACGATTATGTGCTTGCGTCAACATACACGCGCAAGAACATAGGGTTGTCGTCCATGGTGACGTTGCTAGTGTGCTGAAACAACTTCCGGTCGAATTCGTCAGCGGTTACATTGTTCATGTCGTGAGCGAGACTGTTCCAAGTACATATGTTGAAGGTCTGCTGGTAAAGATGAATCCCAGCTTAGTTCCGCTTCTATAGTTGCTGCAAAATATCTTCGCTCTTACGGGGTAGAGCAATCAAAGTGGGCCGTATATTTGTGATGCAAACTTAAGAACCGTGCGTTTAGTCAACTTTTTCAAGAGCAGTATTTGTAGTTTGTTGAATGAAAGTGTATCTGAAAATGGTTGTTATTGGTGACCGAGTACCTCGATGACGTCATCATCGTTCAATACCTTATCGTCGGCTTCCTGGTAGTAGCTTTCAGCTTCTTACTGTTCCGTAAAACTCGAAACGACGTTGTCGATGTACAGATCACGTACAAAATTTTCTGCTGCCTCGTTGTGTTGGTTTAAATATAGATGTTTCAGTATGATAGCATTCAACATGTAAGGTGAGCATGTAGCCCAAAACAACACAGCTCTGAACCTGTATGTCACCAAATCACTGTCATGGTCAGTGGGGTCAGACAACAAAGAAATCTCATATAGTCTCGGTCATTCTCGTGTAACCCAACGTGTAGAAAAGCTTTTTCAATATCTGTGGTGACCGCGTACTGGTGAAGACGCAATCTTACCAACAGTGTTGTAATGTCATTAAGCAAAGGCGGAGTTGAATCTAGGCAGTCGTTCAGGCTCGGTACAGCAGCAGTCATAAACAATCCGCATTGGCGTAGTGGATGACTCTTTCTTCACGGGGTGATGTGGAATGTAATGTACCTTTATGTCATGTTCGTCGAGGACTCTTTCGATAAACCCGCTTCATTCCTGTTCGGTCATGATGTCGCCATATCTCTTTAGTATCTCTGGTTCTGTCCGTAATCCGTTGATTGTGTTCTTTGTTCTTCTGTATGTGACGTCAAAAGTCGTTGGGAGAGGGTGATGGTCTTGTTTCCAGGGTAGTTTGGCCGTGTACTTTTCACCAGTGTACTCAATGCACGAGTCTTGATACCGCTGTAAATTTACTGTTGAGTTGTCGCTGTTGTCACTAGCCATGATACCAATACTTTTTAAATCTCAGAAGTGTTGTTAGTGCGCGGGAAATCATTACATTAAAACTGTTGACTTCTTGTTGCGAGACTCCAGATACTGGCCCGGATAATAAGTATCCGAGTTTGGACTTGACTACCATTGGTCCGTGATCTTCTACAATATCCCAGTAGTGGTCAGCGCCTATCAAAATTGATAACATAAACGAGTCACTTTCATTGACAGGGTGGGCAAGTATAAGTTTGTGTAGGTATGGTAAAGATTTAAGTGCGGGGGTTTAAAGATTCTTCACAGCTCGTGCATTTGACGGTACAATCAAAACCTTTACATGAATTTTGGATCCTTGTTCTGTAACTACATGTACTGCTGTTGTCTCAATGAATGTTGACTTATAGACTTATGGTCTCTTGGCCAGTTCTAGGCAACTGTAACACTTCCGCAAGTTCTTCGGTGATAAAAGATCTATGTGATCCTTCATCCAATAAAAATGGCGGCATTTGTGCTTTTTTCGCTCGAGCATACGGTCGATATGGCGGTCTTCAATAACACTGCATTGGACGAATGGTCTATAGTTGAGTGCAACACAGCAGTTCCTGACCTTTTGGCTTCATTTACTCGTGAATTATGCTGTTGAGTACCGATATTGTTCGGACAGATGCTGGTGTGATGCCTTCTACTGCATTCCTGACATCTGCGGCAGGAACGACAGATCGTCACTAGGTGTTTTCCTAGGCAGTGAAATCATAACTTCCGGTTTTTTACTACTTCCGTCCGTGACACGGCGTCGCTGTACAAAAAAAACATTTACCGGCTGAGTGCGGCATGTAACAAAATGCGCAATTTATTTGCAATCATTGAGTTGTTCCGGTATTTTTGCGCGGGAAACTGCCGATGATGTTGGTATCTTTCCTTACTGGTACCAGTGAAAAATGGCGCCGTTGTATGGTGACCTGCTTCCGTCACACCCGAATCTCTACCTGCTTCTAAAATGTCTATCTCTCAACCAATTGCTTTTCTCAAATCATTCAATTGCCAACTTGTATTTCATGATCACGAGCAAGGTTTCGACGGATTTCCAGCGGAAGTTTATCAAGTAAAACGGGAACTAAAAGACTACCGTATGTGTCCTTATAGTGGCCGATAGAATCTATTTCCCGGATATAGGTCTTCATCTTGTCATGAAAATGGCGTAGTCTTTGTTGAAAATTTGTAGGTGTAGGAATTTGTAACAGGGCTTGCATGGTCGCATGGATTATATTAATTCCTGACCTTATCTCGATTTCAGCAATTCGAGAGCTCTTACATAGTTTGCATTTGTGAGGACAAAACCATTAATTGTCCTAGCAGCGTCAGGCACAAGCTGAGCGTTCAAGTAGCTTAATCTCTGAACATTGGTGAGATTCACATTTAAGTGTACAGTGGCCTTGAAAGAGTCCCAGAACGTTTCCCACTTCAATATATCACCGTCAAATGTAGGCAAAGCAAGTTTCGGTTGCCTATGAAAATGAAAGAGATTGGATGATGTGTTACTCACAATTTGCGGGTAGAAATTTCCAGTCTTTGCATTTTGCTGGGTCTCTTCCGGCACGGCGGGAATTTCTTTCACTGGTTAAGAATTATCTGCGGTTGTCTGAGGGGTCCTTTCCAGTACGGCCGGTCGAATAGAAGTATCTGCACATTGTTGATCTCTTTGCTCTCGAAGTCGATTCAGCTGTATCTCAAAGTCGAGAGTGTATACCTCTGTTGATATCATTTCTTATAATTTTCCGCTTCAGTTAGACCTAGAATCTCCTCATTAAGAATTTCTAACGCTGTTGATCTATTTTTTTTTCCCCAAAAATTGTACTAAATTCCAGCAATGACGTTCCTTCTTCACACCTTTAATTCTTTCCAAAAGTTGATTAACCACGCTTCTCTGTGCCTTTCGCATTGATAGATATTTGTGTAAAGGCATATTTTGTACTGGTCACGGCACCATAAATGTCGAGTAGAAGCGGGTGATTTATTGGAGCATACCAAAAGCGTTGTATCAAGTTCGATCCCTTATTTGTGTCTGATTCAAATCTTAACAAATCACAACATAAACGTACAAAGTGACGTCAATGTCATACACGTGCAAAAAAAAGTCCGTAACAATGTGTTTGTAAGATGCGTTGTATTTTGACATTAATCGGTGTAAAAGTTATCTTCTACCTATATTCTCATTTAAATAAGAAGGCTTTCTTTCCATAAGAACCAGGGCTTTAAAGTGTTGATGTCGTCTTATATGCAGGGTCAACAAGCCATATATTTTTTTCCTCCGAGATTTAAAGTTGAGTGAAGCTAGATAGATCACTTTTCATTGTTTTGAATCAAATCATGGCACGAATTCAAAAGTGAAGTATTTTCTATTCGTCGAATAGACTTGGCTTCATAAAAACTTTATTTTGAAATTAAATAATACGAGTATTATAATCATAACGCTTTTTCTTATTTCCTTTATATTTTGTATGACGATGGGCCGTTTACGTTTGATATCAAATGTTATGTTTTACAACATGCATACGTTGTGAATCTAAAACAGTAAAAAGGCGATTTTCAGTAATGATAAACGTAACTGCGGGTCAGAGGTTATTGGATTCGAACCCGTTTTGTGGCCGTCCATTGGTGCATACTACTGTCTCAACCGAGGAACTGTCGAGAGGAATTAATTTAAGTGGTAAGAACGTGTTTCAATTTCAGTGTAAAACTAAACCAAGAATAAGTTTTAAACTACAAAATTTGATTAATAAGACTGGGAACAAATGCAAAGTAATATTTTTTATAATAATTTTCTTTTCTCTTTCATGATACTTATATTCATGCATATTATTCTACCAAGTACAACAAGATTTTTTAATTATGTACATAATCGGATGAAAAAGGCTTCAATTTACGCTAGAATAAAGAGCGGTATATACATAAGTCAGACCTCCGTGAAAACGTACTTTCTGTATTTTTTGTTTATGTATCTCCGATCTATTGAAGAGGAGATTTTATACATAAACGGACATTCTGAAACCAAGTCATTCACCCTTATGTTATGGAAATATTGCGTCCATTTGATTTCTCGAACGTTATTTCATTCTGATATTAAAACTTTTTTTTGTTCAGTAAAAAGAATAATAGGAAAACGACTGTTTAATCCTCATTTATATAAAGCAAGCGTTATTGCTAATCAACTGATTATATACATACTGATATACTCGTATCAGTGTGTATTTGTTTGTCTTTTTGTATTTTATCCATTAGTCAGGAGGAAAACCCAAGTGTTTTGTTTTACTTTATAGGCTATATTTAAGTAAAAATCTATGTTAAATTCGATTTACTTTAACTATACATTTCAAGTTTTTATTTTTAAGTCCAGAAAGTCAATTACTTAATAACTGTATTGTTTACTCTCTGTGCATACATAATAAATACGGCCTTCCATATCAAAGACTAAATTTATGCAATGCATTATTGCCACTGGAATCATTTTAATAAATTATCAAGTACTAGAATTTAATAAATATAATTTCTAATCGATAAATAATACCTCACAATGGCGCAAACGGAGGTGAAAATGTCATTTTTGTGTGAGGAAACCGGGAAAAACAAAAGTATCTGGGCGAGGGACCATTGTACCGTCTCATTTACATTTTCGTGTATCAAACCATTCAACATCCAGGTGTCAGACATTCTTATGAAGTAAGCATTTCTATTTTTTTGTGATCAGTGAGTGACAAAATGGATCATCTCGTTTCGAAAATAATACATAGCATACAAAACCTTAAAGTCTTCGCCATTACCCACAAACCGATGCGGAGTGAACACAGCGTCCTTTCCGGAAAAGAGAGTTCCAGGATTCGATCCCGGCCACGACATGCCAAGGTCGTGAAAAAAGTACTGGTATAGTAGCTCCATTGCATGGCGCTTAGCATACAAGGATAGTTGCAAGATTGGTTTATACGGAGTCAGATGGTCATTGATTAAGAATTTGAGTTTTAAATATGTGTGTATTAAGGCTACCAATAACCATTTGCAGACGCATGGCCCCCCCAATACAATATTCTTTGATTGTAACAAAACGATGGTTTCCCCATCACAATTTCGCATGATTATTTTGTGGTGTCTACTCTCTCAGTTTAAAGAAAAAATAAGTGTAATATGCTACATCTTATGCCTTTTTTATGAAATATTGAATGGTTTTGGTCTTCTTCTCTTACATAGATTTGGCTATAGGGTGTTAATCTGGTGTTATTTAACAACCCTGTAGTCAGACAACATCTTATGACCCTTGCCCGACAAATGTTCCCAAGTAACCAACAAGAACTGTTAAGCCCTTTTGAAAAGGCTGTTAGTCATCCCTATGATCATCTGCTCGTAGATTAAAGCCACTTACACAGGCTTCACTGCGCATGCGCACAAATGTGATATAATTTATAAGAGAAACAGATTGTAGAATGGAACCATCATACGACAGAACAGGACAGAGACAGGATACTGTACCAGTCGAGACTTTGCAAACATGATGAATTCTTGCGACGACTGCGGTTCGATGTTTTCGGACATTAGTAACATACAAAAACATGTCAGGGCATGGTGTCCAGCGGTGTTGAAAATAAAAGCTGAAAGTAATGAAGATAAGCCTGCGAAGGAAGGAAAGACTACTTCCATGAAACATCAGAGTTATCCTGCGAAATCAAACAAAAGATTTAGACCACCAGGAATTCCGGCCAATTCAACATGTATGAGACTATGGCCAATATAATTGTAGAACAGAGACTTTATATTACATGTAAAAGAAACATAATGCGTCTTTGACGAATTGTATCTGTGTAAATTAAAATGAGTAACATCATAAATCTTCTTTGGTTTTAGTAGCAACAGGATCTTCAAAGGTTCCTTTACAAGGGAAACCATTCATTTAATGTATAGCCATCGAAAAGACACATCGTTAAGATATCGACAACTCGCTCTAATACCGATATCGTGTAGATTTTTATTAATCCATACTAAATGAATTAACATGAAAAATTACAACAGGTCTGCAATAATAGGGAAAATTAGAGGGATAAACAGAGATAGAGAGAGGGAGAAAATTACAAAGAGAAATTTACAGAGAAAGAGATGGAGACAGAATAACATTTAAATGTATTTGTGTATACACATGTATACATGTGCGTGTTCATGTGAATGTCCTTCATAAACATTTATTCATGTAGGTGTAAGTATGAGAATATGCTTATATGATCATATACAAACTCCCCAGAAATTAAGAGAGAGATTTGAACATAGTTACTCATGTTCTCCCACGGAGGTCAATAAATGTGTACTCCGGAGTATACCAGATCCAAACGCATGCATGCATAGAAGGTAAGATTTTTGTCTTTCTGTTGGTATATTGGTCAATGCGAATGTGATGATGAAATGTACTGATACTTGCTATAAATGATATCAATATTCGCAAAGAAGTCATTATGCTTAAATAACGTGTACAGACATGTTCAAATATTATGTTTCATGCACTTCCCGTTTGAATTCAAGGAATTAGGTTTTTATTTCTGATTGTTTTATGTTCAAATAACGTGTACTGACATGTTCAAAAATGATGTTCCAATATTGCTTGATATTGTTCAATTATATTTATTCATGGTATATATGGTCCATTTAACTAATTAATATATGTTCTTTAATTTATTGTATGATAATCATATGTTGTTTCTTTTGATATTATTGTTTTAAGACTATATTGGTTTTGCATAGTCGCTAGGACTGAGAACCTGAAACTACTGATACTAAAGGAAACTTCGTTACTTTAGATATGTCAATAGAAGAAAATAGATTAACTCTAGCATCTATCTATGGTCCAAATGAGGATAACCCACTCTTTTACGTCAGTTTATTCAAAACAATACAGGATTTAGGCAACGAAGACGTAGTCATTTGTGGTGATTTTAACCTTGTTCAAGATCCATCTTTAGACTATTATAATTATAAACATGTTAATAATAAAAAAGCTAGAGACGCTCTTTTGAAAATAATAAAGGAAAATGAATATATCGATCCATTCCGTGAAAAGTATCCAGAATTAAAAAGATATACATGGCGTAAAACAAGACCAATTCAGCAGGCACGCTTAGATTTTTTTCTAATTTCTCAGACAATTTTAGCAAATGTGGGAAGCATAGCAGTAAAACCAAGTCTCCAGTCTGATCACTCTATTGTTACATTAGAATTAGTATTTAATAACTTTACGCATGGAAAGGGTTTCTGGAAACACAATAATTCATTGTTGAATGACATAAACTATGTAAATACTATTAATAAAATAATTGATGATGTTAAAAAACAATATGCTATTCCTATTTACAATCTTGATATCATCGAAACTATACCGGATGAACAACTCCAATTTACAATTAATGATCAGTTATTCCTTGAGACTTTATTAATGGAGGTAAGAGGAAAAGCGATTTCTTATGGGTCATACGTGAAAAAAGTTAGAAACGATAGAGAAAAAACAATATTGCAAAGTATTGAAAATATTGAGAATAGCCTAAATAGCGAAAACATAAGTCAATTAGAATTACTTAGGGGTGAACTTAGGAATATTCAAGAAGACAAACTTAAAGGCAATCTTATTAGATCAAAAACAAAATGGACAGTGGAAGGTGAAAAACCATCAAAATTCTTTTGTAAATTAGAACAAAATAATTATGCCTCAAAAACTATTAATTCAATTCTTAAGGAAAACAATGACGTCATTTCAAACCAAACAGAAATTTTAAACGAAATAGCACACTTTTATAGAATGCTTTACTTAAACAAAAATAGCGAAAAATCTTCAATAGACGATTCATTCAATGACTTTTAAAGGTTGAAACATACCCAAACTATCAAAAAAAGAGAGTAGTGATCTTGAAGGTCCAATAAGTCTTCAAGAAGCGTCATTTGTTTTAAAGAATATGTCAAATAACAAAAGTCCGGGTACCTCTGGTTTCACTGCAGAATTTTTTAAGTGTTTTTGGAAAAAAATTGGCATTTTTGTAATTCGGTCATTGAACAATGCATTTGAATCTGGTCAATTAGCTGTAACTCAGACACAAGGTATTATTACTTGCATACCGAAAGGAAATAAACCCAGAAACCAGTTAAAAAATTGGAGACCTATAACACTCTTAAACACTGTCTATAAAATTGGGTCGGGCTGTATAGCTAATCGATTAAAGAGATATTTGGATAAACTAATAAATAAAGATCAAACAGGGTTTATAAAAGGCAGATTTATTGGAGAAAATATTAGATTAATATATGACATTATGCAATACACTGAAGATAAAGATATCCCGGGGTTACTCCTTCTGATCGATTTTGAAAAAGCTTTCGACTCACTTTCGTGGAATTTTATCTATAAAACTTTAGATGTTTTTAACTTCGGTCCAGACATTAAGAAATGGTTTAATATTTTATACAAGGATGCTCAGTCAACTGTTACTCAATGTGGTTACTTTTCCAATTTTTTCCCCATTCAAAGAGGCTGTAGACAAGGGATCCGCTGGCATGTTATATCTTTATTTTAAGTGCAGAAATCTTATCCCTTAGTATAAGACAACAACAAAAGATAAAAGGCATTAAAATTAATGATGTAGAACATAAATTATCTCAGTTTGCTGACGATACAACAATAATCCTAGACGGTTCAGAGGAGTCACTAAACAATACATTATGTACACTTACTTGTTTTACAAAAATGTCTGGTTTAAAAGTAAACTTTGATAAAACTAAGATAGTATGGATAGGCAAAAAGAAATATAGTTCTGACAGTATTAAGACAAAATGGAAACTTAACTGGAATCAACAACACTTTGATATGCTAGGAATACTCTTTCATGTAGATCTAGACAAGTTAATTGATATGAATTATAACCCAAAATTAGAAAAAATGATCTCAGTTTTATCACATTGGAAGAGAAGAATTCTCACTCCCATAGGTAGAATTACTGTTGTGAAAACCCTTATTATTACTCTTTTTAACCACTTGTTTATGTCCTTACCAAATCCATCTCTCCAATTTATTACACGTCTCAATGGTTTACTTTTTGAATTTGTATGGAATGGTGTTAACAAAATTAAATCTAATATTGTGGTTAAAGAATACTATGAAGGTGGTCTTAAAATGGTAAATGTAAAATCGTTTATTTCAGCTCTAAAACTTACGTGGTTGAAAAGACTTTGCAGTGTAGGTGGTAAATGGCAAAATGTAGCTTTTAGGGATTTTTATAAACTCTTAACATTGGGCAAAGATTATGCTATAACATTACATTCAAGTTTAAAAAACAAATTTTGGAAAGACACTATTGCAGCTTATATTGATATGTGTACAAATCATAAGTATATTCAATCTGAAATTTTAAACTATCCTATCTTTTACAACGAGCATATCACAATTGATTCAAAAAGCATATTTTTTAAACAGTGGTTTAATGCAGGGATTTTGAATATAGGTGATATAGTGGATAGTAATGGTGATTTCTTATCTATGGAATCACTTTCTGCTACTTATAAAATTAAAATTAACTTCCTACATTACCAGGGATTAGTAAGAGCAACAAAACTTTTTCTTAAAAGAAGTAATATTTCGCAAGAAAAACTTTCAATACAACAATATAAACCAATATTACCACCATTAATGAAAGTAATTATTACATGCGATCGGTGTAAAACAATATATAACAGTCTTAATATCAATTCGGATGTTCCAACAAGTCAAACAAAATGGGAAAATGAATTAAAAATAAAGCAAAAAAAAGTGATTGGGAAAATATCTATTTACATCCTTTTGTGAATGCGATTTCTTCAAACTTACAATGGTTTCAGTATAGGATTAATCACAGAATCCTTGGAACAAACGACCTTCTTAACAAAATGAAAATATTAGATATTAATAGATGTTCTTTTTGTAGAACTGATAAAGAAACTATTGTTCACCTACTATGGGAGTGTCACGTTAGCCAGAGTATTATAAAAAAGATCACAGTAAAACAAGTAAATCCAAAAATAGCAAAAAAAGGGAAAGTAGATTTCTTATTTGGTGTATTAAACGATACATGTAGGGTGGAAAATCTTTTAATATTATTTACTAAAAAATTCTTATATCACAGTAGGGTTATAAAACTTAAACCATCATATGATTTAGCTGTAGCTTATATTACACAACAATTCACAATATACGTCAACACACTGAAATTAGAGGATAGGAACCGCTTTGATTCCCAATGGAAACAACTTCTTAGCAACACCTTAGATAATGTTTAAATCTTAAACAGTTTTTTCAACACGGACATAATAAGGTACGGATGCTTTACTTTACTTATGTTGTATGGACTTAAATAAGTATACCAATATAGATTTTTATTGCTTTATAATTCTATGTAGGAAAGGCAACTTGTTGTTTTTTTTTCTCTTTGTTTTTTTTTTTTTTTTTTTTTTTTCGTCTTCTTCTTTATCTTATGTTTGTATTACTTCTATTATATAATTTAAACTACCACTTTGTTAATAATTGATTCAAAGTTAAAAAATAAATATTGCATTAGGTATGATGTAATTTACATGTATGTTTATATGAACATAGTTATATGCAGTTATATTGTACGGAGCAACGGGGATGGCCTCGACCCTTTTGCTTCTATGACGAGGAAAATAAAGTGGTTAAAAAAAAAAAAAAAAAAAAAAAAGAGAACCTGGCCCTCAATGTCCGAGATTAAGCCCTATTACTGAATATACAAGTCAACTCTGTATATTATTAGGACTATTAATACCATACCTAATAATCAATAGCACCGCCACACAATATCAATATGGCCGCCTCCACCCACGCATACCTCATATGAGTCAAATAGTAACCTACATGACAGCAGTTTTACTATAAATAGACATGATATCAACAAAAAGGCTTCGTCGCCTACGTCATTCTTTACATGCAAATGAGTTCCTATAAATAGTAACCTACATTACCTCATTTTTTCTATAAATAGACATGATATCAACAAAATGGCGTCCATCTTTTGAAGGCAAACCGTCACCTATACTACTGAAACATCCGATCTTTCGAATATACATAAAACAAGAGCTGTCACGCTCGACTATTCAAAATGCTTATTGGTAAATCAAATGAAATCTATTTTAATTCTTGCCCTTCACTTATCTTGTATATAATAATACCCTTGATATTTTTATGAAGTCTAAAATCAATCCCATGCCTAGTAACTGAGACATAAACATAATAACACTGTGCATGCAAAACTTTAACCTAGTATTCAAGTTAGAAAAGGGCCATAATTTGTATAAAATTCAGTCCA
This sequence comes from Solen grandis, assembly GCA_021229015.1. Taxonomy (NCBI): domain Eukaryota; kingdom Metazoa; phylum Mollusca; class Bivalvia; order Adapedonta; family Solenidae; genus Solen; species Solen grandis. Next base: position 9,273,223 of record CM037788.1, on the reverse strand, counting down.
AATGTTATCCTCCTTGGTTTTCTCATGCCCCTGAATACACTTCTTAACTTTCTAGTCAATTCCATAAACAATTTCTGAGATATAAGCTTGATAGAAGCTTGAATGCAAATATTTAACCAGAATTCTAAGTTAAAAGGGCTCATAATTTTTATTTTATTCCAATAAGTGATATCTTCCTATATAGTATGATACCCGTTAACATATTAAAGATGTTTCAAATCAATCTTATGCCTAGACTCTGAGATATAAGCATGAAAGTACCTTGCATGCAAAACTTGAAACAAAATTTCATAACTAAAATTTCTAAGTTTAAAAGGGACTATAATTTGTAATATATTCCTTCAAGAGTTATTTACCATGACAGTATGATACCCCTAAACATATTAAAAATGTTTCAAATCAATCGCATGCTTTGATACTGAGATATAAGCGTGAGAGTATCTTGCATGAAAAACTTTAACCAAAATTTCTATTAAGTAGAAAGGGGGCCATAATTTGTAATATGTTCCATCAAGAGTTATTTACCTTGGTTGTCTGATGCCCCTAAACATATTCATTAACTTTCAAGTCATTTCCATGAATGGTTATTGAGATACAAGCTGGATAATAGCTTGCATGCAAAACTTAAACCAAATATTCTATTGCATGCAAAACTTTAAACACAATTTCTAAGTTAAAAAGGGGCCATAATTTAAATTAAATTCAGTCAAGAGTTATCTACCTTGATTGCCTGATGCCCCTGAACATATTTATAAACTTTCAAGTCAATGCCATAAATGGTTCTTGAGATATAAGGTTGACACTAACCAAAAGCTGCAACGCCAGCGCCGACGCCGAGGCAAGGGTGACATATTCTTCGAATAGTCGAGCTAAAAATGAAACTAACACGCGCCTACGAACACAGAACAGAACATATCTTTTATTGTGTCACAGTTTACAAAGTACATTTGTAACAGCATGTGAACAAATACAACAGAAAAAAAAAATTTTATAGGAACAGTGAAACAACATTTAACGGGTAAACAAACAGACCTATATCAAAATCACAAACACATACATACATGTATATACATACAAATTTTGAGGGGATGGTGAGCCTAACACGCCTAAAATGAGAGAGAGAGAGAGAGAGAGAGAGAGAGAGTTTACGGGTAAGAATA